>OY744506.1:6420260-6512675 GCA_963556185.1 Pseudopediastrum boryanum
CTGTGGACATTGGTTCTGCTGCTGCTGTTTGACAGAGGCAAGGGCTTTGGCTTGGGGCAGGGCTGGTTTAAGGTACCAGGGGCTGGACCTATGCAACAGTCACAACCAGGGTGAATAAATTGTTGCATGTGCTGGCAACCCATGACGGGGGCCCTTCCTACCCCTACCCTCACCAGCTGCAGCAGTACACTAAGCAAATACCAACAACTGAGATACCTTGACTTGCACACTTCCCCTGGTAGCACATGCCATAGGACATTACAGCTGGAGCAGGGGCTGTCTCTGAAGCTGCCTGTGCCATGCGGAATACCCAAAGGGCATATCTGGCGCCCCCAAAGCAGGGTATACCCCCAGCACATGTAGCGAGCTGCTATTCTCTGCAGGTAGAGCATGATTGGCATAGCCGATGTGGTATTGTAGAAAGGGGGAGCGGTGCTGAATAAAAACATATGCTTTGAGGAGGTTGTTGAGAGATCTGCTAGCACTATCATGGCAAGATCTGGTGGAAAGTGTTAAAACAGCAGTAGCAAGGGCACGTCGGGTCTAGAAGGTGGTGCTGCACCGAAGGGATATGCGTAACATGTCTTGTTTTACAACAAGCCTGGCCCAGTGAACAACTCTGTGGTATGCTAGACCTTGTTTCAAGCAGTGACAGGTGACAAAGAAAACAGTCCTCCAAAGTGGTGGTGACAGCGTGGGTGACAGCCTTGCAGCATAGGCCCGTCTCGCCCGCCGCTGATTGCAGCATGTAGAAGGAAGCTTCCTACCATCAAACTGGCATGCAAAGCACACCAGCTTCTGTTAATACTGAATCCTTGGCAGTGACCTTGAAGCTTATGGTAAGATTGCCAGAAGCAGGGCCCCTCCAGCAGGGGAAGCATCCATGTTGAAAACCACACTTTTTGCTGCCTGTAGCAATGCTCAGCATTGCAGGGATAGCTAATGTGGGGCCTGCTGTGCAGAGCATGCATGACTGCAGCTAGTGACATGGTACTGTAAAGCCAAGGAAAGCTTGCTGATAAATGGGAGAAGTTCCATTCCATGCACCCTAACTCAGGTGACCACAGGGGCGTACCCACTTTTGACCAAAATCTGAAAAGTCAGCTCAAGCACTTTCTCAATGCGGTTGCGGTTGCCACCAATTTAGCACAGCAGGCAATAATTGCATCAACAAGTTCTTTGCAACAGGCTAGACACAGCTGTTATCTCTGCTTGCACTTGAGAAAACAGGAGGTGCAAACATTGGACACAGTTGGTTGCAAAAGTTTTGGCCCAAAACTCAGATTTTGTTAGGAAATGGTCTGCTTCTGTGAAATGGCATGGCCGTTCATTGCTCTCTTGCACAGGCAGCTTCTGTATGAGGTCCAGGTTGTCACCAATGGGTGCGGTCAGCATCTCTGTTGCTCTGTGTTGCTTGGCTGCTGAGAAAAGCAGGGGTCTTGCAAGGGAGACAGCGGAGGCATTTTTGCTGCTTTTTAAGGGGGTAAATGCTGAGAACTGCCAGCAGGCACAGGTGCCCTTTCTTTACTGTTTAGGGGCAGTAGCATATAGACCAGGTGTGAAGCAGGTGCAGGGGCTATACCAGTTCAATGGCAGGGCAGGTGGGGGTAGGCAGGGCATGCGAGAAGTTGGGGCAAGTGCAAGGCTGAGCTGAGAGGGCTGTGGGAGGGGAGCAGATGGGGTGTGGGGCTGGCAACCACAGGAGGGGCAGAGGTGGAAGGGGAGAGCCAGGTTAAAAAAAGCAGGAGGACTATAGGAACAGGGGGGAGGCTTGCTGGTCTGCGTCTGCGGCTAAGGCTAAGGCTGGCTGGCTGGCTTTTATATAGTATATTTATAGGGCACGCCCGGGGCTCGAACTCGGGACGTCTCGCGTGCGAGGCTACTTGTGGTACCACTTGGGCATACCAACTGCAGCACATTGATGCTCTGCCTGTTTACTTTCTTAAACATAAATGGTTGTAAATCAGGTCTTGCTGCTGCTGCTTAAACCCCAGCCTTATGTTCCGGCCAAAACTTTTGCAACCAACTGTATTGTCTTCTGCTTTGAAGACAGAGGCTGTCTAGACTCAGCTACTCGCTGGCAAGCACAAGGATATAAATGCAAAGTTATACACCAATTGTATTTTGTGGATCATTGTTAGGGCTGTGCTATGATGCAGCCGGCCAGGTCACTCTTGGTATACCATCCCAAGCATTGCAGAGGCAGAAAGCAAGGGGATGTTTTGATGCATCGGACATACTACTTGTATGTAGCAGGCCTATTGTGATGCTGCTTCTAAGTTCTCATTCCTTTGGCTTGTACTTGTACAGGAGTAGCATAGATGGGGTGGGTGCCTCCTATGCTTGTACACATGTGTGGTATGAGTTGATACCCGTCATAACACATAGCACCTATGTGGCCATGCCTGGGAGAACTGGCTCTGGTCGCCACTATGATGGGTGCGCTTCATCAGTTCACTGGTTATAGACGTGCTTCCTTGAATCGCTTGTCTGGATGGGAGTCTCTTATTGAGCTACCCTTCCGTGGAGGAGATTTGACATGGGCCCACTTGCTGATGGTTTACTATGTTTGATATATTTAACATGAGTTTTAATTTGCTATGTCCATGGTTGTGATTGTTGCTCCCAGCAGAACCCATTTCTGACCATCAGCCCATTGAGTGTGAGCTTGTCTTGCATAATTTGAATGTGTCTGTCCCGGGGTTGGTGGCTACTGAACCGCCAATGGCTGTACCCAAGTGGGACCCAAGCGAACGCCCTGAGTATGTCCGTCAGCTGCAATCTGGAGAATCAGGGATTGCCTTGGGTGAAATAGAAGCTGGTCTCAGAGACGGATCAATTGACCCTGTTGCTGCTGCTAGTAGGCTGCACAAAGTGATTTATGATGTTGCTGTGAGGGTTTTTGGGGTTGTCAATAAGGGGAAGCACCACCTACCCAGTGGACGCTCCCCTAACAAGTGGTTTAAACACTGCAAGCCAGAGTATCAGGCAATACAGCAAGCCATTCGCAGGGGTGACACCCATGCAGCGCAGCAACTCAGGAAAGAATTCAAACGAGTTCAACGCAAGTGGGAGAGGTACTTTGATCGCAAGCAGCAAGAGCGGATGGTGGATGAGTTGAAGCATAACCCTCGCAAGTTTTGGTCTGCATTTAAGGGTAGAAGATCTTCCATGGTGCACTTTGATGTTCACCAGCTGCATACATACTGGAACAAGCTGTATGGTGGTTCAGGCCGGGGTGCATTGGGTGAGCTTGGGCAGGACATGGACCTCCTTCTTCAAAACCTTAACAGGGTAGCTAGTGCCAGCGGTGGCTATCAGGCTGCAAAGCAACTGAATGCTCCCTTAGGCGCTGGGGAAATAGAGGCGGCCCTAAAAAACCTGCATTGTGGCAGAGCACCAGGCCCTGATGGACTAAGGGCAGAACATTTACGGAATGCTCACACTGAGTTTGACATCGGGGATGGCAAAGTTGTCAGGGAGTATATATGCATTGGTTTCTGTGTTGCACCAGCTATATGGCGCTTTGTTTGCAAATGGGCAGTATGTTCGGCAGTGGTCCTTGGCATCGCTTACGGCTGTGTTTAAGAAGGGGGATGCCACCTCTTTAGATAATTACAGGGCCATTGCAATAGGAGCTGTATTTGGAAAGTTGTACTCAGTGCTGCTAGACACACGCATGTCACGGGTGGCAGAGAAGGAGGGTTGGCGGGTCGAGGGGCAAGCGGGCTTTCGACCTGAGAAAAGTACCGTGGACCATGTGTTTGTACTGCGGCATCTCATCGAGGCAACTCATTGTAAGAGGAAGCCTATGTTCTGTTGTTTTGTGGATTTTAGGAAGGCATATGATATGGTAAGAAGGAACTTGTTGGTCAAGCGGCTAGCAGAACTCGGAGTTCATGGTATCATGTTGCAAGCAATTGTGCAGATGTATTGGGATGCACCGCTTGTGCCCAAAGCCGGGACTGCTTTTGGCCCTGAAATACCTAGCCAGTGCGGAGTCAAGCAGGGCGACCCCCTGTCTCCCCTGTTGTTTGGCCTTTTCATTGATGAGCTTGAGCAGTGGTTACGTGAACGGCTTCCTGGTGCAGGTGTCCAACTGGGTCCGAAGCTACTTCACATGTTGTTATACGCTGATGACTTGGTGTTGCTTGCACCTAACCCTCAAATGCTTCAGCAACAGTTGGACCATCTGCATCAGTTCTGTTTAGAGAAGGGCATGGAGGTGAACAATGTTGGTAAAACAGAGGTGGTGGTTTTCAGGCATCCTGCGTTTCCTGATGGTGGTCGGGCATGGCAGTGGCAGTACAATGGTCAGCCTGTCATGAGAGCAAAAGAGTTCAAGTACCTAGGGGTGATCTTCCATGAAACTGAGGGTGTCTCTGTAGCAGTCAGCTCCCTTGCAACAGCTGCTAGGCGTGCCACTTGGGCCATGATCTCCCGTTTTCGAGTGGGTAAAGTAAGGGACATCTCCATAAAACTGCGCATGTACAAAGCCCTTGTGTTGCCAATTTTGGAATATTGTGGTGCCATTTGGGGCCCCGATATGCTTGCCTCTAGCAAGAAGATTTGTCAGGTCTTTGATAACCCTTTGCAAGCGGTTCAAACTACATTTTTGAGAGGTCTAGGGCAGCTACGCAGATCAGTGTCCAAGACAGTGCTACACAAGGAAATGTGCATGGATCCAGTGGCTAAGGGTTGGTTACGATCGTCCATTGCATTATGGGAAAGGCTGCAGGGTGCACCTAGCAACAGTCTGCTGGGTATCGCTGCTAGGGAATCCATTCAAATGGCACAGAGTCGTGCCCAGAGGAATGCAGCATGGGCTGGACGATTCATGTCAATGTTGCATATGATTACTGGACAGGGTGCCAGGGATGACGCTGCCACTGTGCAGAATTTTGTCACACATTGTGGTTATGATGCCTCAGCCAATCGTATTTTGCCCGTTCCAAGTGGAGTCGTTTGGGCTGCATGGGAGAAGTTTATTGCAATAGAGCCTTGGGAGGGTTTAGGGTCAGACCCTAGGACAGCAGATACATCAGTCGTGAGGCTTGCTACATATAATGGTTGGTTTGCTGTACCTCAGGGGGATGGTCAAGCACAGGAGAAGGGTTACCCAAAAGGCATGCCCAACTACATTAAGCATACTGGTGGAATTCCCTTTGCTCAGGTTAAACAATTAATGCGTTTCCGAACTGGTGCACATCATTTGCGGGTGGAAACTGGGAGATGGTTGAAGCCTAGGTTGCCAAGGTCACTGAGGGTCTGTCAAAAATGCACGTGGGGTTCCACGGTCGAGGATGCGTATCATGTGTTGTTTGAATGCCCTGCGTATCACCGCATCAGGTTGAAGTATGAGACTGCTTTGTTCTCCACATTTGGTGGAGTGTCACGGGTTGCTAGGTCAATGAAGTTTCCTGGGAAGGTTAGTGCTTTTGTTTGATCAGGATCAGGAGCCAAGAAAGGTTGCTGCCTTTGTTTCAGAGTGCTTGGACTATACGCGTTTTGAGGCACCGGACCTGCATCCATATGTGACAAGTGAGACGCTTCAGGAGTTAGGTCTGGTTGAGTACAAGGTTGATACATTTTCGTCTGATTACGATGACTTTGTTGATGAGTTGTTGTTGAGGTTGAGGTTGATGCCCATGGAGCCTAGTTTGGCTCCGTTACGGGCGCCCCCCGTGTGGGGCCAACTTGTAATCTGTAATCTGTGATTGGACAAGAGGAGCATAATCTTCAGTCTCCTACCTTTTGGTGACATCTCCAAAGGTCCTTAGGGCTTACTTCAAGGCAGCACTGCCACAAGTCAAAGTTAGCCCTTCATGAACCAGCAGTGGAGCTTGGCCAGTGCTTTCTGTGCGCCTCAAGCTGGACACACTGTGATTGCTCGCTTT
This sequence comes from Pseudopediastrum boryanum, assembly GCA_963556185.1. Lineage (NCBI taxonomy): Eukaryota > Viridiplantae > Chlorophyta > Chlorophyceae > Sphaeropleales > Hydrodictyaceae > Pseudopediastrum > Pseudopediastrum boryanum. Next base: position 6,426,158 of record OY744506.1, read on the forward strand.
CTGTTTAGGAAGCTAGGCACGGAATCTGGTGGAGACTACTTGATGTAAGCACGTGACCGAGAAGATTCATGATAAAGCCGGGCAGGAGCACTGAATCTATATGGTCATGAGTCGTCGTGAAGTCGTGCACCGGTCGTGGCACCGGTGCCAAGTGAAGGTGCCATCGAGTTACGCCAGCAGTTCGCAAGGTGATTCCAGAGAGCTGAAACCGAAATGCACCCCAGTTCAGAGCACAACAACCAGTACTCCGGTGACAGCGTGCTCACTGAACAACAGTGACCGCCATAAACAACATTGCTGGAACGAGGCCTGTGCCGAGATCTCTGGCTTCAACGAGACGACCCTTCCTATTTTTCGAACACGCAGTCGGTACATGGCGTCTCAAGCCGATCTACATGAGCCTGTGGCTGAGCTGATAACGTTTCAAAGCAAGGAATGCTATGTCTACGTCCCTCTACCTCCTGCCACCACCTATGGACACCGAGCAGAACTTTGGAACGTAGACAAGTGGTTTAAGGTGCGCTGACGACCAGTGGGACCATACTCATAGGTCCTACGTATGACCATCCTGTTCATGTAGGCTGTGCAATTGAAAGTGGTCAGCTGTGGGGATGACCTGTATGTCAAACTGGAAGACCAAGCCACAGGTGCTTCAAGCCGCTCCTGCAGGCGAAGCTAGCAGCAAGCACCAGTTGCACCAGAAATGCACTAAAAGTGGGCATGCACCTGCAGGAGAGCTATTTGCGGAGTGTCCTTTGCCAAATGATGGTACTTCCTTGACCACAGTGAGTGCGAAGTATCTTGGACGCTACAGGTTCCCTATGCCTCTTCAGTCCTTGCCACATGCCATGGCAGCCTGCCACTGAAATCTGAACCTTAGCACCGGTATAAAACCTGGCGCATTTGTTGGTTTTCAGAGCCAGCAACAGCAAATTGGATGGTGGAAGCGGTTGTCTCTGCTTACGTTGCAAGATCAGCTGCATTGGAAGATACAACTGCCAAATCTCAAAAGGGTCCCGCCATTCTGCAAGCTGCTCTATAGGATGGGGTCCAGTTCATCCTTAGCCCAGAGTGCAAGAACCTCACAACTAGTAACCCACCCTGCTTGGCATTTTGCCAGCTTTGCCTTTCTTTAATGCCAAGGGGAATCTTGGCCTTGGACTGTTTTTTGGCTATTGATGCAAACACTGAGGCCAATGGAAGAGGTGGACCTCACGTGAAGCCTGTTGCACATCTTACCCATGACTGGAGTTCATTTCCTTTACTAGCTGACATTGAGGTCTGAAATTGAGATGGATTCATGCCGGAGCCATCAGCATCTGCACACAATCATAACGTGGGAGATTGCAATTGCATTTACCTGTGATGCGCTCCGTTTTCCATCCGATGGTGTGTCTGATCGCTCCGGCCTCGCAGTCCTCTTGCAGTTGCCACGCCTGAGATCTTAGCCTTTTTTGTTTTTCACACAGGCGGTGGAGCCAGTCGTGGATAGCAGCAGGTATTTTGTAGCCAGGGTTGTTGACAGAGCAGCACCTAAGAAGCACGCCTTTATTGGCTTGGGTTTCAGGTAAGACCACGGGCTTCACATTGATGTAACTTAGTATTGTGTTTACGCTAGAAGGTCCCTTGCTATTGACTTACAAACCCAAGCCATGACAAGTAACTAGTTTACTACAGGTGGCCACTGCAGTTGCCCGTGAGGGCTGCGTTTGGGCTTCTTAGCTTATACCTGGGTTAGTCATAGCCTGGCAGAGTTACCTAGACGGGTACCTGTTTTGATATCACTCCTGGTTGGTGGTCTGGAATCGATTTTCTTTGGATCCATCCGATGGTGTGATTGGTCGGTGCGGCCTAGCAGACCTCTTGTGGTTGCCACACCATAAATGTTTGTTTGTTTGTTCTCTGCAAGCTGTTTTTGCTTAATGCAAGCTGGAAGTAAAATGTGAACGTTCCAGAGGCTGTCATTGTGATAGCTTCTAGAAGATCCCCAGCTCGAGGGCTAGAGAGCAGAAGACTCCACATACTTGGTTGCTGCACGGCCCGGAGGGCTGTGCAGTGGTCTCTTTTAACATAATTCTGTGAGGAACATACCGTGATGTTTTCCCTATATGCTTCCAATGTGGCCTGGCCATTTTGCCCAGGCCAGCCCCTTTGCCCGACCTGGGTTGGTCATTGTTACTGTAATTTTTGTCACAGCATTTAGGTCAACAGCATTGCAGCACACAAGCACAGGTAATCAAGCACAAGAGATACAAAAATAAAACAAACATTTACCACACACTTCACATATCTGAAGAATCCACCTGATTGATTGGGCAACACCGTTGCGGCAAGGCCGTCTGATGGGTCCTTTCGACTTCAACTCTGGGACTGGTGCAATCAGGATAGTTTCTTTTGTTTCTTTAGTAAGTCTTGAAAGTTCTGTGCTTGTTGTGATCGTACCTGCTGCATGGCAACAGGGACCGGAATGAGGCCTCAAACTTCACGGCTGCTTTGGACGACTACCGCCAATACTTGCGGCGCTTGAGGGAGGCGGAGCAGATGCGGCAGCAATACAGCCAAACAGAAGAGGCGGATGGGGAGGGAGGTGAAGCAAGCACCAGCAGCAGCAGCACTGGCCCCGGCAGGGACCTAAGTTTGAAGGAGCCAATAAAGCTGACACTGAACACAGCGGTAAGTGGGGGGCCAGGGGCTGGTGGCAGCTACTGTGCGGATCTTGGACAGGAAATCTGAGTATGCTGTTAGAGCCTCAGTTGGCTCCTTGTGGCTGGCGCTATCCTCGCCGCCGCCCCACTTTAATGGGGCCTTTTGGTATATTGGTAACCTGGTAAGTACTAGGTGATTGACATATATGTCTAAACAACCCTCTGCAATGCACACGAGAGTTGTTAAGGGGCCAAGGCCTGCGTTCTTTAGCTTATGATGCAAGATTTGCTTGCACTCAGTAGCAACGGTGGACTTCTCAACGCCGGCTATTGCAGTTGCGCTACCTGGGTGTTTGTGTGTCCTGCTAGGTTTGTCTGTCCTATGACTTAAAAGCTGCTGCTGGAGCCTAGTAGGCATGTAGCGAGCACCAGTATACAATCATGGTTGTCTTGTTTATAAGGTACGTGAGACAGACCGCAGCACCACCTTGCAGCACCCAGGACCTAACTCCAACCCAGTTTGTTACTGTGCGGAAACAGATCACAAGATGTTTTTGTGTACAATTTAGGGAGACAGAACGGAGTGCCTGAGAGGTATGAAGCTGTGCAGAGTCATAGCACAGTAATCAGCATTCATATGCCGGCATGCAGGCCAATGCCAACCCTATGTGCACAAACCCGGTCACTGCTAGTCTAGAGGGTTCTTGACCAAGCTCATAGGCTTGCTGATGTTGCAGCACCATTATAGTGTGCTGATTCATACCCCCCCCCCCTGGCTAGGGTGCCCTTCAAAGCACAATGTAATGGTGTGTTTGGTCGTTTCGACCTAGCAGCCCTTTGCGGTTGCCGCACCTTAAATTTGTTTGTTTGTTATTGAGCTGGTAGTCGTCACCTGGATGTTAATGAGCATCAATGTCAAACTGAGGGCCCTGGTATGCATGTTGGTGATGGTATGCCCAGAAAGGCAGGCTAAAGGCCTGAGGCACTGCTGCCTGAATTTTTCTGGTCCGAGGGATGTGCAGACACACGGCAAGGTCAGATGGAGACAGAATTGATGGCAACTTGGAGATGCAGTCAGGGGACTGGATAGTAGGGTGGGCCATGTGCCTGATGGATCTATACTAGTGCTAAGGGAGTAGGGTTCATGCTTGCATGGTCTGCTTTCCATGTTCAGCTGCAGGGCAAGAGGGGAGAAAAACAAAGCAAACAATCTTTAACGTCCGGAGGGGGCCTAGGGTGTCGCAGAGTGAGTTCGCAACAGCACACGATACCTAGCGACCGACATTGGGGCAGCCTAGAAATTATAAAAGATCAGTTCTATTGACGCGAGATGGCTAGAAATTATCAACCATGGCTTACACTGAGCAGGGAGGAGGACTGGCACATGGTACAGTGCTGCGGCACCGAAGCTGTGAGTGATTACTCATAGGCTGGCCATGCTACTGATTAAGATTGGGCTGCTGCTGTTTGCTTGCAGGGGTCAAAAGGCAAATCTCTGGAGCGTTTGCTTCAGAAGTCGCTGTCAGTTGGGACGCATGAAGTTGGTGGTGTGGTTCTGCTCCAACCCCCACCACCTTCTGGCAGCAGTAGCAGCAGCAGTGGCAACAAGGTGATAGCTGAGCGCACCAGCAGCAGTGATGGTGGCGCTAGCCTGTGTCCTGCCGGTGTGAGTAATCCAGGCACACCTTCAGGGGCTCAGTCTTCAGGAAACTTAGAGGCCGAGTTTGCCCAGTTAGAGTTGGAGAGAAAGAGCAGCTCCGAGGGTCAAGGGCTAGGGCGTGTGAATGGCGCTGCTGGTGCAGGTGGTGACGATTGGGGTGATTTTGTTGGTTGACAGTATACCTGACATAGGCAACAGGTTACGGTTCTGGTCCTTGAGCGTCATGAGTGTGTTAAGGTGGGGGTACCAACTAGTGTCCGAAAGGACTAGTAAATGCAAGAGCTAATGCTGCCATGTGGTCCCCTGTGAGGAGACCACACGAGAGGCTGCAAGCTCCTGCTTGACGGTTGTAACTGAGTGCCAATCTGCGTAACCATTTCTTTCAGTATGCTCTGAAGCTGTCAAAACGTACGTGTCATTGCTGTGCCATTGTCGGGCGTTGTATGCGCTTTGGAATCGTGAGAGAGGGCCTTCTGTACGCGCCTGGCTGTCACTAGTGCGGTGGTGACTGTGGTGTAACCCACGGCTGGTGACCCGTTATTGAGGTCGCTAGCGTTAGCTCAATTTAGGGGCAGGGACGCCCTAAACGTACCAGCTACCTATGCATAACCTTGAAGCTCAGTACGCGGACTCACCTTTACACATGTCGTTGCGTCCACGGTGCATACTATAAGACAGCCGAGATGGTGCAGTATGAAGATAACGAGAGCTTCTGGGACAATGTCAATAAATTGAGCAAACACCCTGACAGGCCAAAGCGCAACAGCACATTCCTGTTGTTCCTAATTGTGGTCGGAATTGCCGGCGTGGTGGCGTTCTCCGTCTTAGCTAGCGTCACCCAAGGGTCGAAAGGCAGTTGCCCGTGCGCAAATCCCTACAAACAATTAGGCAATGGCGAACGTATACCAGATATGTCACAGTGTGAAAAGGATATGACGTACATGGATTGCTATAACAAGAAAAGCAAGCAATACGCTATGTACGCTGGACTTGCTGGTGGTTCGGCCGGGCTGCTGGTGCTCTCTTTCATTCTTTTCAGATACGGGTAAGCATAGGCGACAATGTCCATCCTACCTGCAGGCATCAAGTTGCGCAATCCTGCAGTAATATGGTTTTGCTGGTGGGCAACGTGTGGGCCATGCACTGACGCGGACTTGTGCCGTTCCATGCACAGGTGAAACATTATGGTGAGATAGACGAAAGTTTCCGCGGAAATGGCGTTGAGGCAGCCACTGGTGATATGTGCGCCGTGCGGCAGCCAATGCGAGACCCCTTCTCGGCAAGCAGAAGCAGCTCTTTCCTGCTGGTCCGATGTGGGAGGTCATATCTGATTGTATCAGCTGCAGATGCAGCATGAAGGCCGGCTTTGTGATCGCTGTGATTAAGCCATCATCCCTATGAGTGACCAGGTACTCAGTTGGGACATGCAATGGCCTGAAAGGCTGTCTCGTTAACCTCGAACTAAATTGGAGCAGCAGCAGCAGCAGCCTGGTTGGCACCTTACATTACGAGGTTAAGAGGAACCAGTATGGCAATTGCTCTGCAGTCATGCATGTCCAATGTCATGCATGTCCACAGCGCAGCATGGCAAGGCTCCCAGCGGTCTTATGCTTTGGGGTCAGATACAAGGTGCCAAGTGAACTTGGCGGTCAAAAGAGGGACAACGAGAAATGGCACCGCCGCAGCAGAATCAGTACAAGCATGCTGCAGTGCTGGCTCAAAATCGGTGCTGTGGGACAGGTGTGCAGATCACAAAGCAGTTACACATGATGGTTTGTGAAGCACCAACTTGGTTTGGCTGTGCCAGCAAGGATTTCCTATTCATCAACTTGACTTCCTGACAGTTGACAGAGCAGCATTTTGGATGTTCTGAAGTAGTATAGTTTGCATGTATATATTCTGAACATCCTGTTCATAGTTGCCTGCATCAGTCAGCATCCTATTCAATTGCATGCAAGACTGTACAGTTTCTGTTGCCCTGAGGCCCTGTGCAGTTGTGCAGACTACCAGGTATATGGTTTGAAGGCATGTTAACCTATGGTTGCCGGTGCGTTGTGGCTTATATTTTGTGCACATGGGCATTGGCCTATTGGATCTATAGGCATAAGGGTTCAGTGTTAATGAATGACATGACATATCCAGAGAGAGATTTTCAGAGGATACAGATGGGGTTATGTTTGTGGGGAGTGTCTGTAAATGTTCCCTCCAGCTGAGCCACACCATGGGGACAAGCACAGAAGGATAGACAGAGAGATGTCAGTGAGAAGACTGTGTCTTGTTCATTAGCGTGGTGATACACAATATTCTACAGATCCAGGCTGGCCTCAATAGTCCTTCTCTGTTACAGATCCAGGCTGGCAGACATGACAAACAATCCAGACGGCAGCAATGATTTGAAGCCGTAAGCATTTATTTCTCAGACAAGCAATTTTTGTTTGTTTTTTTGTTTGAGTGCACCTGAACAGCCTTGCCAGTCAGCAGCGCTGCATAGCCGTTCAGCTGCAGTCCGCAATAATACAATACAACACAATACAATACAATATACCAATACAATACAATACCCCAATCAGCTCCTTGCTCCAAGCACAGTTGCTGATCTACAGATTGCTATGTTTCCGCCTCTGCACAGATTACCAACTACCAGATTACTAACTAGCCCAAAAGGGCGGCCCATGGGAGCCAATGAAGGCTCATAGGGCGACAGTTGAGTGGTTCAGCTCATACAGCAGGTACTAAGTATTTGTAAGAGCCAGCTTGGCATGGCAGCAATGGTCATTCAGTTCAGTCATAGTGTAGAAGGAAGTTCTATGGATGGATGGCTTTATGGGTCATGCTGTTGAATATACCTCAGGCTTGGTGGTATGGACTGTTATGGTTCCTTCTAGTAGATTATGAAGTCGCGTTAGTTGGTCCACGCTAGCCATGTCAAAACGGCAGAAGCCAACCAGCAGTAGTGGGGGCTCCCAGCAGGCTGCTAGTATTAGCAAAGATGCTTATGACGACCTCCTCATTAGCAATGCGACCCTTAAGGCGCAGATGGAAACCCTGCAGGAGCAGGTGCGTGTGCTCACCGAGTCATTCACCGAGCAACTTGAACGTGCGAAAGCGGAACTTGTCGTTGCCAAGGAGGTCATTACGCAGCTGCAAAAGGAGAAGGCAGAACTTGATGCCAAAGTGACGGAAGCTCGGCGTCAACGCCCTGTGCCTGCTCCATCTGCTGCACCCGTCCCCGAGTCTGACCGAGTGGAGCGGCTTATGCGGGCTGCCAATGACTGCAAGGTGATTGTCTTCACTCGGGGTGCCCAAACCACTAGCACGGATGTCTCCGCTAAGTTGCGTGCAGCAGCTGGCCTGCCTGACTATGCTGTTGCGGAAGCCTTCAAGGCAGGTTCGGTATGGTTCGTCAAGCTAATCAGCAGGACCTTCACCCTCACGGCGCTCCAGCGCTGGTACGCCTTCAAACAGCTGAGCGGGTGGGGTCTCGACCAAGCCCTTACCAAGCAGCAACACGATGAACGGTCCACTCTGAAGCCACGTTTCCTGGAGCTCAAGACAGCAGGCGCTTTCCCACGGTGGCATGGAAGCGAGATCTTCGTGCGGGTGCAGGCTGGTGTACGACCGGCCACGCAGTGGAACCCAGCCCAGTGTGTGCCCCCTCGCCCAAGGGCCAACCCAGCAGCAACAGCCCCTGGCGCAGCAGCAGCACCCACAGCAGCAGGCCCAAGACCTACAGGCCCCACTCGGGTACGCAATCCCTCCCCTGCACGGGCAGGAGTAAGCCCAGCAGCAGTACCAGGATCATCAGCAGCTGCAGGGCCATCAGCAGCAACAGCAGCAGCAGCAGCAGGTACAGCAGGAGCTGGACCAGCAGCACCCACAGCAGCAGGAGCTTCTGGTAGCAACGGCCCCTTCCCCCCTCCTCCCCCTGGAGCTGTCCCTCCTCAGGCCGCTGCGCCGAAGTCAAAGCTGGCTTGAAGGGGTGGGCAGCCCACAGTGACTTCCCTGACATTGCCATCGTATAATGTCAATGGTACGTCACCCACCAAGATCCAGGCTTTTTTGCATTGGCATCATTTGTTTCGGCAGCATTCGGTGGTTGCATTGCAGGAGACCAGATCCATTCTTGCTGATCCCCTGCATGGGTTTCTATCACAGTCACATCGTCCATATGTGTGTTGTGGTCCTTCTTCACAAGGGACGGCTGGCCATGGTTTGGCCGTATACGTTCAGAACGACATTCATGTCCGGTATCAGGTTAAGTTACGAAAGTTATCTCCATATGTGATCTGGCTCCAATTCTCCACCGCTGTTGGTAGGCTCATTCTCGGTACGGTGTATGTTCCGCAGAACAGCACAGCAATGCACGAGGTGTATGACACATTATTGTCTGAAATAGGTGCCTTTCAGGCATCTGGAGCACAGGTGCTCTGCATAGGTGACTTCAATGCACATGTTGGGGATTTGGATGATAGGGGTTTAGATCCTTCTGGTCGACCGATTGGACTGGCATGCCGCCGTGGTCCTGACTCTCATGCGATGAATAGCTCTAGGCAATGTTTGATAAACTTATGTTTGACCACTGGTACCCTCCTCTGTACAGGACGGGGCGCTGGTGGGGGTGTGGCTGTGCCGATTGTACCGTCTTTTACTGCTCGTGGAGCACAGACCCGCCCAGATCATTGTTTGGTATCAGCCGGTCTGCTGCCTAGGGTTCTGAACCCTGTTGTACTTAGTCATGTCCATGGTAGTGACCACCTGCCCATGTCTATGGGGCTTGCTATGTCATCTTTGGAGAGTGTGGGGTCTCCTTCTGCTTTTGGGCAAACAGAACCCATGGTGCGATTAGTGTGGGATGAGGCAAAGCGTATGGACTTTTATTCTGCACTTGAGACAGACCCAGCAGTGATTGCTCTGCTTGCAGATGCCCAAACAGCTACTCTATCTTCTGAGACACTGGATCAGTCTGTCCAGTTGCTTGGGCAGGCCCTTTTCCAGGCAGCCAAGGTGGTTGGGATGAAAATTCGTGCGGTGTCTAGCTCTTGTCGGCGTAAAAAGGTCCATCAGCCATGGTTTGATGATGAGTGCAAGGCCGCCGTGCGGGCCCTTCGTGGTGTGGCTGTCACAGCTGAGCAGACCAAGCAGCTTCGCAGTCTCTATCAGCGCAAGAAGCGTCAGCATGCAGGACAGCAATACTCCAGGTTTGAGCAGCTGTGTCGGTCTCAGCCCACATACTTCTGGAAGGCCCTACGCCGTGGCATTGCCCAATCCAGCCCTGTTGTGCCTACAGCTGATGAATTTGCCCAGCACTTTTCCAGTGTCTTCAGTGGGCCGCCTGTGAGGCCCCCCTTGCCATCCTTGGCACCTCCTACAACAGAAGACTTAGATGACTTGTTTGGGGATGATGAACTTCAAAGTGCCTTCAAGCGACTTAAACGCCGGGCCTCTCCTGGTAAAACAGGCCTCCCAGTGCCTGCTCTGGCTGCCTACCCTGTTCGATATTTGATACAATCCATTCTACGAGCTGTGCACTTAGCTGGCAAGGAGCCCGCTGAGATGAGTCTTGCCTTGTTGAATCCTATATATAAGCGTGGGGACCATTCTCAGGAGGTTAACTACCGCCCTATAGTGGTGTCCTCACTACTCCACAAGTTATATGCAAATTGCTTGGGTTCTGGGGTGTATGTGGCCCACACTCAGTACAGTCACCAGCATGGTGACGTGTTCCCCCGGCAAGCAGGGTTCTTGCCTGATCGGAGTACCCTTCATAATATGTTTGTTGTGCAGCATTTGGCTCATCATGCGCTCACTACCAATCGTCTCATGTATGTGGTATTCTTGGATGTCTCGGCCGCATATGATACTACTGATCATGGCAAATTGGTGGAAACTCTCCTCCAGTTGGAGTTTCCCGAACATCTTGTGCGAGGGATTGCAGGCATGTACCAGGGTTTGCGCTATCAGGTGGTTACCAATGGAGTTGTTGCAGAGCCTTTCCATGTTGGTATTGGGGTCAAGCAAGGATGCCCCCTGAGCCCCATGTTATACAATTTGTATGTCCAGCCACTAAGTGGAGCATTAAGTGCACTTGATAAGGGGCCATGCTTCCCTGGTCTTCCTGGGTGCCATCCGGACTATCATTATGCTGATGATGCTGCTCTCATGGCAGAGTACCTCCCCGACTTGCAGGCTTTGCTGACCCATACTAATGTCGTGCTCGCTGCTCGCAATCTTAAGCTGTCAGTGCCTAAGTGTATCGGACTCGTTTTGGGTTTGCAGGCGGGAGCTCCAGTTGGTGAATGTTCTTTGAGTCTTGGTTCCGCGCCCCTTGCATCAGCTTCACCTACTGAGGGGACACGCTATCTTGGCCTAATTTATGACACAGCAGCCTCTGCGGGCACTATGGCAGCTCACAGGGCCTCCTGTTTTTCCTCTTCTTTTCATGCTGCTACTGCTCAGATGCGTGCGGCACCAGACTTTCCCTGTGCACTCCCAGCCTTCTTGAAATTGTTGCACACTGTTATGGAGCCAGCTGGTTTGTATGGGTGTGAACTCTGGGGCCTTCTATCTATTCCGGGTTTGTGGTCGTCTGGTTGGACCCTGGCAATTCTATAGCCTTAAAGATCCTTTGGAGGTTAAGCGGTGCCGTCTGGTCCGTCAGTGGTTGCAGCTCCCTCAGTCTGTGCCTCTTTTGCCTTTGTTACATGAGCTTGGATCTGAACCTCTTGTGCATTGCTATGTTCGGCGTGCTGTTCGTTTTTATAACTGCCTTGTTGAGTTGGATGCTGCTTCAGTGTATCGAAGTGCTCTGCAACAGAACATTGATGATGCTCTCTCCTCTCGCTCCCGTGCCCATAACTTTGTGGGGGCTCTTTTTCAGGTGCTACGGATCCTTTTGCCCCGTGAAGGTGGTCTTACTCGCACCTTGCGAGCTTGCCTGCCTTTGGATATTGATGGCATTGATGAGGCATTGCATACTCGGTACACTGAGCACATTCAGCGTCTGTCCCAGGTTGTCAATGGTCCTGGGTCCCGTACTGGTCTGTATTTCAGGGTTGTTGGTACACATGTTTTGGGCGTTGTCCCTTCTTTTTACTCATGTCGACTGTCTCATGGTGTGTTGGTACGTTTCTTGCGTTTTCGTCTTGGTTGCCATCATTTGCGTATCCATACTGGGCGTTGGCTTCCGCCCCTCCTTCCACATTCTCAACGCACATGTTTGCGGTGTCGCTCCACAGTAGTTGATGATGAGGCGCATTGTTTGTTCATGTGTGAACACCCCACAATTGTTGAGGCTAGAGATTTGTTTCTGGCAGCTGTGGTTCCCCCCGTGGCCGCGTTGTCCTCGCTCAGGTATGCTGATTTCTGGGCACTGTCAGCCACTGGCTGTGTCCCTCTCTCGGCCTTGGTCAAGTATGTGGCCGTGTGTGTTCGTGTCTGTTGGTACTGCCATCAGTCAGGTGGTACTGATGTGGTGGACTTACCGGATATCTTGCTCCCGGCAGGTCAATATTTGGATCTGTTTGATTCGGAGTCGGAGACAGATGTTCCTAGTGATTCGTCTGATGGGGAACTGGTTGAAGTCTAGATAGCTACATGTTTGGGTATTCGCCTTGGTTGGTGTGCTGGCCGTCTTGGGTGGTACATATGCGGTGGACTTACTGGACATCCTGCTTGGTTGGTGCTCTGGATTGTGTTTGATTTGGATCCACCCATCAGTCTCCTGCTGGTGATTTGTTTGCCGTGTCCGTAGTTGGATGTCTGCTTGGGTATTCCTCTTGCTTGGTGGTATGGATTCCATTGTTTTTGGACCCATCCGATGGTGTGTTTGGTCGTTTCGACCTAGCAGCCCTTTGCGGTTGCCGCACCTTAAATTTTTGTTTGTTTTGTTTGTTTCTATTGTTCTTAAGGATCAATGGGTCAGACATCCAACTACGGACACGGCAAAGAGGAGCACCAGCAAACAAAGCACCAGCAGGAGACTGATGGGTGTGTCCAAATCAAACACAATCCAGAGCACCAACCAAGCAGGATGTCCAGTAAGACAACAACAACAACAAACATTTAAGGTGTGGCAACCGCAAAGGGCTGCTAGGTCGAAACGACCAAACACACCATCGGATGGATCCAAACACAATGGCTTCCAGACCACCAACCAAGCAGTACTGATACCGAAACATGTATCCAGGCAAGACAGAGCCCATGATCAAGAACACCACCCACTCCTCCATCGGTTGCAATGGCATGGCAAACAATGACGATTACCACGGGCTGGAGATGTACAAGAACCATGCAAAGGACTCAACCACAGAGGGATATATGCAACCAGACCCAACCACCATGGAATGTGGCCGAATCAATCCCTCAAAGTTAAGGCAACGCTCCTATCGACACAGAGCCCATGATCAAGAACACCACCCACTCCTCCATCGGTCGGTAAGTCCACCGCATATGTACCACCCAAGACGTCCAGCATACCAACCAAGGCTAATACCCAAACATGTAGCTATTTAGACTTCAACCAGTTCCTCATCAGACGAATCACTAGGAACATCTGTCTCCGACTCCGAATCAAACATATCCAAATATTGACCTGCCGGGAGCAAGATGTCCGGTAAATCCACCACATCAGTACCACCTGACTGATGGCAGTACCAACAGACACGAACACACACGGCCACATACTTGACCAAGGCCGAGAGAGGGACACAGCCAGTGGCTGACAGTGCCCAGAAATCAGCATACCGGAGCGAGGACAACGCGGCCACGGGGGGAACCACAGCTGCCAGAAACAAATCTCTAGCCTCAACAATTGTGGGGTGTTCACACATGAACAAACAATGCGCCTCATCATCAACTACTGTGGAGCTACACCGCAAACAAGTGCGTTGAGAATGCGGAAGGAGGGGCGGAAGCCAACGCCCAGTATGGATACGCAAATGATGGCAACCAAGACGAAAACGCAAGAAACGTACCAACACACCATGAGACAGTCGACAGGAGTAAAAAGAAGGGACAACGCCCAAAACATGTGTACCAACAACCCTGAAATACAGACCAATACGGGACCCAGGACCATTGACAACCTGGGACAGACGCTGAATGTGCTCAGTGTACCTATTACAAACAAACAAAAATAGCAGGAGCAGTAATAGCTGCAGCTCTTCCTTGGAAGTTGGAGGTGCCTCGGGAGCTTTGTTCCATTAGAGGGGACTTGAAATAAAACAAAGGTGGCTGCGAAGTGGTCTCTACTTCAGCCATAAAAGGCACTTTCAAAGGAACGGGGGAAGTCCTATTGAGGCGAGATGGAGTAGAAGTCGGTTACTAATAGTCAGTCCTATGTTCACATGCTGCCAAATCGAGCTGGACAGTCCATCCAGGGCCCTGACAAACAAACAAACGAAAATCTAAGGTGTGGCACTAGATCTTACGATTACGATTACGATTACATCATGGCCCCTCAAAGGGGGCGCCCGTACGGAGCCAACCTAGGCTCCATGGGCAGAAATACTGGAACCTGGTCCATCAGAAGTGAATGTCTCAGCAATATCACCTCTTGGTCCAGAAGAAAAGGTATCGAAAATACGACCTTGCCATTCATCCCCGAATAATGACAAATCAAAGATCTTACAATACACAACTCAAACAGAGTTGCATGAGACGATACCGTATGTAAAGCAGAATGGACATGTCATGTATACGAGCACATGGTGCAGCAAGTTAAGTACTGAGAAATGCAAGAGCTGAAAACAAACTAGTTATGTCCTTGCATGCACTTTGGCATGAAGCTTCTGCGCAGGACAGCAGGTTGTCGGGCTTGAAGATTTGTCCCCTTGACATGCGGCCTTGAGGAGTAGGACGAAGCCTGCCTGCATCCTGGCCTGGGGAACTGGCCCATGCTGCCACTCTGGGCCACAGCTGCATGCACGGTGTGGCAAGCAGCTGTACAAACAAACAAACAAAATGCAGGCATAGTAGAAGTCCAAAAGCGCGTTCTATCTGTACGAAGGGATAATGGATGATTGAGGATTGATTTGAAAAGAAGCGCGTCTTTAACGCCATCAGATGGTGTCACTGACTGCTCGGCCGGCGGTGACCAAAATGGTCACTTGATATTGACTTGACAGCTGCGTAACTTTCCGCTCAAAATGAACTTCAGCTCTGAAGCGAAGGACACACACTGCGGCTATAAACGACGGTATCCACCCTTCATCCCCTGAAGCCGTTAAACAAGCATCAATTCCGAGAGAAAGGAAGAGACGACCTGTTGAACCGACTCATTCATTGAGTACCGAGCGCAAGGCAGCTTATGCGCGACTATTAGCTGAGCTAATATCACTGCAGGAGAGAGATAGCCGCTTTTCACCCCGCATTTTTTTATCCCAGTGCACTGCGTCTGTTGTCCTTCAAGCTAAACGCACGACTGAACCAGTGCCAACTAGAAGTTGGCCCCTCCGACCGAAGGGCTCTGTTGCCTTTCGGCATCCAATTTACCCAGCTGATACGATGAGTAACATCTTCTCCTCCTTCTTCAACAATGTGTTGATGGGCAAGGGAAGCCGCGTGTCCAGCAGGGACCAGCGATCTCGTAAACCTAGCACTGCAGCAGACCAGCTAGCAAACACATCCAGCTGCACAGGCACGCAGGGTGCAGGGTCACATCGGCATACGACAGGCGGCCTGCAACGGCCTGGAGCTAGTAGCAAGAAGAGGTCCTTCTCTGTGCCTTCAAGCCCTGATGCAGCCCCCAAGTTTGCAGACCAGCAAGAGGGCCAACTCCCATTCGGCCTTGGAGCAGCTGTGGCAGCAGCAGCAGGGCGCTGTCCCTCAGCTCGTGGCGCCAGTTGCAGCCAGACCAGTTACTACTCAGCTTTGTCAACCTCCCATGCAGAAGGAAGTCACATGGAGGGTGATACCCCTGCTGGAGGCAACGAGACCACCAGCATGCCTGCACCAAGGTACCAGACAAGATCCAGGCAAGCACATACATCCAGTGCCAAGCCTGTGGCCAAGCTCCAGCCTTTTGCCAAGCGGCGCTGTTTGGACTCCTTCAACCAGAGCTGCAAAGCCAAGCCTGCAAGCAGAACAGGAGCAGCAAGGAGCCTGCAGGACAACACCCCCTCCAAGCAACGGAGACTTAGCAGCAGCAGCAGCACCAGCAGCTTGCCACCCTTAGGCTCAGGAACATCCACTACAAGCACCAGGCTAAACACCCTTCAGCTCTACCAAGCTCCAGGTCACCAGGCCAATGCAGCAGCAGCAGCAACAGCAGTCCAAGCAGCAGATGCAGCCCATCATCCACCTAGCAGCCTGCAAAGCAACTTCCATGGCCCAAGCCTGGCAGCCTTGCAAGACCAGATGCTGGAGGGTAGCAGCTCAGGCCTTCTTTCACCCCTGATGTTCCCCTTGGTCAACAGCAACTACCTGTGGGTGCAGCTCTTCTTGGCTTCATGCATGCATCCTCGCATCATCACAGCCCTTGCTGTGCTGCAATACAAGCAGGTGCTACCCTTTGGCCAAGGTAAGCTTCAAACGAAATCCATATAAAACACATCACGTCACATGCCATGCCAATGCCTCCCATGCCATTCTCAGCCTTTTGTTCGTGCCTGTGGACAGGTGTGTAATGGAAAAGGCACCCCATGCAAACTTCTTTCTGCGGCACTGAGCAAGCAGAGGGTCTTCCAGGTTGCTTGGCAAGACATAAGGTTTACTTCATGTCTGAGCCTGGCTGTGATTCCTGCAGATTCCCTGGACATGACCCTGGCCTTCATGCTGACAATTGCCCAGAGAGCTTCACTTCAATGCCTGGAATTCACCACAGAGATGCTGCTCACGCTGGTACGTGCAGGTTTCGTATGTCTGCAGATGTGAAGTGATGACCATGCTTGGCTGTGGCACTACAACCTAAGCCGCTCAATGTGTATACTTTAACTGCATGCGGCTCTGTGCAAAGCAGCTTGCCAGCAATCTCCACTGCTCCTTTCCTGCCATGTAAGCATTCATACATGAGCGATGCTGTGCATTGGTTGACGCTCGCTCTGCTCATCCATCAACTGAAGCCATGCTTATTGTCTTCCTTGCAGCTCTGGATCACAGAGTCATACCACAGCCAGTACAGGTGCTACCTGAGCAACCTCATCTATGACTACCTCTATGACTTAGGTAGGTGCATGCGCTCATTGTCCAGTTCCTCTTTGGCAAGTGTGCATGATTACACAAAAGAGGGCTCTGAGAGGCAATGGATGGTTTTGGAGCATAGCTTTCTGCAGCTCCTGCATCCTGTCAGAGCTGCAGTGGGTGTAATGAGGAGCACCTCGTGCAGGATGAGCTAAGGGCAAGCAGCCATGCCCTGCAGACCATGCTGCCTTCAGCATCGCATGCTATGCGCAATCTAAGCTGGATCCTTGCTTTTTTCTCACAGAGTCGGATGATGATGCAGAAGAACGCTCCATGAACAGCTGGCAGAAGATCCTGTCAAGTCTGCAAGCCCAGGTGCTGGTGCGCTGCAATTGGAGGCTTGAAGTACCCTATGAGGAGGAGCTTAAGCCCAGGACTAAGATGATTGCCACCTTCCCAGGCACAGTGAGCTTTGGAAACATCCAAGACTGTGTCAACACACGAGTGCAGCTTTTCCAGCAAGACCACCATGCTCAAATGCAGGCCTATAGGCAAAAAAAGTGTGCAGAAGCAGCAGCTGCAGCAGCGGTGGCAGCAGCAGCAGAGGCAGCTGAGCAGCCTAGGGTGGGCAGGAAGTCAGCATCAAGCCATGGGCAGCAAGATCAAGCCAAGAATGGAGCCTGGCCAAGCACCGATGTCTACGTTGATGCCATGGAAGGCCAAGGAGACAGTCAGTGAAATGGGTTACAATCAATGTCTGCCGGAGAAATGGTGAGCTGCAGAAGTAACCATCCTGGGTACTGTCCTTCAATTACTTTCCTACATCCATGAGTCTGACGAGCAGTTCAGAACTGAACGCTTGCCCTGATAGTGAATTGCCAGATCCCAGGCACGGTTTCCTGGTGACCAGGAGGAGGAGCAAGAGGAGGAGGCCATGCCAATCACAGACAGACCTTTGCAGCTGCCAGTTATCCTTCCGTTTCGACCTAGCTGCCTTTGGTGCAACCACACTTTTCTTGTTTGTTTGTTTGTTTGTCTTCGAATGCATGTAGCATACTGCGTGCTGCAGCTAAGCTGCACATGCTATGAGGGAAAGTGAGCAGCTACCGGTACTCCTGCTGCTGAGCAGCTAAGGCCGCAGGGATGCTGCACTCACTGGCAGCAGGTTCCACCAGTGTATGTGAGTGAGCTGTTGGGCAGCCACAGTAATGGCTGTTCGTTTATTACTAATGGGTTATGAGCCAAGAGCCAATGTGGCTGGAGGTCCGTCCTTCAGGGGCTGCTTTCATGTTGTCGCGGCTACAGGTGAATGATGAGTCGGCAATGTGCATACTGAGCTTGGGGTAGGCGATGAGCACTGGGTCCTCCCTCTGGGGCACAATCAAACAGGTATGCTCATACAATTTGCAGGTAGCTGACATGCAAGCATGTCAAGCATGTGCAGTTGGCTTTCTGCTGCAAGCAGGGTCTGCTGCAAAGCACTTCTATTTAATTTGCACAGAACATGATTTGCTGCATGCTGGCATCTTATATGCATGGCTGATTATTTGTGCATGGATGGCTGATTATTTGTGCCAGGACATGTGAGGATGGTGCTTGGCATATGCTAACAGTGTCTCTGCTCTGGTCAAGCCCTCTGCATGTCTGCAATGTGTGATGGCCTTGTTGGCCTGGGATATTCACCTAGTGATCAAATGACATGAGTCTGCTGTGCACTGATATAGAGCTATAAGGTAGCAGGTAGGGCTAAAGTATGGGGTGCATGCGGGCATGGTCAGACAGTGTGGGGCTGCTGCGTTGCAGCAGGTCGTTACCGGTAAGAGAGAGTACAGACTTAAGTCGTGATATTTGTTTTTGGAGGTAAGGAGGCGGCACCACCACCAGACTTTAGTCGTGGTTGACTGGAGTGCTGCTTTAAAAGCATGTATGATGGCCAAGGGTATGGGTCACCTTGCTTTTCCAGCACCATCTACATCATTCAGAACTTTTGAACATCCCAAATGGGAAGTTTTGCAATGTACCATTGGGACATTTGCAGGTGGTTGACCGAGCTGGCATGCTTGACTGGGCTGGGAGAAACATACAGATGCAGGATGCACTGTAAGTAGGATATTTTGCCATGCTTCGACCTGCCTTTGCCACATGTAAGGCATGTGAATTGAACAGGGGTGTGGGGTGGGCACGGAAAGCTGCATCATTGGCAGTTTTCCTTGCATCTGTGTTTGCAGCTCTGAATGTGTGGAGTAATCCTTTGCAAGGGAAGGAGTCCTGTGATTGTCTTCCCATTCTGTATAGTTTGCGTTTAAGGGGCTGCGCTTGCCAGCCTGATTTTCTGAAATGCTGTTGTCCGAAGTTGTGGTTACTTTATGATTACAGGCAGCCATGTAAGGTAAATGACCTTTTGTCAGACTAGCAGAGTCCGGGATGATTTATATGTGATTACCGGCACGAGCCATACCATAGAAGCCAGTGCATGTACTCTGGGCAGGACACTGCACAAGCCCGGCCCTGCTTCACATGTCTGTGCAAACGCGGGGGGTGCGTTGGGACCTGGGATGAAGTTGCCGGGGCATGAGTGAACCGTCAATGACAATGTTGATATTGCTACAGCCATCCCGGGCAACTCTTCAATCGAAGGGTAGGTGAAGCAAAACATCATCCAATAGCAGTCAAAGTTGCTGTGAGGAATTAGAGGCATTGGCACCACCTGATTTTAGATGTGTCATCGGATGTGAAGATATTTCCGGAAAATCATGGCCAAATTGCTGTGAAAAGTTGTGTAATCGTTGGCTTGCTCTGAGACCAATCGCTGCCAAGTTGTTAGGTGGTCACTGCTGGCATTCCGAGCATCTGTGTGAAGGCTTCTTTCAAACTAACTAACAAGTTCAAACCAGCCTGTCAGAATAACTGTCCATTCTTTTTGAAGCGGGCAAGTCCCTATTCACACAGCAACGCCTGAGCGAGTGGCTGCAAGCATGGCTAGATGCGCGCAAGAGTTATGGCCTTTTGCAAAGTCATAAGGTTCATATCTGACTGGTATGACCTGGGCAGACCAGGGTACATGACAGCTGCTGCAAGTCTCAGTAGTTCGTCAGTAATGCGCCGCAGACAGCCTACTGCTGAATTGCAGCCCTCCACAGAATCACAGCCACATGTTCTGGGATAAAAGCACATCCGGAGCCATGACTTCACATCACTGCCCTAGACTCCTGGAAACAGCAGCGGTCATGCAGCAACGAAGAAGCTACATTTGACTGGAATGGGCCAAGCAAGTGGCAACACACCCAATAAACTGTACTATACAACATGCCAATGACAACATCTCCACTAGCCTGTCCACTTACACACGGTCCAGCATATTGCCATAAGTACACATGTCACGACCTCTCCGTGAACCCATCATCAACAGTTTTGCAAATTGCCATCTTGGGGCCCAAACATGGTCAGCTGCCAATGCTCAGGAGTAGCACACTCCTGCCAAGTAGCACTAGATAATGGCTGTGCCAGTGAGCAGCCGTGTTTCAACGCATCCCAAGACACGTCCGCACGCACTTCACTGCTTTGAACTGTAATCACAAACCATGGAGCCAAACAAGGGACAGATGACAATGCAGAGCCGCAGAGCTTCAATGTCCTTACTCAAAGGGTATGCACGCCTATCACATTAGGGTCATCCTGTGCGAAGCGAGTAAGCCGGCCGCGCCTCCCCTTCACTGTATGTTTTACAGATTATAACAGAACCTTCACAATGCACAGCCGAAACCCACACTGGTGCCTTGCACCAAGCTATGCCGACCCCACACTCATCCACACAATGAAATGCACTCGTGTGCCAGCCACAATAGTCTAAATGCAGCTTTGTTACAACTGAAGCACATGATGTTGCTTCGAACCATGAAATTGGATACTGCTTCCTCCAAGAAGCATCGAGTCTCCTTCCTTGCTGAATGCGCAGTCTCAACTGTTTACCACGTTAAGCAGTGCACCCAGCCTCAACGCAGCCATGACTGCTTCAAAGAGCCGAATGCACGGCCTGCAATTGGCCTGCTCAAAACAAGGCCTTTGCTCTGCCTGGCACCGCTGAGCTATGCATTCAGGCTGACCGTTGTGCTATGACTCTGAGTCCACTGCTTTGTTAACACCCAGCCATTCGCCACGCTTCCTTGAACTAAAGCACAGTTATGGAGCCAGTTTGTATGTGCTTCCAGCTTCTCAAAGTACCGCTGCTCTCTTGACTGCTACTGCTTGCAACCAGGATTTCATATGATTGAAATCCAGCAGCAGCCTTCTACCCCTGCTCGGCGCCATAGCCCCCAGTACAACATGTAGAGCTTGGCAGCTTCTCGTCTCGGTGATAACTCGGAACTGGTGCGGGTGTATCTGGCTCTGTACCGCACCCAACATCAAGCTCAGGGGCCCCGTCACTAGAGTCCGTTTCGTTTGAGAGAGGTGCCGAGGTAGGAGCAGCAGGTTCCACTTCATGAACTGCTGTTAGAACGACCGGCTCTGCAGGGGTCCAAGCAACGTCCCCGGCCTTGCCCGTGTCCACCATGTTGCGGCAAAATCCAGCTGGTACCGTGTTCTGTACACGAACAATTGCTAGAACCGAAAAAAAGCTGTGATGACAAGTCGCTTTTTTGAGCATGTACATGCGACGCACGAAAGGGGTCAATCAGTATGGTATCACTGTCTGCGTGTATTGGAATGTTGCTAACTGTGGGCAGCCTCCTTCTTGTGTGGTATGCCCTCGCTTGCCGAGCTACAGAGCCAGTGCCGGATGAAAATCACCACTTGCATCATCATGATGCAATAACGTGAGCGGCACTGGCGCCAAGGCAATCAGAAGGTGACTCAGTTTTAAGAGCTGTAGCTTTCTCCTACATGCTGATGCGTTGAAACTCATATGAGACCGCACGAATGCATGAATGCATGCAATCGCAGGGTACGCCACTGCAATGCGCTTCCTGGGTTGTCACGTGCTGCACCTTTAGTGCAGCTAGTATCAGTCCACCAACATTGCTTGAGCTATTACAGTAGCTAACTGCGCACCGAGGGTCCAAGTGCAGTCATCCCACCTCAAATACAAGGCCTACTGTATGCCCAAAGCAGCATAATACAACAGCAGTGCCACACTCTGAACCACCCAGCGTCCCAAGACCACAACATCCTAGGGGCCCAACAAGCGTATGGACGCTGCAAACAGCTGCTCTGGGCTGCAGTGCAGGTACACCCGCACTGCATCTGACTTCCATCTACCCATAGCCTGAATCATACGCAATGGAAGCCCCACCTTGGCTGCATGTGTGGCACCACCCCTCCTCAAAGAGCCGTGAGCTGCATACAACCTCCAATCACTCACCCCAGCAACCTCAAGAGCTTTGTGCAGCCTAATGCCTACTGTCGTAGTTACTAAGATGCGCAGATGGCCCCTTCCTCCCAGTGAATACATAGCCCTCTCCACCTGTAAGGTCATGCAGCTGCTTAAGGGCCCTCACAGGGCATACCCCTAGATTGTGATCCTGCCCCCTGGACAAGAACACCCATGCACCCTCCCCTGGATCCGTCTTGGACTGGGGCACAAACACTATCACACCTCCCTGTGGGCAAAAGTGGATATGCTCCCACTTGATGGCCACTAGCTCTGCAGAGCGGAACATGCCTGACCATCCCACAACAAACAGTGCCTCATCAGACATGCATGACCCACGTCGCTTATGTTATTTGCAGGTTCTGGACCATCAAGACCAGTGTACCCCCGGCCGTCGGCGACCTCACGCATCAGACTGCTCAACATTTCAGCACTTCATAGCCGAACGCTTTGCTGCTGGCGACAAAAAGGTGAGGAATGTCCGCTTGAATAAGCAAACGAGCCCAAATGCATATCAGCAGTCAGTGCGCATCCTGGCATCACATTGGCAGACTGTCAGCTTCTTGTATTGCGTACGAGTGCGCATTACCTTAAGACCATCAGCCCATGTAAGCTAGCATGCATGCTGCTACGGCCGCACCTGGACTTGGGTCAGTGAGATCCCTGATAGAGTCCAAAACTACATTCCATGTCCCTCCCTTGCATGACGCCTCTGCCGGACTTGGGTCAGTGAGACCCCTGATGAGTTACAACTACCCCCCATGTCCCTCCCTTGCATGATGCCCTGCCGGACTTGGGTCAGTGAAATCCCTGATGAGTCCAAAACTAAACCCCATGTCCCTGCCTCCGCCGTAATGTTTCTGCCTCCATGCTGTTGTTAGGGAATGTTTTCTTCAGGGCTGTATGGCAAGGAATGAGTGGCATATTAGATGCATAGGTTTAATTAGAGCACCAGGTCTCCAAGTCATAGGTTTTCCACCCGCCTTTGAAGACTTGTGCGGGATGGCTCGTCTGAGTGTTGCATGGGTTTTAGACAGGTTTATACACTGGGTGAATGGGAGATTAATTTTGTGCTTAGAAGGTGCTTGTAGCAGGGCTATATGCAAGGAATGAGTGGCATCTTGGATGCATAGGTTTAGCTTAGAGCACCAGGTCTCCAAGTCATAGGTTTTTCCACCCGCCTATGATTACCTGTGTGGGGTGGCCGCCGGTGAGTGATGCATGTCCGTGTGGTGTATTGGTCAACAGCCCTGGCTATTAGCTATGGGGACCCAGGTTCAGATCCTGGCATGAACCAGAAGCATGTGTGGCTATTTTACTTCTTGATGTGTAGGACTGATTCAAGCATGAGAAAGGCAAGCTACTTAGTGATGAAAGGAGTGGCGTGGTTTTTCATAGTGCAGCCACATATGCACAGGCTATTGAAGGCAAGGGTTCGGGTGTCAGTTCGCCTCAGCTCTCTGAGCACAGCCAGAAAATTACTTCCAGTCCCAATTCCTGAGACAGGACGTCCTACTTGACAAACAACAAAGATTTCAGGTGTGGCAACCACAAGAGGGCTGCCTATGGTGTTCAAAGTGGGGCAACAGTGAGTGCCAAGAATTGATGCCTGTGTATGGCTGGGGCATGTGGGCCGCATGGAGCAGGGCAGGCTGCCGCATATCGCCATGTTCTCTTCATTACATGGTAACATGAAGAGAAAAGTGGGTAGGCCCCGCCATATGTGATCTGAAGGTGCTTGGCAAAGATGAGGGGAGTTGAGATGGTTCATGTTAGATTAAGAGTGCTTGATGGAAGAGGTTGTGGGATCTTACACACCCATGGGAAGCCCATGGATAGTGAGGTGTAGATAGAAGGCACACTAAGCAAGATATTGAGAAGCATGTAGAGCGCCATGTGGTTGGGAGGTTGGTGGTTCACCAGTACCTAGGTGGTGGGAGCCACCTCCAGCCCCCACCAGGGTGTTGCTTGAATCTGCTGCCTCCTCCCCACCCATTTGTGATGGAAGTGGAGCAGCTTTTGGGTTTTAGGGGTAAGTGGTTTGTTCCCCTTTGGTGTGCACGCCGTCGGTTGCATCTAGCCTGAGCATGTGCTTGGCAGGTCAACCATCGGTTGTGTGGCTCACTTGACTGTGATCAGGAGCCTTGTGTTTAAGGCCTTTTAAATGTTTGTTTGTTTTGTTTGTTTGTGTTTGTGGCCTAGGTTTGTTTGGCCACTGGCACTGCTGGTTTTGCGTTTTGACTGATTGATTGACTGATTACCTACTCCTGGGAACATCTTCCAATGAGCATTCACCTGGGAGCTGCAGCTGTTCTGAGCACAACGGTGCTCCAGTTCGTTTAGGGAAGCCCAGCAAACATTCTCGGGGTGGAGTACACTCGAGTGAATAGGGACCGAGCATGTAGGATCTGAACCAGGGGGGAGTCGACACTGGCTGCCAAGCCTTTCAAGACCTTGACTGCCAGCGGCCCGGCCGGGGTTCTATGGGCCATAGAACCCTGTGACCCGGGGTTCGGAGCTGAGTGGTCTGAAGAGATTGAGTTGCAAGAGCTGTCTACCCCTGGCCTTTGGAGATGGCCGAGATAGGGGCAGTTCAGGTGTCCAGAGGGAGTTCGGGCCCCGCCTTGCAGAAAACGTCTCATCTAGTGACTGTTACATCGCTACAAGCTCTTTACACAACTTGGAGGGCCGCATTTTCAAAATCTATTTGGCTCGGAAGGAAGCTTGGGCTTCCTCCTGGCCCGCCTGTCGTGAAGGATCGTGGCCGTCGTTGTCATGGTCTGGGCACTTGCATGTGATTCTACTGCTGTGGCTGTGACTGATGTAGCGGACGCTAGAGCTAGTATGATCTTGGCATTCACATATGGCAGCCTCTGGTTCTGCGCTCAACGATGTCGAAGCAAAGGTAAAAGCTTTCATGCCAGGGCTCCATAGCCTAGTGCAGGGGCAAGCAGTCCTCACCACCTTTCTTTCTCCTCGGCAGATGCTGGAGCTCGCAGAGTTTCCCTTGCAGTTATGTAATGTCATGGACTCCCAAATACTCAGGGCAGCAGCGAGGAAGCTAGCAAGTTTATTCCCCGAGTTGAGCTATATCAGGTAGGGAGCTTGCTGTGAGACCCTTGCTAGTTTCCAGCAGCCCCTATTCTGACATAAAGCCCTCACTGTGTGCAGGATGGTCCTTGTATCAGATACAGTAACACCTGTAGATGTGCTGGAAATGTGCTCTGATCAGAGCATGTCAACAGCCATGGCAGGGTTGCAGTCAAACAGCACAGCGCAGGATGCTTGCATGCGGCAGGAAGCCTCCCTTCTCTCTTCCCAACCAGAGCTTGGGTAGGTTCTGAATGCTCTTTTCTCTGCCTTCCCATACATGGGAAACCGTTAACATCCATTGCTCGTCCTCTTGCAGGGGGGTGACTTATGATGACTGGCAGTTGCTGCAGGCACAGTTTGACATGCAGTCATTCGCAGCTATTCCCATCATTGCTGGGGGAGCTGTTCACGGATGCATGCTATTGTCAGCTAAGACAACTGGTTACCTATCCTCGAGGTATGTGGGTTAGGAGCAAGAGGAACAAGTTGCATGCTGTGTGTGTGTAGTAGCTTCTGCCACAGACTGAAGCAGGTTGGGAGCAGCACATGTCCTCTGTAGAGTCGTGTTGATGTATAATTCTGTAAGCATCCGTCATTTCTGCATGGCCATTTCTGCTAGCACCGCTGCCTTGAGCACAGGAAGGTGTTTTATGGTCGGTATGGTTGGATGCGGAAATGTTTGCAAAGCTGAGCATTGCTGGATGGGCACTAAGCTTAGCCTGCCAAAAAGGCAGGACTTGCCGGCGTGCTGACATGCTGCGTGTGATTGCATGCAGGTGGTCTGAGACCTTGGAGTGTTTTGCAGCAATGATTGCGCCTTATGCTGCAATGCACCGCAAGCATCAGCAATTGCAGAACCTGAAGCCCTTGCTGCAACGGATGTTGCCACCCAGGGTTGCTGCCTCTGTCCTTCATAATGCTTGCTGGAACACCAACCCATTGGGCTTGAGGCAGTGACCAATCAGGGGGGGCCAGGGTGAAATACAGACAACGTAACGAGGGGAACGGGAGATGTCTGCACTCGAATTTGAGCGCAATCTTAGCTAGGTAGATTACAGCAACAGGCACGGATATGGGAGCTTATAGCAGCAGGTGGCTCGCCAATCATGAAGCTTGGGCTGCTGTTGTGCAGAAATGCGGCACGCAAGGGCTCATGTGCAGTTCGTGGAGTAGAGCGCCTACCTCTCTTTATGTGGCTTCAACGTACGGAGTGCAATGCTTATTTTCTGGGCCTCCGATGACTTGGGTGGAGGGAAAGCGCTGTTCAGATTCTTTTGACCACATGTTCCAGGTCAGGCTGCATGTGAATGATAAGTGATGTTGATTATGCAATTGAAGCATTGCAAAATATGCAAAGAGGCATGCTTTGGAGTGTCCAGGAGGGGAGACAATCTGCTGAGACAAGTGTGTTAGCCAGCACATGTGCTGAAAAATGTTAGCTCAAATGCAATTACCTTGCGGCACACCATGCTTGAATCTGGAGTGCTTAGCCACTGCAATGTGCGTAAGTGGTGTGCAATTTTACTTCGCGGGCCTTAGGCACGCGGACTTCATGCAGCTTGCCATGCCTGTGTGTCATCTCCTTAGGGATGGTGGCCGTCTAAAGGCTGGGGCTAATCCTGATTCTAGAGGTGGATACCTATGACGTCTTATGCTCACAGAGGCATGGCGTCCACCCCATAATTTGTGTAGTGGTAACGGATAGAAGCTAATCAGCTGTGTAGGTTTTGTCTGGCCCAGATTGCTGGGTCAAGAAGTGTCAGGGCCCCTGAATGGTGTGGCTGGTGTGGTCGTCACGACAATACTTGGCCTTGTCCTTACGGCCTGAAGACTATGATGTGGTTTGGCTGGAGGTTGTGTTGTGGCTATATTGTTCATCTCATTGAGTGCAAGAGGGGCAGCAGCTGCTCAGGATTATGGGTTGGGACTGTGGAGTGTGAGCAGCATGTGAGGTGTCTGATTAGGTGCCAGTGGACATGCCTGCAATCCCTCTCTCTCTCTTTCGTGTCCTTGCTTGTCTGATGTGGGAGATTGGCTACCATGTGTATGATGTCCCTCTACATCTTCCCCTGCTAGTCCTAGCTGGCAGCTGGAGCATTCTTCCACCTTTATTGAATATGCGCGGTCCTTGAGAGACCAGATTGCCTTTGGTGTTCCTGGGTCGTGTGGCGACTTCTGATTTTTGTCGTAGTTTGAGGCAACATAATGCTGTTGCGGGGATTGAATATGTAATTGACGTGGCTCTGCAGACATGCCACTATGTGTTGGTCTGAATAACGGTGTCGTTGTATGCTGCAGTTCCTGCAGTTAACAAGCAGAACATGTGTAGGGCTGTGCAATGCATGGCTATGTCATCTGTGATGGTGGCTCCCACGTAATGTGATGTGGCAGTGCTTGTCCCTTGGAAGCAATTGTATGTTGCTTTGCAGAGCAGTTGGACAGGCCCAAGGGTAGTACGGCATTGGACAGGCCCAATATGGGACCTCGCCTTTCAATTTCTGAGTTGTTCTGGTACAGAGGTACGTCCTGTTGCACGCCCAAGGGCCTGGGGTGCCAGGTCGAGCATAACTGCTTGGGTGGTAGCCTTTGTTATGGGAATGGGCTGGGGTGTCAGGATGAAGAGCATTGGCAGCTAATGTGAGGGGTTATGCAAGGACAACAGACTGGCTGGGGTGGCAGCTATTGTGAGTGCGGGGAGGGGACACTAGACCCCTTGATACCAGCCCAGGTAACTGCTCAGTCTGCTGTCCTTCTTAGTCAAGTCATTCTGTTGAGTGTCACTCTTGTCAAGTAAGGTTCTGGAGCTGTCCTCCATATGGCACACAGCCAAATATGCTAGCGAGTAGGCAGACATTGTTCCTGCATGGATGGTCAGTTATGCGCTGGGCTGCTAGGCCATATGGCACAGCCGGCCAGGGTAGAGAGAGAGTACATGCCGGAAGTGTATAACCTCTTTTCTAAGGCTCATCATTGTTGGCTGGCCCCGGTAGGGGCAAGCTATAGCGTCCAGTGGTCCGCGGTGACAATTCAAGTTACACGGAGGTCATCGATCACATGGCTGATTCTTGCTTGTATTGTTTGAAATCTAGTCTGATGATCATCGAATCATCAAAGGGTTCTGTGTGTAGGTTTTGGCTATACCCTTTCCGCACGACCCTGGTTCCGGAAACTGCGCGAATTATTCCAAGTTATATATTTTTGGGAAGAAACCAGGCTGGCGCTGCTTCGCTGCTGCATCTTTGCTGTCTGTGACCACACAGGAGTACTGTTGGGATGATGCTGATTTGTGTTGTGTGCGTCGCAGGCTGCATCCCTTGCCTTGCTTTGGTGGGGTAACCCCTTGTGGAGATGTACTGCACCCAAGTAGTGGCCTGTGCAACAGACGTTTGCCTGCCTGTAGGGGGTAGGGCAGTTGTTGAGCTATCTGTTTGCAGCAGCATTGAGTCGTAGGGTAGATCTTGCATCAGTGTAATCGCGCGAGACTCTCTGCCACCGGTGCCCCATTGGAAGCCATCGGGCATGAGGCGCCTGGACCCATGTGCATGCTACCGGCCCAATTACTGTCTAGCGCATTGTGACGTGGAGGGAGCGTAGCATGTGGAGATCTGCCTGTTAAGGGAGAGGCTGCTGCACAGGATGTGGCCGGCACGCACGTGTCAAAGTAGCATTTTTGAAACGTAGCTAGAGCCCGTTGAAGTAAATGCATGCATAGCTACTTCTCCACGCATTCAAAGGCTTCCGGTGCCATTACTGTTCCTTCATTCTGCATGGGACTTGCTCTGCATAATGCACCTAACGCGTTCTGTCGAACTTGTCGTTCAGCACATGGAGCAGTTTGCCGGTACCTTGAGCCTATGCAGACCCAGTCACGGCCTGCTGTTCTTCTTTACAGTACGTGTGCTTGAGACAGTATCTAATAGCCACAGCAGAGATCTGAACCAAGCGAAGCTTGCCGACGTGCAGCAGCTGGAGCTGTCGTGGAGATCGTGGAGGCAGCAAAGGCAGCCTTCAGCGCAAGACGAGCTTCAACAAGCTTGGGATTGCTTATAACAGTTGCAGCATGAGGACACGTACCACGCA
This sequence comes from Pseudopediastrum boryanum, assembly GCA_963556185.1. Lineage (NCBI taxonomy): Eukaryota > Viridiplantae > Chlorophyta > Chlorophyceae > Sphaeropleales > Hydrodictyaceae > Pseudopediastrum > Pseudopediastrum boryanum. The sequence continues at coordinate 6,455,121 of OY744506.1, forward strand.
TTGCCATCCATCTGGCTTCTAGTTGCAGCTACAGCTCCTCACACCTCCAGCACAGGCCATCTATTAGCAAGGTAAGCAGATGTACAAGCCTGGGTTTCAGCACAGGGCTCTTCGTAGATGCAAAGGTGGTGCACTGCTGCCCTCTTGCAGACCATCTTTGGAGCCATTGCTAAATAGCTTCCAGCAGACCAGCCCTGTCTTTGCAGTTGGCATGCTGGCTTGTGGTATGGGGATGGTTAATTCCAGCTATGGCTATCCAGTGGGTCAGGTTGGCACATCCATAGTTGTAGAAAGTCACATGTAGTTCTACCAAATACACACTTGCCAATGCTACTGTAGCTGTATGCCCAGTGTGTTACTTTGGTGTCATGGTTGGTGGTACTGCTGCAGTGGCTTGGGCATTGCCAAAGCAGATGTTTGCTACATAAAGTACTCGCTATGCACAGTGTATGTCAGTGTTGTAGGGGTAGCTGCAGGAACTCATTTGCTTGGTAATAACTGCAACATTTTGTTGATGTGCTGCCCGCTGCCCAGGAGAGCCTGCCACAAGGGCCCCATCTTGCTGGACGCTGAGCCATCTTCTCAGTCTCATGGCAGTTCTCTAAGACAGCTGTCTGGCAGTAGTCCCCACTCAGCTGTATCCAGCTGGAGGAAGCGCTCAGTGAACCATGGGCAAGCCTCAATGGACACTCCAAAGTGAGTTCAGCAGTGCTCCATGCATTGCGATACAAGCAAGTACCATTGGTTAGCAACATGCTGGGGCTGCATGCACACATAGGCCCCTCATGTATCTGGCAGGTGTATAAGCTGTCATCAGGGTTTTTATGTTTTTGGCTAAACCCTAGGGTAGAGCCAGGTCATAGCTTTCAGCCAGTAATTCTGCTCAGTCAAAGGGGGGTTTGACCAGACTGCCAGGTCTTGTAAGAGCACATAAGCTCCTCTCCCCTGCTATCGTAGTGGCAGGGTTTCTGTCATAGCTGTAGGGTTTATGGACCGGCTTCAGTGGTCCGCGGTGACAATTCAAGTTACACTGAAGCAGGAAGCCTACTTAGCTTCACTATTTGCTTTGTTAGGAAGAAATGGGAAAGCGTCTCGTGTCTCGTCCTTCAATCCATCACCTATATATAGGCTTCGGTGGCGACCTTCGTTCAACCTCGCACCACCACTAGTCCGTCCTGTGGCTAGCAGCCCTTGGCAGCTAGCCCCAGTATATACTTTACAACCCGGCGCTGGCGCTAATGCCAGCTGCCCGCGCACGACCGGCGGGGGTATCCCACCGTCGCGGCCTTAGCCGGTATGGCCGGCGGGGGCCGTGCCCCCGTCGCCACCTTGCAGCCTGGTTCGTCGTAGTGACTAGCTGGAACCATACGTACGTACATACTCAACTCAATCTCTCATCTCGTCATGTTTACAGGATAGAGGCTTCCTGTTACATACCTCCCCCTTTAGCTTTGATTGTCCTCAATCAAGGAGGCAGGACCTTCGTTCGTTCGTAGGTACAGGCCAATACCGTTCGTTCGTTGATAACTTTTCTAGCAGTTACCCCTAGCACTATGGCTAAGACCTCTCATATGCGCGCATATCATCATTCGTTCGTAAGGTGTGTATAAATCAATCATCATAGTCGTGTTTCTGCACTAAAGAACCGGGCCCTGGCCCAATAATGCATCAACTGCAGTACTCAGATCCCCATTTTCACCGGTAGCTTTCGGAAAAGAGACTCGACGCCTTGCTATTAGGGGTTTTAGCAAAAAGAGCGGAATCCTCCTAGGCTACGAGTCGTCGTACTGCATGGCTACTTTGACCATTTTTTCACAGAGATGATCTATATATCGTTCATAGTAAATGAGCATGTTTTTCCCTCGTTCGTCGTTTAGTCAGAACACGCTTGGCCTTAAGACGCTTCAGACTACATCTTACATTAAACATTAGACTTGCTTATAACTCCCAAGCAAGCCATACAGCTACGACCCTTGGTCTAGCTTTAACATCGTGACAGCAACTTATGAAAACAGCTTGCAATCACAAACTGTTCTGCAATAATGCACTTTCCTAACAACTTCATGTCTGACTGGATTAACACGTAAACACATTTGTGCACGTTTTCCATTGGCTCTCTCATGGCTTGACAGCTGAGCACAGCTATCCTCCCCCTTTGGCTGCTGAAGGCAAAGCACAAAGCAGAAACATAACATGAAAACAGACATGTACTGCACGTATAAAGCAGTACAAACTGACCTTGCACACAGTGTTTTGCGTAACACCTATGGCAATGCTGTATCATAATGACAGAACAAACAGATCTGGCACACAGTGTTTTCTATAACACCTATGGCACTGCTGTTACATCCTTGTAACATCGTAGGCTCACACATGTATCATCAATATGGCTCAACACTCGTGTCTTTACAACACTAAAATCACAAATAACAAGGTACAGCTGGAGAATGCAGTGGTCCTAACAAGAATGCATTATGCTGGAGGTAACCAACATAAATTCAGCAACCTAAAACATAGTGGCACGATTACTAGGTGAATGGAACATGCTGATGGAAAAGCACAGCTGGCTTGCAATGCAAGCAGCACAGGAACTGAGGCCATTTGAAGCATACATGGCAAGCTTAAACGTGGAAGGAGCCCATGGTACTTTACTGGCCGTTGCCATTACCCCTGGTACTTGGCTGAGGTAATCGTATCACGTGCATGAAACATATGCATACTCTGATGCTTTTTGCATAATCTTCAGGCATGAAGCCTGGTAACGTCAAAGGCTGCTGGCAGATCCAGCATGCTTGAAACATGACGTAATGCAACGTAACTGTATAGATTATAACGTGGCGTGGTGTACTGAGGCATAGAGCAGTCTCATGTGGTTGACATCTGCATTCTTGGCTGAACAAGGTCAGCTAAGCTGGGCTGTAGCATGGACACCAGCTGACAATTGTTCATGAGCTGACAGATGTCAGGAACATGCTGTCCAAAGATGGCTGCATCTGAGCAATTAACACTGGTATGAGCTGAAGGACTGACAATGTACCAGCTGTAGCAACCAAAAAGACAAATGACAACCGCATGGTATGGTTTATACGCAGTATAGATACTGCTGAATGAATAAGAGCTAGCAACTGCTGGTAGGTCTGCATTACTAAAATGTGAATCAATTCTCAGGGCATATGTATCGTTTGCTCTCGTCGATTCTTTGCCTCGTATAGGCACATAGGTGGGTGACGTCGTACACCTACGCGACTAGCGTCGTAACCTTACTTGTGGCCGTTTAGGACCATAGGAATCCAGTATGCATAAGCAACCGGTGACAAGACGTACACACAGAATTGTCTGCAGTGAAGACGACGTCTGCACATGAAGGCGCTGCTGCAGAAAGGGGCTCTCTGCAGGACACTGATGTGGCCAACGTATTATTATTATTATTACATTTCATGATATGCCATAGCAATAAGTGCCATAGGCCCCGCACCTCAAGCTGTCACAAAGAGCAGCGAGGTGGAACAGAATACGGGTAAACTTCGACATGTATGACAATATATGCATGCCTAAACATGAGGTCCAGCAGCTAGGTCAAAATCACCCAAAACCTCCACTGCCCCAATGGGGGTAAGAGCCTCCCAATGTAGCAGAGCAGGAGACACTTTGCAGCTTGCTTGATGGACGTTAGGTCGTTCTCGACTGCTGTGAGCAGGCAGCGTAGACTTCAAAGGGCCTGCAGTTCAGGAAGAAAACTAGACTAGCTTCTAGTTGTGCTGCCTTAGGTTAGCGCAGGTAGACTGCACCAAAGTGTGAGCTAACGGCGGCGTGCGTGAAATCTACGTGGGCTGAAGCAAGTAAAAGGCGTCTGAGCAAAGTCAGACAAGGGTATTCTGCAAGGACAGCAAAGGCTGTAATGCAGGCACAGGCGTCGGAGTAGCAATGCATCGTTTTGTGTAAAGCTGCGTGTAAAGCAGGCGTGGGTGGGTGGGGACAGGCGCGGCGGAAGACTGGCTGGCGTCCGAGACCAATGAAGCAGGAAGCCTACTTAGCTTCACTACTTGCTTTGTTAGGAAGAAATGGGAAAGCGTCTCGTGTCTCGTCCTCCAATCCATCACCTATGTATAGGCTTCGGTGGCGACCTTCGTTCAACCTCGCACCACCACTAGTCCGTCCTGTGGCTAGCAGCCCTTGGCAGCTAGCCCCAGTATATACTTTACAACCCGGCGCTGGCGCTAATGCCAGCTGCCCGCGCACGACCGGCGGGGGTATCCCACCGTCGCGGCCTTAGCCGGTATGGCCGGCGGGGGCCGTGCCCCCGTCGCCACCTTGCAGCCTGGTTCGTCGTAGTGACTAGCTGGAACCATACGTACGTACATACTCAACTCAATCTCTCATCTCGTCATGTTTACAGGATAGAGGCTTCCTGTTACATACACGGAGGTCATCGATCACATGGCTGATTCTTGCTTGTATTGTTTGAAATCTAGTCTGATGATCATCGAATCATCAAAGGGTTCTGTGTGTAGGTTTTGGCTATACCCTTTCCGCACGACCCTGGTTCCGGAAACTGCGCGAATTATTCCAAGTTATATATTTTTGGGACGAAACCAGGCTGGCGCTGCTTCGCTGCTGCATCTTTGCTGTCTGTGACCACACAGGAGTACTGTTGGGATGATGCTGATTTGTGTTGTGTGCGTCGCAGGCTGCATCCCTTGCCTTGCTTTGGTGGGGTAACCCCTTGTGGAGATGTACTGCACCCAAGTAGTGGCCTGTGCAACAGACGTTTGCCTGCCTGTAGGGGGTAGGGCAGTTGTTGAGCTATCTGTTTGCAGCAGCATTGAGCCGTAGGGTAGATCTTGCATCAGTGTAATCGCGCGAGACTCTCTGCCACCGGTGCCCCATTGGAAGCCATCGGGCATGAGGCGCCTGGACCCATGTGCATGCTACCGGCCCAATTACTGTCTAGCGCATTGTGACGTGGAGGGAGCGTAGCATGTGGAGATCTGCCTGTTAAGGGAGAGGCTGCTGCACAGGATGTGGCCGGCACGCACGTGTCAAAGTAGCACTTTTGAAACGTAACTAGAGCCCGTTGGTCAGTCGCATACGTAGTTACTTCGGCAGTTCTGGCGTTTCTTACTAAGGCCGAATCTCGAAATTAAATTCTGTTTGGAGCATGGCTTGAAGCTGCCAAAAACGTCATACGATCCTAGTCTGGATGGGGGTGCTTAGCGGGCGATGGCCATTGGCTGACCTCGACATCAGCAAGTTGAAACGTTACGTCTACAAACAGCCCGGCAGTCGTGGCGTCGGATGACTGAAGATTTAGTAACCAAGTGACATTCAACCTCCCCCGCACAAAGTTTGGCAAGACCTAGCGCCTCTCCCTTGCCCTTGTATACCCAAGCACGCCTTAGAAGGCATAGTCGGGCTCTCCTTCCATGTCACAGAGAAGTTCGCAGCACACGAAACTGTTCCGTGTGTTCTTGTTTGTTGTTTGAGCAACTCGTTGCTGTCGGACGCTTGGGCGGTCCCAAGGAAGTACACAGCCACGGACATTACCATGCACTGTCACGGTTCTAGCATGCAATTTGCGTAGATGCTTGCCTGCTTGCCACTCAAAGCTCGTACAAGCAAGCTGCGATCTCCGTTCCTGACCAGAGCAGGAAAGTCCCCGCTTGCTGGAACCTCTGCACACGTTTGCCTGGGGAGCATGGAAGGTGTTGAAACAATGATCGGACGACCAGCATGGGGCTTGGCAGAGGCCCATGCTCGCTGTACCGTGCCGGGTCTGGGGAGGTTCGATGCTGCGTGAGCGAGCAGGGCACCCCGCTTGTTCCGCGGCAGCAGAGGAAGGCTACTCCACATGTAAGCCTTGGCAATGTTGCGTGTAAGAGGCCTGCATGACAGCAAGCATCGCTTTGCTGCATATTCCACTTTTTCTGGGTCCTCTGACACCACCAACACATGAGAGGGCTCCGACATTTCCCAGCCACTTTGATGGGGCTACGCTCAAGAAGGATTTTAGCATTATGCTGTTAATTGGATACCTCACTTACAGTCGACATTTCAAGCTTTAGCAATCGCGGATTGGCTGCAACCATTGCTAGGAAAGTGGATGCATTGCTTTGCATGCTCAGGAAATTCTCCCTGGCACTGCTTCTCCTTCACAACTTGGCCTGGTAGTGCTAAATGCATGTTTTCAAGGGAACGTACGTATCACACTATGTATCCACCCACCCACCCACCCACTTATGTGTTCTGGGCTCCGAATGGTAGTGGGCCTATCTATATGTATTAGGTGAGGGTCCACTCCCTTAACATATGCAAGAAGGGATTTCCCCCCTTCTCTGCGTAGTTCTCTCTCTCTCTCTCTCCATCACCCACCTGTAATTCAGCAGCAAGTCCAAGAGCAGCAGTCGTCAGTGGGGAGTCCATTTGATTGATTGCATGCTCGATGCCTTCAGGCCACTGCCACAACTACACGTAGCAGCACCTATTCTGGATTGAGTAAGACATACCTGTGCACCTGATACTATTGACAGAACTCCCAACAGGCCTACTGACACTGTCTTGTTTCCTTGTAATATGTTTTGTCCCTTGATCATCAGCAGCTTTGCACTTAGAAGGCTACACACAAATTATTACGATTACGATTACGATTACATCATGGCTGTTCGGGAGGAGGGTGCTAGGAATAAATCTACTTTAGCGACATATATGCAGCATTACAATGACGATATCAATTATTTCAAGCCGCAGCCATATCTGTGCACAGGCCCTCTGAGCAAAGGCATGGAACTCATTATGCAGCTGCGTGCAGGTATTCTTCCTCTCAACGCTATGACAGCAAAATTCGGTAGGCAGAGCGCTAGCAGGCAAAGTGCACGTAGGGAGTGCTGCAAGTCCTGTGATCTTGGCCCTGAATTGGGAGGTGAAGTTGAATCTCCTGAACACTTCTTGTTTGACTGTCCTGTTTACCAGGCACAAAGGCAAAAGCTGTGGGAGAAGCTGACTTCTGACCCTGATGTTGCTGCAAAATGTCAGATATTGGATGGCAAATCTGATGAGGAGAAGCTGCATAGCATGCTTAATGAAGAGTTCTGGGGTGTAGACGTCGATGAGGAGTCTGGCTTAGTATATGGCGCTTTCAAGCATGCATTTAAGTGTATAGCTAAATATGTTGCAGCTGCTTGGAAGATTAGGAATGCTTATGCTCACCCTTCTGATGTGGCGTGAGGTCCAACCAATGGGGTTTGTTACCAACTATTGCTTGCACCCGGGCTTACAAGCCCTCCTTGCTTTCTTAAGTAGGAGGGAGGCTCTTACCCCCATTGGGGCAGTGGAGGTTTTGGGTGATTTTGACCTAGCTGCTGGACCTCATGTTTAGGCATGCATATATTGTCATACATGTCGAAGTTTACCCGTATTCTGTTCCACCTCGCTGCTCTTTGTGACAGCTTGAGGTGCGGGGCCTATGGCACTTATTGCTATGGCATATCATGAAATGTAATAATAATACATCATGGCCCCTCAAAGGGGGCGCCCGTACGGAGCCAACCTAGGCTCCATGGCATGGGGCGCAAAACCAACACCATAACCGGGGCCAGCCATTTTGGGGCGAAGCCCTTTATATGGGTCCCGTACTGGGCCTAACACATATATAAGGTATTAGGTAACTGTGGCAAGAGGAGTCTTTGGTACAGGCGCCCTGCCAAAATCCAGATCATAGTTCCCCCTACGCTGCTGGAGGACTGGGTTGGTGCTAAATGCAGGGGCAGCAGAACCCTGCATAAGTAGGTAGGTGGGAGCTAATTTTGCAGGCGTTCTGCCGACCTCCGTATGGTACAGTGAGATGTGCCAGCGAGTAGACAGCAGAGCATTCCTGCATGCTAGGGTTCCGCGGCGAAGCTGCTGTCTAGGGTGACCACCTGCTGTAGCTCCAAACATATGTAGGATTCACCATCATTACAACATGCCTGGCTCTGCACTTTTGCCAAGGCAAAGACCTGACAAGACCAACATGTGTTTCCAGAGGGATGGTTGCTTCAAGGTACACATACTTACAGCAACCCTCTCTTTTCCCCCAGAGCCAAAGCTATGGCTCATAACATCCTTGGGCCTTGGCCAGTTACATCTCTCGTTCACGTCCAGCTGCTTGAAGCAAGCACAAGCCTTACTTCTCAAACATCCTTGCCTATGGCACTCAATACAAGCATATTGGAGCTAAAAATGCAGGCGTTCTGCTGTCCTTCATATGGCCAGCCAAATGACCAGCGAGTAGGCAGACCCGGCACTCAATATAAGACCCGGCACTCAAAAATTCGCTGCATGCCTTTCCTTGAACTTGTGGCATGCACAGTACGGCAGCCTACGATTCTGCCGTGCAAAAACATCAGACTTTCAAATGCACATCACAATGACAACATCCGACCCCACAGCACAGAACCCAAGACAGCTGTTTGAATCATTCACCACCAATACATCTCCCATCAAACTTGCAAGCAACAGACTGGACGCCACTATGCTACCAGTTGACATGCACCATTGATGTATCACCTCCCACAAGTTTCCTGCTTGAGTCATGCCTAGCCAGGCAATGTTGCATCAGCACAATAAAAAGAGTGTGGGATCATGTGTAGCACGACAAACAATACAATAACACATTGGCAATACCATAATATCCCCTCACAAACTGTTTCCATAATCCTCCTCACCTCTCAACGACAGCAACCGGCAGTCCTCAACTACCCAGGCAGCTCCTCAACATGTGTACCTTTTCAACTACAGCACCAGCCCTCCAACTACCCACCTGGCTCCCATTTTGCTCTGCTGTCAAGCCACCTTCTTTGATGAGTACCAGCTGCTGTGAACAATTCGCACAACATAATACAAACTCCAACCTCCAATGCCTGTCCGTGCCATGCAGCGCAAAAGTGCATTATTAGCAGCCCTTTGCGGTTGCCGCACCTTAAATTTTTGTTTGTTTGTTTATGGACTTCCTGCCATCCATCCCACAGCTGCTGAATGGCCAAAGGCCCCTGACTGGCAACAACCATACTGGGCTGCCAATAGTCCTTCTGGATAGGCCTAGACGCACACAACAAGAGAGCACCCAGAAGGGACTACTGCAGGCACAGGTGCTCTTTGGACCAAAACATAGGCAAAGTTGCACCAGATGCCGCATACATACCTAATTCCTTGGGCCAAGGCCAGTACAGCAGCTGCAGCAGGCCACACCACAGAGACAGCACATCTCACAACCTCCTGCTTAATCACTCCTCGCCCTTCCCACCTTTCTTTTCTTTTCTTTCAGAACTTCCAAATACTTCTCCAGAAGTGCATTCGGGCACTCATGCAAGTACTGAGTGCTGCTGACCACATTCGGGTGGCAGACCACCTGAGCAAAACACAGACTATCCCAGTGCTGGCATGCCATAATCTGCAAGTGCGGCATGCATGCTGGCAGTTCTGTCATGCGGAGCCAACAGCTCACCCTACACTCATTTCATAGTCCTGCTGCAACACACACCTGGCCAGCCTGACTCCAAAAGCAATGTCATGATGATATGGAGCTACAACAAGCATCAACAGCCACACAATATACCCACTGACAACGTCTTGCGCACCCTTCTCCCATAGGGCACAATGTGCAAGGCAGCATGTGATTTAGCACAGCATGCCCACCCCCCACCCCTGCCAGTAAACAGCTGTGGCAGTGGGAGGCATTCCGCTAGATACCTCTGAACCGCCAACACAAGTACCTCCTAATCAAAAGCACAGCAACAAGCATTCTGGACCATCACAGCACTGTAAACTGGACCATAACCAGCACATGAGCCTGCAAACCATTCAGAAGTGAAGAAGGGCTCCTGTTGATGGCTCAACATGAATGTGTAGCCCTCGGTACATCAGATCATGCGTTTCTCCATGCCGGTGCTGAAGACGCACCTTGGACTACAGGAGTCCTTGAACTTCGAAGATATGTTGACCACCAAGAAGGGAATGTCAAGGGTAAGCTGGACACTCACGTACATGTGGCCCCACTCAGAAGCCTTTTTCTAATTGCAGGCCCTGGCATCCACCACTGCACCGCTACCTGCCATAGTGTGCATCTCCTCCGCACCGAACTGCTCCAAGCTGTGGATAGCCTAGATAACATACAGCCAGCGGCTACACAGTCAACAGCAGAGCCATTCTCAGATCCCCCCCCCACACACACACAACTGTGGAATACCAGCCTGGTGGGCCCATGCCTATGTGCTAAAGAACCGCGACAAGACCGCACCCAATCCAGCAACATCCCATACATCATACACCTCACACAGAATTGACATGCAATATCCTGTAACATGAGCTTGCAACCAATTTGATCTGGTAAACAACGGCCAGCGCCATGAGCAGTGTACAGAGGTGCAAGGCCGCCTCAAGCCCCAAACTGCAATGGAAGGGACTCGGGATAATGAAGTGCACACTGAGAATCAAGACTGCAATTTACGCCTGCAATAAAGCTCCAAGATCTCCAAGAAGTAATATCAAAGTACTCCAGTAGAATGGACATCTTTCATCCAAGACAGCAGCTGGTACAAACGCAGCCAGCACATACAAGCACAGCTGCCAAGTATGAAAGGCGAACACAAGCAAGTCCCACCAAGCAGTGTGCACACGCATTCGAACGACATGCCCCCTTCCAAGACTACCTCGCAACCGCCCTCCTTCGCACAAACACTTTGCAATGATATGCATACTAACAGAGCACATTCAGCCGAAAGATTCACCAGTAGCATGGCCTGCCCTATTTTCTCCCTCTTAGGCGGCAAATACTATCCAGGAAGAGTATCCTCCTGTCCGTCCCTTAAACGACGTTCTCCTTCTGGAAGCCAACTTTCCCACATCGTTCTTCAAGAGGGCACTAGAGGGGTGCATTGTGCACATCTTCACCCTACACAGGCTGCTGCTTGCCAGCTCAGCTCAGACGAGGCCATGCAGCTGCGCACACACCATGCTTATTCATGTATGCATCACATCCCACCATAGCAATGAGCACCTTCCCCATAGCCTCAGATTCAATGTCCAGCTGACCACAGACCTCTGCATAGCTCGTCTGCTCATGACCATTGGGCTTGAGTTGGCCCTCAGCCATTCCATCAAACAATACAAAAAGAAAGTGCCACATAGTATAAGGGCACATCGCAGCCAAGCAAAGCGGAAGATTTGCCATGCTCCTCCCACAAATGCTGTGCAAGGACCTCAGCACGTGCACACCACAGGCAGTACATGTATGCTATTGAACCCCTTACAATTGGCACGCCAGTTGGCGTCATATATACGCAGCTAGCGGACAAAGTCCACAGGACTCGGGCGGCTGCAATCGGGTTCGGCTACAACAGATGGTATTTATATAACGTTGGTAACACTGCCTGCCTCACAAGTACGCAGGATGCAGCCTGTGCCATAAGGGAGGCCCAGATGGCCACTATGCTTATCCCTCCTTACTTCATGGCCTTTATGCTAGAACCATTGCTAAGCAAGACACTGACATTGACTAGACATTTCCCATATGGCCTAGACTCATGGCCATCATCCCAAGACCATCACTAAGCAAGAAGCTGAAAAAAGACTTAGCGATCCCCTACATGGCCTAGACCAACTCACCATGCTCTATACCCAGACCCTTGTCCCGAGCTTTGGACTCCCTTGAGATGAAGCCCTTATGGATCAAGCCCCATGATCCCATCAAGCTGGCTCAGATGAGGGTGAGCATCTGTCTAAAGCCGACTCCTCGCATTGCCAAAAGTAGGGCAATGTAGGCCAAGCAGCCAAGATTTCTACACGCATTAGGCCCATTAACCAAAACCATTCACAAAACGCGCAATTGAGTTGCTCCCAGCCTGCAGAGATGGCACTCAGCAGCAGCTACTACAATGACAAACAAAACTGCAAATGAAGCTAGTCAAACAAATGCTGCCATAGTATACATCAAGACCCCCTGCTCAAAAGCAGCAATGACACGGGGAGGTACAGGGGGAGTCTTCCATACTCCAGCCCCAAGGGGCCCTAACTTGTCACTCAGACCCAAAGCGCGAAACCAATCATGACTCTTGGGGTGTTGGGCTTCTTGTCGTCTTCTGACCCATTGACGTTACTGCTGCACCTTCAATGCAGGTACTTGCCACGCTTAGGGTTCCGGATTCATTATATCCCATAGTAATGGCCAGTCCAGAGTGTCCCATAACTGGCCCAGGCGAAGACCAGCCCCATCACAGGTACCAAGATGCTAACGGCCATGAGCACGGTCATGATGTTCCACTTGCTCCCCACGTACACATCTCCCTGCCTGCAAGCAAAGGATACATGCCGAAGTAGTGAGAAAAATGCCATGATTGATTGCAGTCCAAGAGCAATTTCATTAGTTGTCTGCCAAAACAAATCCCAGGACCTCAATGGGGTGGCTCTTCCTCAAATTGGGTGATCCTTTGCTATGCATGCCATGTCACAACACTTCCAAACTTAAGGCTGCACATCTTTGTCGCATCACTCTCCCATGCTTCTGTTACCTAAATGCAACTTCTCGAAATGCGTTTGCAGGCCTGTACAAAAGCAAACACCAGCTGTTGTCTGCAGACAGTTCGTTCAGGAGAGCATGCACCTAAAGATGCTCCCTTAGCTGAATTTTTGCCTCTAGAACTGCACCACTTACATCCAGGAGGCACAGCATTACCCACCAGTATCCATGCTTACCAGTTGGCTGAATAAAGGTGCTCATGCATCTCATGGTCAGCTTCCCAGTCAGCTTCAACCATGCGATCATGGATCATACCTGCATGGCACAAGTGGAACAGTAACTACTGTAGGATTTCACGTGGTCGTAGTCAATCTAGCACAAACTCATAGAACATCATCCCTCTGGATAATGCACTCTGTCATTGCAAGGGAAGCCTTAGCCTGAGGGAGCAACTTAAAGCTGTTGCGAGTCTTGAAGTTCAGAGAATTTACAGCAACCATTGCTTGCTATGAAGGTTGCGCCAGCTAGAAGAGTCTGTGCACCTTGCCATCACTTTAGCTGCACAAGTAGGAGTTTACATGTCTTATGAAAGCGACCGAGCACGTGTGGGTGGACACTTACTGAGGACTTGAAGTTAGTAACATCCGCATCGTACTATTCATCCAGATACAAAAAAACTGGGATGACTCACCAAGCTCTTCTCCGATGGTCTTGCCACCGAGAAGGTGAGGCATTGGCAGGGATTCTGGCGCTTCCTGGGTGGGCAACCGGAAGATGGGGAGAACATCGTCGTCATCATGTGCACGCACCACAAGCGGTCCTGTCCGGTCCAAAGAATACATGGATTAGTACCTAGAAGTTGTAATCTGATTCTGCTGCTCATGCTGCACCAGAGAGGCTGCGTCACAGCTGGGTCAGCTAGGTGTGAGAACCCTGTGTGTGATTTCCCTATAGTAATCCCAATGTGCAGCAAAAGACAGCGCAAACTGTGAGCACTTATTTAACTTACTTCGTGTCCTCACATTCCGGTGGCGGGAGCGTGCAACCGTCGCTGCCCGCGCTTGCGGATTAAGTCTCAAGGTTGCCTGCATGGCCTGGATGCAACCACAGTTTCCCTGCATAACATAATGAACTATTACAAGTGCAAAAACCAACTGGAACTATTCCTCCTAGCTGTGGTCGATTCGTTGCTGCGGTCCAACGAATCGAGCGGCTGCATATTGTGGTGTCCTTTCACAAACAAACAACCGGCATGACCAACAAAGGCGTTGCGCTATGGTCAGCAAGCTGCACAGTAAGCTGCATACCGTACCGCAGCAGTGTCCCCGTGCAGCTTTCTAATTCTGCGCTATGCAAGGTGATCCCGAAATATTTAGGAGAGAAACTCGTCATGCCAGGAGAAACTACAGCAGTTGCAGGTTCAGTGTTTAAGCGTTGTTGTATCATGCGGTTGGAAAGGATACTTAGCCGATACAGTCTGTCTGGCATGCAGCGAGCCTTATATGCAGGACCGTCAGTCGGTCAGTCAGTAAGACCACTCAACTGAAGGTTACGGAACTCTGATCCTTGTCATTACACACTTGCCCTATACCCTATACCCTTGAGTGACTCACCGACGGCTGAGTGACTCACCGACTTGCTTTGAGTGCGGCACTCATGCTGTGGCGTGCAGCGCGCCTTTGAGAGAGCCAACCACCCTGTAACAACTGCACCAATTGCCTGCTTGTGTCACACCATATCATCTGCATCAGGCTGTGCTTGCGCTCCACTAAGACACTCCTGTTCCAGCTAAAGGTTAGCTTTGAATAAGGTTTCCTTGCCGTCTTCATGTGCCATGGCGAGTGAACCAGACTTTAAGGATTTACAGCACAGATACGAGGACGACTCGGATGGAGACCATGAGCCAGCTGCTCCTGCCGGTGTGACACATGCGGTCCCCGTGGCTGAGGCCGAGGCTGAGGTGGGAGGTGCAGACAGCCAAGGCGAAGATGAAGACGACTGGCTTAACGATGATGGTGACTACGATATAGATGCTGCTTTGGATTGGGCGGAAGCACGTGAAGGTGCGACTCCTTGCAGTAGCACCTGTACAAGCACTGGTGGCCTGCCAACATGCATGGCTCTGTGTCCAGGTCACATGGCGAAGGGACATCACGCAGTTGCAGCCTATAGTGGTTCCACGCTGCGCCCTAATGCAGCCAGGTTGGGCCCTAACAGCCAGTCCTCCCTACAACCACAATCCAACAACCTACAGGTGAGGAATAGACCAACAACAAGTAGCCATATATCTTTCAGGTTACCACCTCGAAGTCATATTTCTGCAGCTAAGCTGCTCAGCCTCAGCTGCTGCTCTAAGATGTTCTGCATGGGCAATTGCGTGGCCTCGTAGCGGCAGCAATGCAAGAAATCAGGACAATCAAAAACCCTAGCAACAGCAGCAATAGATGTCCAAGCCCTGGACCTATGTCCAGCCATGGGTCAATGAGTCTAATTGTTGGCATAGAGAAGCATTGCCTGCACTGCTTTCCTCTTGCAAGGGCTTGGCATTGCAAGGGGATGCCTTCATAAGGTGATAACACTGATAGCACTGTATCTTAAGGCTTGGGTATCTGAAGAAAGGGGTCATGTGCATTTTGGAAGGAGCTTCGCCGTTAAGGCTGGCACATATGCCGGTAAGTTACTGGGGCATCTCACCTGTAGGTACCTCACATGCCTTGCTGGTTGTGGAATTGCATTAACATGCTTACTTTACGCAGTAGTCAGCATCATGCAGCATCTCCTGGTACATCTGCACCTTTAGGAGGGGCTGTACAGTGCATCTTAGAACTGTGGCACCTCAACTGGTCCCTTTGTTGCACTGCTTGATATCTGCAAACCCTGTCCCTCTTGTTGCTGAACATAGTGTTTGCTTGACATGTGCAGAAGCTAGCCAGTCGCTTCATGGTCCGAGATGACCCGCTGGAGGGTTTAGCGGGTGTGAAGCTGGGTGCTGGCGTGGCTAATGAAATAAAGAGCAATGCAGCAAAAGCAGCAGTAGCTAGGGTGCGGACAGGAGACAAGAGTGACAGGGCAACAGTGGAGCAAGCAATTGATCCACGAACAAGGATGGTGAGTGATGGGGATCAGGCCTGTGCAGCAATGGCATATAATTCTGCAGGGTCCTGTGATGTCACCCTAGCAAGTAACTGTTGGGAGGATAGGCTGCCCAGGGGTGAGTAATAGTCTCTCGGTGACTGATTAGACAATGTGATGTTAAATTCAGAGAAAGGTATTAGACAATGTGAGATTAATTTTAGAGAAAGGTATGATTTGTAAGGGTGGGCTATGCTGACAGCAGAGGGAAGGTTGCTGTTCTCTTGCATGTCTCGCTGCTACGTTTGAATTAAGGCTAGGGCCCAGCCAGCATACTTCATTCTCCTGGCTCACTTTTGAAAGTAGGTACCATTTCAGAAGCATACTTCAGATTCCTGGCTCTCTTGAAAATTTGGTACCATTCAAGAAGCAGAAGAAAATGATATGTCCTCAATCAGAGCTCTGGGATGCCATCTAGGAAAGAGCAAATGGAGAGCGCCAGGATATGCCAGACTGTGGCCCTGCCGCTTCAAATGTAGCTGTTATCGTAAGTTGTCTCCTGTCCATTTTGACCCCTCTTGCTGCTTGCTTATCCACAGGTTCTGTTCAAGATGTTGAACAGGGGTGTTTTCAGTGAGATCTTTGGGTGTGTGTCTACTGGCAAGGAGGCTAATGTATACCATGCCTCTGGACCTAATGGTCAAGACTTGGCCATCAAGGTGTACAAGACCTCCATTCTAGTGTTCAAAGACAGAGATAGGTGGGTTTGTTGTGACAGGAGCATGGAGGCACATGATCTAGCAGGGGCGGGGGTAGTAGCAGCAGTAGCGGCCCAGCTGGAGCACATACTAAGGTATCATCCACAAGACCCCACACCCCTGCTTGGCTAAGTCGAGCATTTTCCGCCCAGCTGTAGTAGTTAGCCAGCTGATGGATCCGTTGCGCCTACGGTGCAAATTATAAGTTGCGTCAGCAGTGAGGATGCCTCATCCAAACTCGTCTATGGGCTGCATTCAGCTCAAGAGGGTGTGCATTTTGTGTTCACATGCTTTTCCCCTCATGCCTCTGTTGCCGCTTCTTATATGCTGTTGTAGGTATTAGTTATCTACCCTGCTTGGCCTCTTGTGGTCATATGTTGTTGTAGGTATTACTTATCTACCTTGCCTTGCCACTTGTGGACGGTGTACTACTTGTGAGCAAAGCAGGTGCCCTGCCCCAGACAGTTTGCTGACGTTTGTGCGCCCACTGTGCCGGCCCATGCTGTTGTAGGTACGTGACGGGGGACTTCCGCTTCCGAGCAGGCTACTGCCGCAGCAACCCCAGGAAGATGGTGAAAGTATGGGCCGAGAAGGAGATGAGGAACTTGGCACGGCTGAGGCAGGCGGGCATCAGGGCACCTGCGCCTGTTCTGCTGCGCATGCATGTACTGGTCATGGAGTTTATTGGAGAGGGCGGTACGGCAGCACCCAGGCTCAAGGTGAAGATGGGCTGTGTGGGAGGGTGCTGGGCTGGTTGTGGGGGGGAGGGCCAGGGGGGTAGTAGGGGGTGCTGGGCTGGTTGTGGGGGGGAGGGCCAGGGGGTTAGTAGGGGGGTGCTGGGCTGGTTGTGGGGGGGAGGGCCAGGGGGTTAGTAGGGGGGTGCTGGGCTGGTTGTGGGGGGGAGGGCCAGGGGGTTAGTAGGGGGGTGCTGGGCTGGTTGTGGGGGGGAGGGCCAGGGGGTTAGTAGGGGGGTGCTGGGCTGGCGGAGGGGAGGAGGGCAGTGGAGGAGTGCTAGGGGGTGGGGCTAGGGGAGGAGGGCGAGGGGAGGAGGGCGGTGGGGAGAGGGGCGGTGGGAAGACGGCCAAGGGTAAAGGACTGCGGGAGTAGGACCAGGGGAGCAGGGGGGAGTAGGGCCAAGGGTTCAAGGCCAGCTGCTTATGGACATGGGTTAAGGGCCGGGGGTTTACGGCCACGGGAGTAGGGCTAAGCGCTTAGGTTCAGGGGAGCAGGTTAGGGGGGAAGGTCCGTCGGATGTGCAGAAAAAGGAGCTCTAAGGTGATGGAACAGGTGATCTCTTGCACGCACTGGAGACTAAGTCACTGCAGAGCATTTTCCGTAGCAGCAGTGTCGTCCCTCAGTGTAATGGCAGGCCCTGGCTGATGCGAGGGGTAGGGTAGGGCAGGCCCGGAGAAAGAGGAGGAAGGAGGCTGGCAGGAAGGGTTCCTCGAGTCTGAGCAGGGAAGCGCTCATATATGATGGGATTGGTCCCCAATGATGGGGACATATAAGCAGGATGTGTAGCAGCAGGATTCCATAACCATAGCTTGCATGGGTGCTGGTGCACTGTTTGTCTACCATAGTCCCACAGGTTTTGTACCATCTCATTTTCATGGTTACCCAGTGTGTGTCAACTTTGATGTGAGGACTTCCATTGATCTGCTTCAAAATGCCAGCTTCCTTACGTTGTCGCTCTCTTTCTCCTCACTTGCAGGATGCAAACCTACCACTTCAGAAGTTGTGCTCTGCTTACAGTGACCTGGTTCGCATCTTGAGGCGCCTTTACCAGAAGTGCAGGCTGGTGCATGCTGACCTCAGCGAGTACAACATCTTGGTGCACAAGGTAAGGTTTGACTGGCGGTTAGGTACCGCAACTACTAGGTACCTGCCCTCCATACACCTAGTTGATTCAAAGCATCAGTATAGGTCCCTACCATGCCTTCCCGTATTCTGTTCCACCCTGCTCGATCTTTGTGACGACTTGAGGTGCAGGGCCGATGGCACTTTCTACTATGCCATATTATGAAATGTAGTAATGCCCTAGCCTTAATGTGATATGCATGTAGACCTGCCCTGCCCTAGCTTACCCTTGTTGTGTATGCATGCTGCAAAAGTCACTGGCATTGTTTGGACTGCAGTGACTCTTGCTCTAGCAGCTTCGAGTTTTGATTGCTCCTGTAGCAACAGAAGCTGTGCACGAATTGAATACAGCTCGAAACTGTGAATCATGTTATTGAATTTGCTGGTGGAAGCAGACCATCCCCCAAGTACTACTACGTTTCCTGCCTCACACAGGGTGAGCTGTACATTATTGATGTGAGCCAGTCAGTGGACCTGGACCATCCCAAGGCCCTGGACTTCTTACGTGAGGATGCTCAGCACATCAACAGCTACTTCAGGCGGCAGGGGGTGGCTGTGTTGACCAACAAGGAGTTGTTTGACTTTGCGGTTGATGCAAGCATCACAGATGAGAGTGAGGATGCAGCAATGGCAGCACTACAGGAGCTAGCTGCAAAGTAAGTTGTAGGGGTTTTGCTTCCTGCTTAATGCTTTTACATGGGGTTGTACAAGGCTAAAGGGGTCTGCTTAGTCCTGCGGAGGTAGAGCCAATCCCCCCGTTCAGTGCATCTGCCGTTCCTTGCTTCTGGTTCTTCGGTTATGGATGCAGGGAAGCCCGGAGGCACACATAGGGGTGCTCCTGCTGCTGTAGTATGCTCTTATATTATGCTGATATTTGATGGATGATGTGTTTATATGCAAGCCGTTTGATGCATTCAGCACTTTTATCAAATAACCAGCTTGCTCAAGAATGACCAGGGCACATGCTCTCAGGCTGGGCTTGGCTGTCTTGCAGGCTGTTTCTTTATCCGCCCTACTTCTTCTTTTGGTAGCCAAGTGCACCCCAAAGCAGTTGTGCGGGTATTTCAAACGAGCTGTTAGTAACTGCTATGCGGTGCCCATTGGTTAGTCAAGCACCCTTGGTGGTTAGTCAAACAGCCAACTGCTCAGTCAAGCTCGCTCCTAAAACTAAGCCCTCCTTACTCCTGTTCCTCGACTCATCGACTCTCTGCTCTTCTTCTGTGCAGCCGGCCTTTGACGCGTGGTGCAGAGGAAGAGGTAGCAGCAGCAGTGTTCCAGCAAGCTTTCATCCCTCGCAAGCTGGATGAGGTGATGAATTATGAGCGGGACAGAGACAGGCTAGCAGCAGGAGGCAGCTCTGAGGGGATCTACTATCAAGCTATCACGGGGATGAAGGCAGATTTATCAGGCCCTAGGCAGCAGCCCCTAGTGGTGGAACAGCGGCAACAGCAGCAGCAGGAGGAGAAGGAGGAGGCAGCGGCCGCAGCAGCAGCGGAGGGTGGGAGAGAAAGCGTAGGGAAGCAGCAGCGGCAGGGTGGTGGGGGAGAGGGTACCAGCAGGAGAGGTAGTGGGGTGGCTGGAGAGGGCAGCATGGCAGGGGCAGCAGCAGCAGCGAAGGTGAAGGAGAAGCGGGGGAAGGGTCCAAGCTTTATGGCTTTCTTGCCGAAAGCAGAGGATCAGGGTCCGGAAGAGGGAGGCAAGCATGCTGGGAAGGCAGGCGCAGCTGCAGCAGCAGATAAGGTGAAGGAGAAGAGAGGGAAAGGACCGAGTTTTATGGCCTTTTTGCCCAAGGCAGAGGATCAGGGGCCGTTGCCTGGTAGCAGTAGCAGTAACAAGGGGTCTGCAGCAAAAAGCGGTAGCAATAGCAGAGAAGGGCACAGTAAAGCTGCAGCAGCAGCTGCAGCTGGGGCTGCAGAGGAAGGGGAACAGCAGGAGGCTGCTGCTCCTAGCTCAGAGGTGGCAATGAGGGAGCCAGCGGGGGGTAGTGGGGAGGGGGCAG
Source organism: Pseudopediastrum boryanum (assembly GCA_963556185.1). NCBI lineage: Eukaryota > Viridiplantae > Chlorophyta > Chlorophyceae > Sphaeropleales > Hydrodictyaceae > Pseudopediastrum > Pseudopediastrum boryanum. The sequence continues at coordinate 6,475,294 of OY744506.1, forward strand.
CAGCTGATGGTGAATGTGGCAGCAGCAGCAGCGGTGATGAGGGGGCAGAGAGCAGTAGCAGTGATAGTGAAGATGATGACAGCTGCAGCAGCAGTAGTTCGGAGGTTGGGAGTGAGGATGAAGGGGAGGGAGGGGCTGGGGGAAAGAAGAGGGGGGCAGGGGAGTTGGACAAGGAGGCAGAGAAGGCAGCAAGGAAGGAGCATAAGAAGGCGATCAAGGAGGCGAATAGAGAGAAGAGGAAGACGAAGGTCCCCAAGCATGTGAAGAAGCAACACAAGGCCAAGGCAAAAAAGAAGAAGAGATAGGCATCTTATTGCGGTCGTTTGTTTTGGGGTGATGATGTCAGGCATGATAATTGGTTCTTCACTGATTGCTTTGCAGCTGCAAAGCAGCCGAGAACGTGAAGAGTTGATTTGTTCGGTTTTTCTAAAGGGTTGACTGGCACTGGGGTGGTCTCTAGGCTGTGGACATGGACTATGCGTATAGTGATTTGGCATAAGATACTTCTGTATGCCTGGTAGTCATTTTGCGATCCTCTGCATGGACCAAGATCTGCGAGTTTGCTGGCTCAGGGGGATGGAGCCCGAGAAGTCATGCGCTGGAACAGCTCCCCATCTTCTTCACCGTCTCTTCCTGAGCCATAGCAGATTGCAAGAAATGCGGTTTGTAGCCGTATACAGCTCGTGTTGTGGACGGTCCCGAAGTAGCGGGGAATCAACGGTATGAGTTGCCAGCAGGCGGATTGACTAGTAAGCACGGCTCTTGAACGTGCTTCTCATCTGTCCTAACAAGCGCGACAAACTCAATTAACCGTCTCTATACCTGAATTAGAGTCATATTACCTCTGCCTGCTATACGGCAACGCTCGAAGGCGTTAGTTCCTGCGACTGAAACCGAGGCAATGGAGGATGGATCTGGTGCTTGCAGTGATCCGAGTCAGCGGCAGGATGGCAGGGCAACTACTTGAGAAAGAGGCCAGAGCTTTTCTGCATAATGTGCACAGACTCGCTTCTGCCCTTTTCGTTGCAAGTATATGGGACTGATCACATCCCTTGACATCCAAGAATAATAGCCTGCGTGTTCTGCCCTACCAATGCTGCTCATGTCCTCATTGCAATCTTCAAGGGCTACCTCCCTTTGCAAAAAAGTTATCCATCCATGCACCACGCCTGGGTTCACGTTACCCAAGGTCACATGACAGCGCACAGGCAGCCGCCTGATTGATTCATACATACCATCTCCACAGAAGATGTACCTGTACCACGCTGGTAAACCGAAACATGTTACCACTTTGGCAAATAACATTTTACCACAATCTGTAGCCACATGAATGAATATGGGATTGACAACATACAGAAGTACCGCAGCCAGGGACAGAGTATTGAGCTGGTTCCATTGTCCAAGCTGGAACATTGTGCTACAAACTGCATAAGGTGAGCAACTGATGTGCCACAGATGAGAACGATGCAGTGCTACTATGTTACAAAGGATGACAGGCATGACTGATAATGATACATGTTGACGGTGCGCCCCCTTAAACTTGATGGCAATGGCCAGCCAAAGGGCACCCTGGGAAAACAGCTGATTGAAGCACACGGCCACGGAAACATGAGACCACGATGAAGCAATTAAGCGGTACATACAAGCACATGGTGGAAGACATATATGCTGCTTGGGGGACAACAGCAAACATTAAGTGGCACGACATACCGGTGATACATTCTTAGATAGAACCCAATGTGTACGCAAGCAAAATTGAATTGATACTCTCCCCTGCTGCCCACAGTACCTCTTCATATCTCAGTAATGCTTTTCTTGTAACACCCATTACCCACACTCATCAACAGCTGGCTTAAGGGGAGTAAAGCGGACGAGTCATCTTCATGTTTATTGTGCCCCACACACTTCCCAGAGGCAGCTGCAGCAGCTGCAGCAGCTGCACCCATTATGTTGTCACTACTCGCTTCAAGAAGGCCTGGAACAAGGCCGTATATTTTTCCCTGTAGCACCCCATCTCCGCCGAATGCCCTCGGCTCCTCGTTCTATTACTGCTCCATACATGCTCATTCATCAATAACAGGCACAGGATACAGTGGACATTGATAGGCACGGAAGACAGTGACAATTGACTGCGTAAAAGTATTGCTCAACAAAGCATTTCGAGGCACAATGGTACCACTTCAATGATCTGCCAAGCTGCATCCCATTTGAGAACAATAAGGAATGATCTGCCAAGCTGCATGCCATTTGAGAACACTAACCAAGACTACAGCCTGCACCGCAAGCACAACATGAACATACACAACAGAGATGCAGAAGGGTGTACCACATAAACATGTCCGGTTGCCCCATAGATAGATCAAGCCCATGGCTTCACTGGCATAGCCTAGATGGGGCCCAGTGCGGCCCACCTAAATGGGGCCCAGGGTGTACCGCATAAACATGTCTGGTTGTCCCCATAGACTGATCAAGCCTATGGCCGATCAGGCCCAGTTACATGGGCCCCTGTGCGGCCCTTACTAATGCAGGAGTGACATCCTGGGCCTGATGCAATAAGTTGGCGTTTTGGCACCCCGAAATGGACCACTGACACCCAACATAGTCAGTACATGCAAGCTTTGCTTCACTTTGTTCATGGTAGGCTGGCCCAGTGTGATCCTCTACACCAATAAGCCCCTCCCTTCATCTTACGCGGGAGGCAACTCACGCCCCTTATTGCGTACTTCTCTCTCTTTCTTTGCTTGATGGCCAGTCGGTCCTTGGTGTGATACGTTGAACCAAGTCAGAGGAAAGTCTGCCAATCCACTAGCAGCATATACTTTGGACAAAAAACAAGGACCGGTAGTGGGAACATGACGTTGCAGGTCCAACATGACCGCCACTGAAAATGCTCCCTGCCTTTAGTTTGGCAGAGGTTGAGGAGGAGACGAGGCCCTAAATCCTAAACCCTAAACCCTAAATTCTAAACCCTAAACCCTTCCCCCGCCTTCACTTGCATAGAAGCCTGGAAGCACTACTGTTAGGAGCCTGCCGGAAACTTGGTAGTTCTCCGCTTCCGCAGAGACCGTTGCTGCTACCAAAACTCGCATACCATAGTAAACAATGTCCAGACCCGAAAGTGCCGTAGCTAGCCCAAAACCCAAACCCTTGACCCTTGCTGCTACCAAGACTCACATGCCATAGTAATGTCCAGACCAGAGGGTGCCGTAGCTAGCCCAGGCAAACAATAAGCCAAGCAGAGGCACCAGGAGGGTCGAACCCATGACGACTGTCAAGATGTTCCAGTTGCTGCCAATGTACTCACCCCCATGCCTGCAAGAGGATGACAGCAAGGAGAACAAAGGATATACGCTGGGAAGATGCAGAGAGAAAAGGGGTTATGGTATTGTAGAGCAGCAAGCACAGAGGATACTTGTTAAGAGAGACCACTGCACAGCCCTCCAGGCCGTGCAGCAGACGAGCATGACTCCAACCAATATCTTTTATTGGGGTAAAGTGAGAGATTGAGATAGACAGACAGCTGTCAATATCACGAGAGGCTGAGATAAGCAGACCGTAAGCCGGACCTGATAACTATCTTATACAGACGATATCAGAGAGCAGGATGCAGACAGAAGGATATATATCTTGTGAGTGAGCTTACAGACCTGCCATCACAATGCTTCTCTCTAAGCTGTACCTAAAGTGCTGCTGTCCCTGCTATGGTCCCTTGACGCTACACAGCTCTGCACACTTGATTTCAGAAAAGCAGCAGTCCCGAGGACAAAGCTTGTGTCACCACGTGCCGATGCTGCGCACACGGCCTCACAGAAAAAGCAAAACAAAAGCGGAGCAAGCCACAGCCACCAGATTAGAAGGCCAGTTGCCAAAATGGCTCATCTGAGAGTGAGAAAGGGTTAGCAAAGACCTTTTTTGGTATCCATGTTGGTAGAATTGTAGGAAGGGTTCCCAAGTGCTGACGATGGCAGGGCGCTCTTACTGCTGGTCATAGCTCATTCACTACGCCAGCTAGTGCAATAATGTGGCACAAACTGCTTACAAGTAAGTTTGTCTACATCATGTGGTCAGCAGTGGCCGAGTCCCTTCTTTGCTGTGATTTCGTGAATTTCACATCGGCATCGGCACCGGCACCTGCATCTGCATCTGCATAGTCTGCATGGAGCTAGCCTATTCATCAAGAGGCACTCCTTGCTAGAACATGGCAAGGGACTGAGTGACACTTACCAGTTGTTCGAGTACAGGTGCTCCTGCATATCACGCCCAGCTTTGAAGTCTGCTTCAGTCATACGCTCATGAATCACTCCTGCAGGATTACAAAAGATCAAGTGATACGATTCCTGTGTGTTGCAGCACTGCAGCCATAGAGTCAAAGTACCCAGGTTGCTTTCATGCCTCAGCTGAAGAAGTAATGTAAAGCTTCTAACTGCAATGCAAGTGTGATAATGGGGCAAGATATAAGCTGCGATTTGTTGCTGTGACAAGGTGCTGAGCAAGTGAGTGCACTGGAAGACCTGAAAAAGCAGAGTGAGGCAATGCAGCTCCTGCATGACAGCCCCTCAGGGAGACGTGGTGGGTGGCTATTTAAAATGATGCCTGAGCGACATGCGTTGGCTTGTGACCTGACCATTTGCCAGTGAGCTGCCCGAGCCAATGTAAGTGCAGGTAGAAGTCTGCAACTATACATGTGGACATTAAATGTGATGTACTGGCATCTCCGGAGCTGCATTGAGGTCCATGCATCCTCACGGCCCCACACCTGCTTGCACAAAGTGAGGCACTTCTTTGCATGCGGGCACACTTGCCACAGGAACCCGCTGTATAGCCTATGTTGACTCACCCAACTCTTCCCCAATGGTCTTGCCACCCAGCAGCCGGGGCTTGGGGAGGTACTCAGGTGGCTCCTGCGGCCTTGGTAAACGAAAGATGGGCAGAACATCGTCATCGTCATGCGCCCGGACCACCAACGGTCCTGTGATGCAAAGAATGCATGAATAAGTACCTACTTAGAAGTTGCAATCTGTTTCTGCTGCTCAGGCTGCACCAGAGATTAAGGCTACGTCATAGCTACACCGTGCCCCGGAGGTTAGAAGTGGCATTTTCCGGTGCGTTTTGTCTATTCCAAACTCATAGCAGCAGCTACTTACTTCGTGTATGAGCGTTCCACCTGGCTGGCCTTGCTAATATGGCCAGCGGCCGCTGCGCGTTCAGCCCCAGAGTAGCGTGCATGTCTGCTCAGGTTTAGACTTGTCGAAAGTAACGCCTGAACGATCACACCAAAAGCTCTCGAGGCCATACATATAGTGCATAGTGAAACGTTTTTATTGTTTCCGGGAGGAGGTCCATTGCTAGACCTTCAATGCAGTGCTTAAACTGTTCACATGCGCGGAACGAAAGTAGGGCAGGCGCTTCCGTTTGTGCCGCTACAGCTCCATCAATTGGTATTGCCTACTACATTACCTTGAATTGCCCAACAATGCAGTTCTACGTGAGAGAGATTCCAAAGTAGTCTTATTTGGAAAAGGGATAACCATCGCAATCTACTCAAGGACGTCTGCAAAAGCCTTGCATTTGCCCACTAAAGTCATGTGTATCATGCTGCACAGGCACTATGAATAGATATGAGCAGTGATTGCCTTTTAGTTGCTTGAAGGCTCAGCCTGGCATAAGCTGGTACAAGTGCGTCTGGTGACGATGACGCAATGCTGCTTGAGTGTGACCGAGGGGGGGCCGAGCAGGCAGGGGTGCGGAGGATGGAAAGCCGGCTCGCCATCCATACTGCTAGAGGAAGGGTATGTGTCGCTCAGGATGAAATCAGTGTGGCAGGAAGTAGAATGGAGGTGGCAGCAGTCTTGCAAACCATAGGACGCACTTGTACTTGTTCCTGCTGCATCTGCATGGTGCTTCTAGTTCGCAGCTGGCTGTGCTCTGCCTAGTGGTACCAACAAGAAAGATAGTTCAGTACGGTTGAATGCACCCCTTTTTCACCAATTGCCATGCTTCCAAGAAGTCTGCATATGCCCATAGACAGATGCATATGTGCGCGTCCTTTGTCTTTGAACACCTTAAAGCTACTGTGATGCAAGCTGAGCCCTATGGCGTATGGATCACTGAGAGCAGACGGACAACATAGACATATTGAATCAGCTCTGCTAACTACCAGAGCCTGCCTCTGCGTGTTGTACTCGATGAACTCAACTCCTTGCCAAAATGGCAGCTCTCAGTTAATACTGCTGCTGCTGCACCCTTTAGTTCCACGCCTGCTTCTGTCCCTTTTTTTCTTCACACCTTTTATTTGTAGGGTTTATTTGATAAGTGTTTAAACAGACAGTCTGTACAATAGCCAAGCTCCATTGCCTAACCGAGCAGCTATACAAGCGGGGAGCAGCGATCAGCTGCAGGTGGACAACTACTACTGTCACACAAAGACTTCTACCCACTGGAAGCCGCAGATGTCAGACTATCAGGTGGGTGACTGAAACAGATTACCAGATTATTAACTAGCCCAGAAGGCCCATGGGAGCCCATGGGAGACACAGACACAACCCAGGTGTCTAATCAGCAATACTTAAGTGTGACAGTGGATTGCTGTTTACAGGTGCACTGCAGTGGAGGATATTTATGTTGGAGATCTGCTGTATGCTGCAGCTGACTAAAAATTGCTAATGCTGCTATGATTGTTAACAGATGGGCACCTCACTGCTGCATTAGAAGCGTGACTCAGTTTTGATATCTCTTACTTTGCAAAGGTCTTCTGATATGCCCTACTAGTTGCTGTCTGCAACTGCTTCCTGCCGTTCTGCTCCGTTGCCTCAATACACCCTCCTGCTGCTGCTACTGTTACTGGACTGATGCAGTTCAGTTGCTGCCAGCGTCCCAGCTATTCAAGCATGCAATGTTGCTGCTTCTCTGCTGATGCATCATGCATGGTGGTAATGTTTGCTCATAGCAAAGCTTGCTGCTCTTCTGCTGCTAGTGCTGTGTGAATGCTGCCGGCGGTCTTGCCCTTTTGAGTATCTGCAAGTGCGAATGATGCCTCTTGTGCAGATCCAGATGCACCAGCTGCTGCTGGGTCGCTAGTGCTGCCGGGTTTTATCCTTGGTGAGGCGCGAATGCTGATCATCAGTTCGCGATAACGGCTGCTGCTGCTGCTGGTTCTTCTGCTGCTCCTGCTGCCGTGACGCCAATGCTGCCAAGTGTGGTTCTGCCAGTGTACAGCAGCTACTGCTGTGCGGGTAGCACCTATCAAAGCAAACAGCTGCTGCTGCCGCTGTTAGAAAGGAGGTGTTGCAAGTCCTATTGCACTGCAGCTGCTGCTGTTGTGGTTCTTGTTGTTGCTGTTGCTGTTGCTGTGCATGTGCCATAATTTGCTGCTGCTGCTGCTGCTAATGCCACTGTGTGGCTGCTGCTGCTTAGGCTGCCAACTTGTTGCTGCTTTCCTCCTGCCAATGTTACTCGTGCTGCTGCTACCACTACTGTGATTATTGCTACTATAGCAGCTGTCCTCGTCACCACTGCTGCTGCTGCTCTTGTTGGTCCAGCAATGCAAGGCTCAAGCTCCATGTGACCAATGCAGATCTCTGAGCTTGTTTTGCACGGGCGAGCAAACCCTTACAACCCTTCTGCAAGCTCGGTCCTTGTTTGTTTTCAAACTTTTGGTGCTTCCAGTTATATGGCTCCATGATGTGGCAGTTATTTAGTAGGTGTAGTGCGTGCAAGCCCTTGCAAGTGTTCTCAGCAGCTAACGGGGACCTCCAGTGCATTGCCCGCTTAGCCACCTGTGTAGGTGATCAGTGGGCGTGTCTTGCCTGTTCCAATGGGACAGGAACTTTTGCTTTTTGGATGAGGTGTGCAATCCCCCGGCAGTTACACTAGCAGGAATACTACGGTATGTATGGTGTGCCTAGGATCTGGCCTACGGTGTGCTATCTGACTGTAGTTGGATGATGCCCGCTGGATCGCATCCCCCTCCTTGTCGCTGGCGACCTTTCTAGAAGCTTTGCACAGGTGTGTGATCATGTGCCCGTGCTAGAATGCTTGTGCTCCCAGACCTTGGTTGCCATGCAGGAGTGGGCTTCAGGGCACTGCAACACATGAAAGACTGGTGCTTTGCAATTCCGTCCCCCGAGCCTTCTTCGATGTCAAGTTGTGCAAATTCCTTCTGTGCCTTCTTCTGTCTAGGATCGATGTCTTTTGTTAGTGTTCGGCTGCAGCAATGCCTGGTAGAGACTCGAGTCTTGGTCTGCGGACTGTCTCATCTTGCTGCAATGCCTCAGGGCATACAAGGTTGACCATTCAAGTCTGCACTCTCTGTATAGTCTTGCTAAGGCTCCACTGGTCACTGAGAGATGCGTAGAGGGACCACAAGGAGGAGCAGGGGGTCTGAAGCAACCAAGCCTATAGTTACAGAAAGGGACAAGCTCCACCAGCAGTCCCTATGCTGCTAATCCAGGACTGAGTGTATGCAGTATCCATGAATGGAGTAGCTTGACAGATTGACAGATTTGCTGGAGGTAGTCTCTTTAGATGGAGTGAAGCCACCAACTGCCTGTTCTAGATGACTGGGGCACAGCAGGCTAATGAAGGTGTAGGTTTGCATGCAGTGTGCGCAGCTCGTCACCTTGGCTGGCTGGCTGGCGTATACCTACCATTCGAGAGGTCATTTGTGCACCAAACAAGCCGCTCTGGGGCACCTCTCCTCTGGTCTGTGCTCCAGCGTCAGTCCTTGATGGAAGCTGGCGAGCCCGCTTGTTCACGTCAAGTTGCCTCTTGAGCGCTCCTTGACCAGCTTTGCGTGCTCGTTTGAATTCAATAGTCATTTTGCAAAAGTCATTATGTCGTTGGCAACCACTTCAACTCTGATCAGCTTTATTGCCAGGTCTGTTAACAAGCTTGCGGCTCGACCGGCCCAGAGAGATGGCCGAGCCGGGTACTCCAAGACTACACCTGCCTCTACAGTATGCTCACCACACAGCCTCCTTTGCGGACTTGGGATGGACTTAAAAAGCATCTTCTGCATCCTTGGAAGCTTGCACGTACATGTGGCACTTGGCCTTTCATCGGACCGGCCTGCAATCGCAGGCGGCTGCTTCTGTTGTCTTCGCGGCGCCAGTTGTACCGCCTCACAACCCCCACCAATTAAATTAAAGTTTTAGTCACGGACGGAATGGCCACGGGGAAGCTCTGTCCGACATGCAGCAGCTCTTTTCCAAGGTTACGGCAGAAAAGTGTGCCAAGTCAGCGCCCTTTGTGGCCGCTCAAATCTCGGACCCCCTCGTAATGACGCAGGATGGCGTGTGCCTAGGACTCGTACAAGACAGTCTTCTACCTCGGCCTATCCCCAGTTGCCAGCGTCATTCTGACAATGTTGCAATTTTGAGTTTAGCTGTGCAGACAGAAGTGTTTTCGCTGTTCGTCCCAGTCGGCTCCAGTGCAACTCTGCATCACGATCAGCTGCTTCGTGTGCGCATGCATCACAGAAAGAAGCTTTAGGCAGCAAGCACTCGTGATCACGTTGTTAGTTGGTGTATTGAGCTTGTTGGAATTGCTGCAGTTGTTGTTAGCTCTACAGAAACTCTGCTTGCAGCTTGGAAGGCAGTTTGGTGGTGTATACTGTGCCAGACTAACGGTTCGGGATATAAGCCGGATCCAACCACAGGTACTTGACACGTAGCAAAAGCTCGTACGACTGCTAGTGGGGTCCCGTCGCTGCATTTGGCCGGACTTGTGCTTGGCATGGGTCTGTGATGGTTGCATGCCTGCGAGGACTCCTGAAGTGCTTGCAATAGCCCGGTCTTGAAAAACTTGTGGTGGTCCTGCGCCGTACTGCACAATTTTTGATTGCTGGTTCACTGCATGTGCTGCATACATGATAGCCCTCTCCCCTGCTGAACCCTGAGAGGCTCTTCTCACGGTTGCCGCAGCTGCCTTGAGCACTCCGCTCGGGCCCGGCTGCCAGTCGCAGCTGCTTCGTGCCAACCATAGCCAGTTACGACTTCGCCAGGATGTTGGACATCCAGCCCTTGCCTTCTCTGGAGAAGTTTGACTCCCAGCTGTTGGAGATCTTCAAGAACAGCGTGCAAGATCACCCTGCCACTGGCGCCCACAGCGCTATGCCCACCGAAGAAGACATGCGGAATGGAGGAGACGCGGCTGACATTGCTTTGCAGAAGCTTATGAGCCTGCGGCACGCACATGCCAACAAGGTGCGCTCAATACGGGGTGAAGAAGCAGTAGTTTTCCCGATTGTTGAGGGCTGCAGGAGTGCTCCTGTGCATGTATAGGCCTAGCTGAATGTGTTGGCGTTCCCGTGGCCAGCTTTGCTCTCTGAAAGCATGCATCAGGCATATATTCTTGAAGATCTCGTCTCATCCTCGCACAATGCAAAGCGAACTCGGGCAGCAGACAATGGGGTGCCTTTCCACGACTTCCTGCTAAACTAGTTCAGCTGCAGGACAACATCCTTGAGGCTGTCGGCCCTCAGATGATCGCAGGGTAATGCATCCTGAGTCTGAGCCTCATCGTGCGCTCTTATTTGGATGCAAGCTCTGCGACCTATTAGTGCCCTCTGCTCTGCACCCTATGCAGCCAGCTCTTGCCCTGATATCTTGGCCAAGCTGCAGCTGTATTGCAACAACTGTTGTAAGAATGATAATGGAGCGCTTGTGCGTACTACCTGGAAGTCACCTCTGCAGCTGACCCAATCATGGCTGGTGAGTTTTAACCTGGCTGCTCTTATGTCCTTTGCAGGGTGGTTATGACCTTGGCCTGGGTTCACAGGCAGCAATGGAGAATGCCCAGATTGCGCTAGCTCAGACAGATGCGTACCTGCATGAAGACATGGGGGTGGATGTGGAGACCCCCAGCCACAAGCGCAGGAACAGGGGCAACAGGTTGGAGGAATTCATCAAGGCGGAGGAGCAGGACATGAGTGGCAAGTAAGTGCGGTCTTGGCTGCTGTGATATCATCGTATCTGTTCTGCTTGGCTGCCTCCCATACCTGCAGCTTCTTTTACCTTTCCAGATAATTCAGATTGTACCTGCAGTGGTGCGCGAAGGTAGCTGATGTGCTTCTGTTTCAGGCCACTGTTGTCCGATACTCCTTTTTTTTAAATGCAATTAATACTTGAATTGATCATTGCTGTGTTTGCTACTTGGCAAGTTATGCATGTTTCGTTGCTAGCAGAACTTGCACCTGACCCTTTGGTTAGGGTCTTCTGCTCTGGGCTTCTATCACCTCTTACAAAACCTGGCGCTACATGCTATGACAGTCTGTGCTGCTGAATTCCTCTGTACTGTCTAACCCAAGTTGCTTTCTTGCTGGTTGTCACAGGTCCCAGCAAGCTGACTCCCATGACAGCACCCAGTCCCCCAGCAAGCGTGCTCGCACTGCAGGTAACACTGCAGCAGACAGCATGGACAACACCAAGTCCTACCAGGTGACTGCTGACATGGATGAGGCAACACGCACTCGCGTCAGGCGTGAGAAGAACCGGGTGGCTGCCCGCAAGTGTCGTGCCAAGAAGATGCAGTTCATGGTGGACCTGCAGAAGACCTTGAGGGAGCTTATGAGGAAGAATGAGGAGTACAGGCTGCAGGTGGGTGCTGGATGGGGTTAAAATGGTTAAATAAGCAGAAACTGGAGCTTGTTCTTGAGGTTTAGCAGCTATGCGATCTGGCAAGGGTGATGCAAGAGTCTTCCGTGTTATTTGCGTGCCAAAGTTTACCCATGTTGGCTTTGGGGCTTTCTATGAGGATTTTTGGCCCATATAGTAACTGTAGGTAGTGGTGCAGCATCTTGCGTGTGGTTTTGACCGAGACACCATTCTTAGTGTGCAGAACAGTAAAAACATCTGGCAGGCCTTCTATTGACTTTTGCATTGCAAACTCTTGCGGAAGTAAGCTGTGCAGTCATGTGGTCTGAACAAGAACCCTGCTGCTGTAGGTGATCACTTGGCACAAGATGTTCAGCCGGGAGGTGCGCCTGCGTGAGGCAATGAAGCGCATCATCAGCGTGATGTGGCAGGCGGGGGTGTCACCCTGTGCCACTGGCTACACCGCCAATGACATCATCATTGGCCTGGAGTCTGGTGAGTGAATCCACTGCTAGGCAGGCTTTTGCCTGTGTCTGTTACTGCTGTTGCCCAAGTGCTTGGCTGTTGGTCTTCCGTGTGCTAGCTCCTGAGTGTGTATGGTGTCATTTAATGGTGAGCGGCATGTACTTGCCATGCATTGCAGCAGCGTTCGTGCAGATCTTCCAGAAGAGTAATGTAAGATGCTGCTCTGCCTCAAGGTCCAGGGGTGCAGGCACTGGACGAATCTGGTTGCAGAGTTCTGAAGCACTGGAATGCATTTACTGAACTACCTGCTGTTGCTGCTTGCTCCTCCTCCTCCACCTCTTTTTAGGTACCCTGGATGTGAATGCGCTGCTGCGTACCATGGTGAGCGTGGGCAGCTCCATGAACCCCAACAGCAACCCCAGCAACCACTCCCACCACAACGGCCTCACCTCCCTTGGCAACCCCTTGGCTGGGACCTCCCTCAACACCATGCAACTCAACCTCAACACCATGGCACAAGCCAACGGCCATGGCGGCAACGCTGGCTCTGCTGCTGCTGCTGCTGCTGCTGCAGCGCAGAATGAGAGCAATACCTTGCTGCAGCTGCAGCTGAACGGTGGGGGTGACTTTGGGGGACTGGGGGGTGCACAGGGGGGGCTTGGGGGTCAGGTAGGGGGGTCAGGGTTGGGTGGGGGCACTGGTAGTGGGGCATTGGCACCACTTGTGGCTGATATGACGGCACAGAGTGCTATGGAAGGTGGGTGGTTGTGGTCTGACTCTTTGGCTCCTGGGAGTTTGACTGGGCAGGGGGGTATGAGTGGGCCTGGGTGTGTCACCACAGGAGCCGTGTTGGGGTGTGACAACTAAAGTATGCAGAGGAGGAGGTTATGAGGGAAGATGAGGGGCAGCAGCGGGATTATTGAGTAGAAGGGGTTTGATGTGTTAGGGTTGGAACTTGGGGAGTTTTTTTGGGGCTGCTACCATTATGTATGGAGCAAGAATGATGTGAGTCTGTTCGAGAAGAAACGAGGACTGCTAGTGATCCTGAAATATGGTGTGTTTTGAAATGTGAATTGGGGAGGGCTGGATGTGAACTTGTGTGATCTTGCCTTGTTTTCGCACGCATATGCGTGCTGTGCTTGCTGTGAGTAGATGTCTCGCTCAAGCCTTAAAGTATTCTGAATGCAGTCGGAGAGGAGATTGTGTATCTTGGGTTTGCACGACAATGTCAATGCTGCGCTGCACCATGGCGGCACTTGTGTCCCGTGATACCGATGGTGGAAGCGATTGCTTGTTCGACGTGTTGGTGCAGTGTGGTGCGAGGGTTTCTTCTGGTGGTGATCCTGCCGTTTGTATGTTATACAATGGGAGTCATGTGATGGAAAAAGGATGTGGAGCAGCCCAATGGTGTAGAAAACATAGTGCAGCTTCCGCTGAAATTCAGTCTCGAATTTCAGCTGGCTGCTGTGGGTCAGAAGTCTGTGCATGGTGGCAGGAATTCCCGCTTCCAGTCAGGACTTCTTATCCCATGCTCCGGTGGGGTGCAAGGAATGGTCGGGTGCAAGGATGGGGTGGGTAATGAAAGGCATGTCAGTTGTTGTTTTGAAGTGACTGATTACAGTCTGCAGTGATGAAGGATGAGAATGACTGAAGAAACTGGACTTGTGTATACCAAAAACCAATTTTGGCATGAGCTCATACGAGCTGTTGTACTGATGTTGGTAGGATTGTGAGACTGTTGCTTACCTCGATTGTGGATATTGCCGCAAACTGGATCATGCTTGCATATTGCGGGCTTGCAGGGTTGCTGGGTTTGTTGGTGGAGCAATTGAGGCTGTATAGGCGTTGCTACACCCTGCACTGCTTTTCTTGAGCTTTCGCTGATCTTCAGCTTATTCCAGTGTCGTGTTGCTGCCACCCCAGGAGTTTGGGCAGTAAAAAGAGGCAGGGGTGGTAAGGTATGTTTGTCGAGACTGTGTCGTCCCTTTTGCATAAGTTGTCAGTTGATGTGAGCTTCCTTCATCCTTCTCACGCTTGGTGCATGCATGTGTTGGTTGCGGCACCCTCTCACTTTTGCAATCATGTCTCGCTTTGCATTTCTCTTGCTTTTGCATGTGTTCTTTTGTGCTTTGGTTGGTTTTGCATATTGGCACAGTGTTGCCAAATGATGGCAGTGAGTCTTGTTGGCCAAAGAGCTGCACAGCTTGCCCCATTCTTGGAGACTGTCTTGCTGGCAAATGCTTTAGAGAAAATAGGAGACTGTCTTGCTGGCAAACGCTTTAGTGGGAAGAAGGGAAGGAGCTGAAGATTGCCTTGTACAAAGTTTGCTCATTGCTGGTGGGGAAGGGTGTGCCTTTGCTAGCAACGGACGTAGTACAGCCATGATAATGGCAGGTACGATTGGATTATCCATGGGCTTTGGGACTGCGCCATCCTTTCATGTTTCCTGTCTACTTTGCGTTGAGCGGCAGGACTGGGACTGAGACAAGATTTGAAGCTGGCCTATGTAGAGTTGCGAGTTTTGGCCGGTGTGATGTGTTCCTGACTGTCTATTGTGCCGTTCTTTTGACCGGTAGATGCTTACGATAAGGTAACCTGTGAGCCTGTACAGCAACACTGGGTACATTGGCTGTTTCTGATTGATATAAAACATCATACGTGGCCAGGGAAGTGTTTCTGTGTGTCTCTGGGGTGGAATCGGTCAGTGTTTTATCACTAAGGACGTGAGGTGCAAACTTCAAGCAGCATCGATCAATGTCTCTCCGTGATGGATGTGAGGTGGAAATGACAATTCAAGAGAAAGGTTGGCCAAAGGTTATGCTTTTTGCTGTTTTACCTCTGCTGCAGCGCTGATGCATTTACAGGTCTGTATGCTCTGCATGCTGAGCTGCTCGCCTTCCCGTATAGTGTTGATGTCCTGGTGGTACGAAAAGGGTGTGGTTGGGTGCTGCATAGAGCCGAGTGGAGGCAAGTGTTACCCTCTTCATGCAGTGTCTTATATGCAAAACATCAGCACTCGCCCTGTTGAGCTGTCGGATGTCGGAGCATTTTAAGCAACTACTACTACTAAGATGTGTGGATGTTCTGGTGTCCCTTTTCCTTTGCCTAGTAGTTACTTGAAGCTCTTGGAAAACGAGAGTTGGTACATATGTGTGGTAACTTATCAGTGTACTGGGGTGAGCTTGAGGCAAGCTCGTTGTTATTTTGCATTTGTTGCATTTCACGGATGCATACACACCTCCTGTGAAGCCAGTGATGGCATGGGAAGTGGTGGTGGGCATGCTCAACATCTATCCTTACTGCGCTGTTGGGTGATGCTTGCAGCAAACTGGAAATGGAACAAATTGGGCATGTGAGAGGGTGGCTGCAGTATAAGGTGGTCATGTGCTTTTAGCGTGCTTTGTGTCACTGCATTCCTTGCAACTGTATATGGTAGGGTTGGACAAGCCCATGGAGTTTAGCCCCTGCCAATCTCGGCTTGCTTAGACAATGCTGTTTGGCAATTGGGAGCCGGCATCATTCATATAGAGGTCCTGTTTTATGACCATTGAAAGCATGCTTAGTCAAAATGTGGATGCAGCAACTAGCCAGTGTGCTATCTGTTATCACAGGCTGTTGCCAATGCTTACAGTGTGGCTGCTTACTGGGGGATATGGGGGGGCTTGTGGGTGGATCTGGGGCTAGGTTTGGAAGGGCTTGATACTGGTTCCAGGTTGTTGTTTTACCTTGCTTTGATGCAAACCCGCAGTATGGTCTAAATAGCAGACATGCTTCAAAAAGGGTTTCAGTTGCCTCTGGCAACTTATTGTGATTTGCTACTCTATTATATGGAAGGAAGCCATCAAGGTTTGAAATCTGTTGGGCGCTGCATCTAGCTGCATGCATGACCATATCATACCAGCGCTGGCAGTCGGAGAAAGTTCAGGATCCGAGGATGCCAGTATTGTTGGTGGCTTGTTGCAGGGGGTGTCTTGGGTTGCAGGCAACTCCTTGCAGAAAGTATATGCGTATCTATGCAGGTGTATTCTGCATGTGTGTTTGGCTGAAATGCTGCAGGAAAACCAAGGTGTGGTGCTGGATGCACTCCATCTTGGCTTGGTGTGCATCATGCTAAGTTGTTCATGGCTGCAGGGCGGTGGCTGTTTGCAGCCTCATACCATCAATAGCTCAATTGATGATGCACATACGCACGATATGGCAATGGCCACAGGCCATATTTCTGGTCATGTCACTGGGAAAGGCTGTGATGGAGGCCACAGGTTTATCTCCTGTTGGTCTAGGGCTTTGAAGGTTGGGGAGTGGACTCTTATATGACTGTGCTCATGGCGATGCATAGTTTGTTGAAGCAGGAGTGCCTGGTTATCTTTCTGCGCGTGCTGCTGGGCTTGTCAGTGATTGCGGTCACAGGTCTCCTGCTGGCTCGGGTGATGATAGTAGGAAAGGGGCATGATGCATGAAAGTTTCTATGCTAGTGGCTCATGATGGTGCATATAAGTTGGTTCTGCAATGACCATTGGTCGTATTTCTGGTCATGCTACTGGGCAAGTTTGTGAGAGCGGCCGCAGGTATCCTGTTGGCTTGGGGGAATGAATGCAGGAATGTTGCTTTCTATGCTTAGTGCTTCATGATGCATCACTAATGTATGATACTGCAATGGCCGCTTGCCATCTTTCGGCAAGTTTGTGACTGCGACCACAGGTCTTGGGGGATGAACGTAGGAAAGCAGATGGCCGTAATACCTAGTGGCTGAGGTTTTGCAGCAATGAAGGTGCACTTTAAGCGGTTTGTATGGGGAGAGGAAAGCTGGTATCCTGCTCTTTATGCAGCTTGCTAAACTTGTTTCTCCTGTATGCTTGTAAAGTCTGTGGCAAATGGGCTTACACTGGGAATCCTTGCTTGTATAATGCTTGCAGTACTCCTGCAGTCGCAGCCTGATCAGCTTTACATACTTATGTTGAGATGTTGTGAGGGATGACAGGGTACATGGGCTGTTGATCAGGTTCAAAGCATGCTGTTTGATAACGCTGGCAGCTGTTGGCATGTCATTGCCGCGTTCTATTGGATGGTCGGACAGATCCAATGGCTCTCTGGCAGGTTTACTTTTGTCTGCCTCGTATCTTAAACCCAGACGTACCACAAAACATATTGCATTCATGCTACGGGAGCTGTAGTAGCCCAAGACTCGTCATGTGTCTGTGTGCCAAGTCATTCTTGAGGGAATGGATGGTCCAAGATACTGTGAACGCCTTGATGGCAACTACTGCTGCTTGTGTATAACTTGAACAGTACTCTTATGAGTGGCAGGGCTTCAGCCCGTTTTAATCAGTTCTAAAGATAACGCCTGACCTTGGTGGCAAGTCGGCAAGGCTTTTGCGGGATACAAGCGAAGGTTCCAACCGTCAACTTGCCACTGAACGAGTGACCCGAGTGACCCGCAGTAGTCTGAAGCGGATGAACGGGCTCTTCCTTCCTTCCTTCCTTCTTGCGGGGATCATTACCTTGCGGTCTAATGATGTTGATAATCTATTGTCTTGCTTCCTTTTGTCTCGTTCTTCTAGTGGGATCTCATGTCCGCCCAGTCCCTGCAGCGGCTCCAGGTCCTTGGGAGGTATAAGGAGCTATTGCGGCTTCTTCAACGTCTTCCAGACACACAGAAAGCAGCTGCCCTTGAAGAAGCCAAACGTACGATTCGCCAGCGGAAAGACGAAAGCAACCCCCACCAAGCGCTGGAGTACCAGAAGGAGCTTGTAGCACGAATTAGCTTCCTGAGGATTACCACCCCACGGCCAGTTGGTGAATCCACTGGTTCAGGGAAGTACGTCTTCAGGAAAGGGGATTGGATACAAGGAGAGGCAGAGGGCAAAGGCACCAGGTGCGGTACAGCTATGCTGGTGTAGTTGTTCTTGCAAACGCTCAGCAGATCACAACGACCTCTTTCTGTAAGCACTTGCAACTTTGTTTGAGCACATGCCGCTCCCCTGCAGAGCTCTGACGATCCTTACCTCAGACGCACCTCTGTCCTTACAGGTCTGCAGATGGAACCATCTCCATAGAAGAGGCAAAACGTAAGAACGCAGAGCATTACCAGCGCTTCTACGGCAGGGCCAAGGCCAAGGACATGTTCTTCTGAAGCCCACCAATTTGACCTTGGCCAGGAGCAACAGCACAACCAGCAGTGTAGATAGGAGGGGCGCCTGCATTGGACACAGTCAGACCAGCAGCTTCAGCAACCTTCAATTCAGCTCTATGTAAGTCGCAAAGTTTGTGACTTACAGGAATGACAGGGGAGCCCTTCCTGTTGCGCTTGCTGCAAGGGCGTGCACCCAGTTCCCTGACAGAGCATCAGCAGCAAAGCAGGTCACATCTCAGACGTCTCCCAATAGGCAGCTTGTTGCAGGCCCGAGCCAGCAGCAGCAACAGCAGTCCCAGCCGCGTCAGCAGCACCAGCACAGCGAGCAGAATTTGCAGACGCAGAACCACCCGCAAGGGCATCAGCAGCACCACCAGGATGCTCAGCAAATGCTGCCCCAGCAGCTTTTGCTATAGATGTCATACCCAACCTCCTGCAGCGGATCAACAGCAGTAGGAGTTCCCTCAGCATTGACACTGCCAGTAACACCACCAGCAACACCGCCAACCCCGACAGTGCTGCAAGCACCAGCAGTAGCAGGGGCAGCTCTTTCAACTAGAGCCATGACCGAGTACTCATGCACCTTCAGCAGAGCTTGTCTGCTTCAGACCCCTTCCAGCAATTCAGCATGTCCTCTCACCTTCCCCTCAGTACAGCACAAAGGAGGCCCTGGCCCAGCTGTGGCAAAGTCCGAGCTTTCTTCTGCCATGATTGCCTGGAGATCATGGTGCATGGAGCGCCTCAGCTGGAGCTTCCTGTAAAGGTGAGGGCAGGGCCTCTTCTAGTGAAGATGGGAGCCAAGCAGGGGCAAAAACGTGTATGAGACTGCAGATGCCTATAAGTTCGCCCAAGCCGTTCGAAAGGACCCATAGCTCACTTTGCACCTGTGCCTGTGCCTTTCTTGAATGTTGTATAGCGGTATGCCTTTCCAATGTTTTGGTGATGGTGTACTGTTTACGACAGGATGTAGAGAGATGTAAGGATTCATTGGGCCTATTTTACTGCCTATTGATTTGGACAGTCTAAAAACTAGCTGCCTGCCTCAGGCATATTATGTCTTATGTTTTCAATTGTCAATGCTAAAGCAGCACACATTTCAGTTTCAATTATGAGGCCGAGCTCTGTTGGCTCTATGTTTGGTGAAGGCTGCAGTATAGTTTGTCAAGGGGAGGATCGTTAGTTGTCTTTCCTTATAACCTCCGGGAGCTTGGTCCTTGATGGTGAATATAGGTCTAGCTTGAACCACTGCCTGTACTCTTTTCCTTACATTTGATAAAATCAATTTCACATGCAAAACAAAGGGACCAGTGCCTGCTATTCTCGTCCGCACTCTCCCCTGCTTTTATAACCTGTACCAACCTCCGGACCAGTGCCTGTACTCTTCTTCTTACACTTCAATGGAACAGAAATAATTTGCAAAAGAGACATGCAATATAGTTTTTGTCTGTGCTGCTTGCAGTTCCACATCGCAATGCATGGAGAGACCAATGCTCAGTCCACAGGGATCCACGCCGCATTACTAGCCCCTCGATGTATTACTATGTGGCGTCACCAGGATGGCACTAGTCACCACAGGCGCCAGGATAGCATGGCCCTTTTGCTGCCAGCTTTTGACCCCAGCACTACAGCTGTGTTCTTCCCTGAAAGCAGTACAACACCGGTGGTGGACCTGTGGGGCCAGTTGGTGGTGCCTCAGTCTGTGGCAACTGCTGCTCTGGCTGAAGCAAGTGCTATTGATGTTAATGCTGACGGCAGCCCCAAATTTGCAAGAAGTAAAGGCCATGTCAAAGGTATTGGATGGCAGCTGGGTTCTGAACAAAGCACCTCAGTGAGCGTGGAGAGGAATGGTGGTTGTTCAAGCAGTGACAGCTACTGTTTTTCCTATTTCAGGGAGGTGGTTGTCTTGGAAGGTAACTGGGCAAAAGCAAGGGGCTTGCTCCCTGACCCTTGCATTGCTCCACTGCCTAGGGTAGGTCCAGGTGCCAACTGATGTGCGGACCCTCTTTTGGAGGAAGGGTGAAATATGCTACAGGGCTGTGGATGTTTGGGTGTGTACCACAGAGGCAGTGCATATGCTGTGTAAGCAGCTGCAGCGGGAAAGGCACTGGGATGATGTGCTGTGGTTCTTTGCTTACATGAGGCGTATGGTGGTGGAATCAAGCTCTCCTAGGATGCTGCACTTGATGAAGCAGTATGAGGCAAGGGCTGCTGCTGGTGGTAGTGGTGTTGTGGGTGCCGCTGGTGCTAACCAGGCAGGTAGGCTGGTTGTAGAGGATGGAGGGTTGTTGCCTGTTTTAGGGGCTTTTAATGATTAACATTCATGTGCTTGATTACAGAACTGTAGCATGGCACAAGTAGGGGAGTGAGACAGGGTCCCTTGTATTGTGGTGGGTACATACGTTGCAACCTGATTGCCAATCACGTTGTCAGAGCAGGGGTGTGCACGGCTGCAAATCGATGCTCAATCTGCGCTTCTCGAGGTGCACAATATGAAAAGAGTCCCGAACGAATGTACTCTGGTAGCAAGCTGAATCATACTTCTGATTTAAGTCATGGCCACATGTCGTTTCTACTGCATGACCAGCTTAATCCTCTCTGTTTTTGGAGAACCTATCTTTCCCTTGTAGCCCTATGTCGAGTAAGAGCACGAGCTGTCCGTTGTTTCATGCAGCGGTCCTTAGTCCGGCACGTTACGTGGCGCGCCCATCAATCCGATGGCGCACAGTGGATGTCGATTTATCGCATGAAAGAAGGATTCTGAAAGGGGTGGCAACCGCAGGTGAGTTAACCAGTTCCCTCAAAAGCACATATAGATGCCCGTAGTCAGTCACTTTGAACTCTTCCCCACTGGGATCCCTGCTGCGGCAGCCACTCTTTGCTGGACACTGCAATCCGAGATCACCGATTAAACTCTGCCCCAACGAGGGGACTACAAACCCTGACAACACTCTGCTGCTTGATTACTCCCCAAGCAGCAATTCTTCAAGCTCGTCCAGCAGCCCTTCCGCTGCTTCAAGCTTCTCCTCCCCAAAGCTCCCTGCCACGTGCTCCTCCATAAGGTGCACAGCTGCAGGTAACAGCACAGCTGCTAAACCCTCAGGCAAACCCTGCAGCTGGGACCCCATCCATTCCAGCAAAGACCCGTACCCAACACTCCTCCCTGCAGCCAAACACACCTGCTCTACCGTGCACTGCTCCCTAATATGCTCCTGATCCTGAAGCTTCTGCTTCGCTCCCACTAGGAGCTCCTGCTGCTCCAGCTGCTGGTCCTCCTGGTGCTGCTGCTGCTGCTCCTGCCCCAGCTGCTTCTGTTGCTGATGGGATGGCTGCTGCTCTCCCTCGGAGGTAGGACCTCTAGTAGCACCCTTCATTTCAACCAGCAAAGGCTGCTGCCCCAGCTGCTGGCCTTGTTGCTGCTGCTGCTCCTGCCCCAGCTGCCTTTGTTGCTGACAATTTGGCTGCTGCTCTTCCTGGGAGCTACCCCCCCTCGAAGCATCCTGTTTCTCCCTAAGCACCAAAGGCTGCTGTGTAATCCTGGACACTAACTGTAACAGCAATGGTTGCAGTGGCCTGCATTCGACTGTGTGCTGTAGCGCCGTCACCAGGTGACACACCTCCCTCAGGCACAGCAGTAGCATCTGAAGGGATATGCTACAGCTGGACAGCTGCTTTGTCAGCTCCAAAGTCTGGTCAGGTGCAGTTGCAGACAGGATGCTGCTGCTGCTGCCGCTGTTGCCTTCTACTCCTGCTGGAGCCCCATTCCCTCCTGTACAACCTCCAACTCCTGCTGCTGCTAATTCACGGTCTGCTTCTGCTGCTGGTGGTCGTAGGAGCCTCCCTTGTGCCCCTGCCTTCCCTGCTGCTGCTGCTGCTGCTGCTGCTGCTGTTTCCACTGATGGTTGCCCCTCCACTCCGTCTCCCCTCCCTGCAGCTGCATCACCTGTACATCTTCCACACACTTCCTCCTCCGCCTTCTGGCTCCCCAACCCCTCCCATTCGCAAGCCACGAGGTCAAACACCAGCACCCGTACCCCCCTGAAACACTGTTCTGCCACTGCTTGTCTCATGGCCCTTGACGCTTGTCTACTCCAAGTGCCTTGGACAAGAGCCACGTACACACTCCTGCATACTAACTGCACAGCTGCAGCAGCAACCACTTGAGGTGGCACAGGCAGCGGAAGAGTGCTAAATACATCAGTACTGCCACCACCAGCAGGAGCAGCAGCAGCAGCAGCACTGGCAGTATTGGCTTCTACTGCCGGTGCCCTTTCCCCTCTTACAACCCCACCACCACCAGCAGTAGCAGCAGGATCAGCAACAGCACCACAACCGGCTTGTGCTGCTGGTGCTAACGCTGCTGCTTCCCTTTCACCTCTTACACCACCACCACCACCACCACCAGCAGCAGCAGGAGCAGCACTAGGACCCCCAGCAGGTGGTTCCCAAGCTGCTGCTGCTGTTGTTGGTGGTGGTGCTGTAGGTGATCCCGTCATCCAGCATTGCAGCATACATGACAGCAGCATCAACAGCAGCCGACTAGCAGCTTGCTGTGGACACACCAGCAGCAGCTGTCCTAGCAGCAGCAAGAGCACTTGACGCAGCAGAGCACCAGGCATGGCATGTAGAGCACGAGCAGCTTCAAGCACAATATCCTCTGGGGTAGGGAGATGTGTGAAAAGCCCCTGCTGCTGCTTGGAGTGGATTTGTTGTTGTGTCCGCTGCTCTTCCTTCTGCTGCTGCTGTTGGTCGCTCACTCTCTGCTCATGCTTCTGCTGCTGCTGCTGCTGCTTGACATGTGGCTTCAATCCCTGAGCAGTAAAAGGAGCCTGAGGCCCACTACTGCTACTGCCAATGCTCTGACTGCTACTGCCTGTGCTGCTCCTGCTGCTGCTGCTGCCAGCCACGCTTTCCCTCGGCCTACTGCTGCCACAATTAACGTGAACATGTTCAACATGTGCCTGCTTCAAAGCTGAGCAGAACAAGATGCAGCTCTCCTCGGTATTGCATGCCCACAACAGCAACCCCTGCAGGAGCTCCTTTGCTGCTGCTAAAGCTGCTCCCTCTCCACACACTACTTCAGAAAGCAACCCGGCCACCTTCTGCACTGCTCCCCCGCCTCTCCCTCCACTTCTGGCTGCTGTTCCTCCTCCTTCTGCTGCTGCTGCTAAAGCTGCGTCCTCTCCGCCCACAACTTCGGCAAGCACCCCTGCCACCATCTGCACTGCTCCTCCACCTTTCCTACTACTGCTTGCTGCCTTTCCATCTCCTCCTCCTCCTGCTGCTGCTGCTGCTGGTGACTCAGCTTTCCTACGTCCAGCCTTGCTGGGTGGCAAGGCTTGCTTCAATGGCTGCTTTATGCTCCGCAGCTTAGTTACAGGTCCCCACAAGCTTGTAGTTACCTTCCCGCGAGCAGCCGACGGCATGGTTGGGTTAAGGAGGGGTAACAACAGCAGCTGCTGGTGCCAAGGCAAAGCTAGGAAGGCCCCCCACGGCATACCAGCAGTAGCAGTAGTGCTGCTGCAAGAGCTCGCATCATCAGTAGCAGCAGCATGAAGGGCAGCAGTAGCAGCAGCAGGAGCAGCAGCAGCAGCAGGAGCTGCACCTCTCAGCAATCCTTCTGCTCCTCCCACTCCTCCCAGCTGCTGCTGCTGCTGCTTGGCCTCTGATGCTGCTGGTTCCTTAAGGTATACTTGCACCTTAAGCTGACCTGCTGCGAGCTGCAGTAAGAGCTCCAAAAATGCAGCTGCCGTACTGCTGGTCTCAGGATCCCACTTAACCCATGTGCTTCCCCTGCTCCCCACTGCCGTCCCTGCTGCTGCTGCTGCCGTCCCTGCTGCTGCTGCAGCTGTCGTCTCTGCTGCTGCTGCTGCTGCCGCCCCCGGGGCTCCTCCCGGTGCTGGACTTGGTACACCAGCATCCCCAGTCCCTGAAGCCGCTTGAGTCGTAGACAGAGTAGTGAGTTGTTCCACTAGAGCATACATCCCCAGCAGCAAGTTTAACCAGCTGACCTGCAGTAGCAGCTTTCCAGCCTGCCCTACTGCTGCTCCACTTGATTGCTGCAATGAGTCTGCACAAGAGCCTCTTGACATGGACGCACCTGCCTCTGATCTTGCTGCTGCTGCTCCTGCCTCCTCTCCTCCTCCTTCTCTTGCTGCTGGTGTGCTGCTGCTGCTGCCATCTCCGCCATCGTGACCACCATCTCCTGCTGCCCCCACTCCTGCCACTGCTGCTGCTGCTCGTCCTCCTGCTCCTCCTGTGCTGCTGCTGCTGCTGCCACTTCCACTAGAATGACCACCATCTTCTGCTGCCCCCGCTCCTGCCACTGCTGCTGCTGCTCGTCCTCCTGCTCCTCCTGTGCTGCTGCTGCTGCTGCCACTTCCACTAGAATGACCACCATCTTCTGCTGCCCCCGCTCCTGCCACTGCTGCTGCTGCTCGTCCTCCTGCTCCTCCTGTGCTGCTGCTGCTGCTGCCACTTCCACTAGAATGACCACCATCTTCTGCTGCCCCCACTCCTGCCACTGCTGCTGCTGCTCGTCCTCCTGCTCCTCCTGTGCTGCTGCTGCTGCTGCCACTTCCACTAGAATGACCACCATCTTCTGCTGCCCCCGCTCCTGCCACTGCTGCTGCTGCTCGTCCTCCTGCTCCTCCTGTGCTGCTGCTGCTGCTGCCACTTCCACTAGAATGACCACCATCTCCTGCTGCCCCCACTCCTGCCACTGCTGCTGCTGCTCGTCCTCCTGCTCCTCCTGTGCTGCTGCTGCTGCTGCCACTTCCACTAGAATGACCACCATCTTCTGCTGCCCCCGCTCCTGCCACTGCTGCTGCTGCTCGTCCTCCTGCTCCTCCTGTGCTGCTGCTGCTGCTGCCACTTCCACTAGAATGACCACCATCTCCTGCTGCCCCCACTCCTGCCACTGCTGCTGCTGCTCGTCCTCCTGCTCCTCCTGTGCTGCTGCTGCTGCTGCCACTTCCACTAGAATGACCACCATCTTCTGCTGCCCCCGCTCCTGCCACTGCTGCTCGTCCTCCTGCTCCTCCTGTGCTGCTGCTGCTGCTGCCACTTCCACTAGAATGACCACCATCTTCTGCTGCCCCCACTCCTGCCACTGCTGCTGCTGCTCGTCCTCCTGCTCCTCCTGTGCTGCTGCTGCTGCTGCCACTTCCACTAGAATGACCACCATCTTCTGCTGCCCCCGCTCCTGCCACTGCTGCTGCTGCTCGTCCTCCTGCTCCTCCTGTGCTGCTGCTGCTGCTGCCACTTCCACTAGAATGACCACCATCTTCTGCTGCCCCCACTCCTGCCACTGCTGCTGCTGCTCGTCCTCCTGCTCCTCCTGTGCTGCTGCTGCTGCTGCCACTTCCACTAGAATGACCACCATCTTCTGCTGCCCCCACTCCTGCCACTGCTGCTGCTGCTCGTCCTCCTGCTCCTCCTGTGCTGCTGCTGCTGCTGCCACTTCCACTAGAATGACCACCATCTTCTGCTGCCCCCACTCCTGCCACTGCTGCTGCCCCTGGTTCCCCTCCTCCTCCTACTTCTCCTGCTGTTACTGTGGGTCTGCTGATGTTATCCCCACCCCTGGCACCTTGTGCTGGTGCCCCAAGTCCCCTCAAAAAGATCCCACCAGCCCCAGCGGCAACATTTCCTCCTCCTCCTCCTCCTCCTGCTGCTGCTGCTGCTGATGGATCATTCATGACCCCTTGGCTAACTATGTCCCCTGAGCTGTCTCCACTAAACAGCAAGTCCTGAAGCAGTAGCAGCAACAAGCTGGGCTCATACCTCCACTCTCCTCTCCCTGCCACCCCTCTCCCACCCCCACCCATGTCCCCCCTTCCCAACCCCTCCTCTTCAGCACCCCCTTGAGCACTCACCACCATGCAACTGTCCACCTGCTGCTCGTGACTGGTTGACTGCTGCTGGCGACTGCTCAGCTCCCACAGGTCACCAAGAGGTTCTACCACCAATACCTGAAGTGCTGCAGGTCTTGCCAGCAGGCCCTGGGTCACCAGCTGCCCCACTAGTGCCACAGCAGCAGCTCTATCTTTAGCTGAAGTGCTTAGGGAGGATCCTGGTCTCAGAAGCAGCAGCTGGTGCAGCTGTGACAGCAGGAGGGGAAGCTGCCTAGGTTGCCGCTGCTGCTGCTCCCGCTCCTGCTGGTGGAACTGGTGGAGGTCCTGCAGTTGCTGTAGCTGTTGCTGGTATTCCTGCTGCTGCTGGTGCTGTAGGTTGCACAGTGGCCTGAAGGTACGCAGAAGCTGCAGCACCACTGGCTGTTGCGCCCTGCATTTCACAGGATGGTAAACAAGCAAACAGCCCACTTATGCATTTACTTGTTGTAAGATACTTGTTGGGGGGGGGGGGGGGGGAGGGGGAGGCGGTGGGAGGCAGATGGGGGTGGCGCGGAAAGGAAGGTGGAGGGGTCTAGCCCCCTGGCTCCCCCCTTCCTTTGTTCTTGCTCCAGAACTCTGAACTATGTACCATCATATCTTGTCCAGTCAGCTTCGTCTTTCTCTTTACAATGCGTCATTTGTAAGGATTCATTGCATGCTCATTTAGGCATCTCTCTGCTGTACTCTTGCCACTTGCAGGCCTTACATACCATATCACATGGACTGACCCCCACCTACGTGCCATCCCATCTAGCAGCAGGCGCTTCAAGAAACAAAATTAAAGAGCAAAAGTCAGAAAGTGCTATCACCTCCTCGGGCCATAGCAGGCACGTTGCTGTGCAGGCTTGGCAGACGTTGCATTGCAATTACCAACCTATACAGACTGACCCTATCCATCACCCCACGAGATAATGCATGGCCCAGTAAACAGCCTCAGTCGACCTTATGCCCTGTATAAGACCTCACATCCACTCACTCATTCATCCTACCAGCATGAACCTTAAGCATAACCCACCATATCAATCAACTCTCACCTATGCTACTATTTATCTACCCTGCCTGGCCCTCTTGTCGACGGTGCACTACTTGTGAGCAAAGGAGGAGCCCTCACCTATGAGCCATGCCATTCAGCAGCAGTCCTTCAACACCTCCGCTGGCCACAACAAGCTGTCAAATAAGCCTATCCATAACCAGGAGATAATTCATCGCCTAGTAACCAGCCTCAATCGACTTTCTGCCCTATCTACGACTTTATGCCCTGTCCACGACTTCATGCCCTGTCTAGGTTTATGACCTGTCCACGACCTCAGAGACACTCAGGGGAGCCCCACAATTCTATAGGGGGGGGGGGACGCGTGGTTTGGCGGACCCCCCACCCCCCCTTCAGTTTTAGGGGTTTGTCACTAGTGACACAGGCCGAAAACGCCCTCCAGACCCCCCTCCCCCCTTTGATTTAGGCCCAGCGTCCCACCCCCCCCTATAGGATTGTGGGGCTCCCCTCATTGATGCCACCAACAGGCCCCCATCATATGGCCCTGACCCTTACCTATGTGCCATGCCATCCAGCAGCAATCGCTTCATCACCTCCTCCGGCCACAACAAGCTGTAAGGCAAAAACGCCTTCGCCAGCTCTGCTGCTACAGCTCCCTGCTGGGCCTTAGTCAACACCACTGCCCCGCTGCTACTGCCAGCCTCTGATGACATCCGATTACTAATGGAGATAAGGGCTGAGGAGACTGCCGAGGAGAGGTGCGGTAACAAAGCAAGCTTACTCCTCATGATGGTGAAGGAGCCCACACTGTGTAGGTTCCTGCCAGCTAATGATGTGGGGTTTAGGGTTGAGCTCATGGCTGCTGCTGGTAGTGATGTAGTGCCCAATGCTGCTCTTGCTGGTGGTTGGGAGTTGGAGTCTGCTGCTGCTGCTGCCGTTTCTGGTGCTGCTGCTGGTGTTGCTGGTGTTGGTACTACTGGTGCTGCTGCTGCTGGTGGTGTTGGTGCTACTGGTCCTACTGCTACTGCTGCTATTGATGGTGGTATTACTGGTGTTGCCGCACCCTGGTGAGTTGACGATTGCTCCTGATACATCAGGTGCAACAGAGCCTGCTGCTGTTTACTATCAGTCACTTCAGCTCCCACCCCCACCAACATACTCAGCAACAAATGCAGCAGCTCAAGCCCCTTCTCAGTGCTGCGGTGCTGGCCGTGCCCCCAGAGCAAGGAAAGCAGAGTGCCAGTTATTCTCTGCTGCTGCCACCACAGCTGCTGCTGCTGCTGCTGCTGTCCGGCATTGGCCTCCTCCTTCTCCTGCTGCTCCTGCTCCTGCTGCACTATTCCATCTTCAAAGCAACCCTGAACATGCTTCATCATCTCCAGCAGGCAACACACCAACCTCACTGGGCCCCACACATCTGCCCCAGCTCCAGCTGTTGCTGCTGCTACTGCTGGTGACTGCTGCTGTGAAAACAGAGGCCACCAAGGGGGAGCACCTGGAGCCAGCCATGCTGCTAGTAACCCACAGAGGTGCTGCTGAGCCTCTGGCACAGACAAGTCTTGTGCAAAGCCCCCTAGCCTCTGCTGCTGCTGCTCCTGCGGGTGGTGTCCCTGCTGCTGTTGCAGCTGTCTGTGCTGATGCTGCTGTGGGGACTTTTGTTGCTCTTCCTGCTGCTGTTGCCACCCTTGTCGGGGCTGCTTGGGCTGCTGTTGCATTAGCAGCTGTTCCTTAGGTGGCTTGGCATCTATCAAAGAGGATACAGAAGTGAGAGGAGCTGGGAAGCGAAGTCCAACAGCAGCGGCAGATTGATCGGCTGCTTTCAGCGCTGCTGCAGCTGATATGCGTGACAGAATGCCGGGCCCAAAAGACCAAATCCCTCCCATGAAACCCTCACCACATCCTTTGACAGGTATAACACTGCTGCGATCCCTCTGCTGCTGCTGCTGCTGGAGTTGAGTTCTATGGATACCGCATACGTCGCTGGTTCTGCTCTGGTCCTGCAAATAGCCCCACCATGGGGATACAGTAGCAGCAGCACCAGCTCCCCCTGCTGCATCCTGTGCTGCTGCTGCTGCTGAGGCAGCAGCAGTAAACCCTTCCCCATGCGAAATAAAACCTACGACCCCACCACCTCCTTCTCCTCCTGTAACCCCCTGTCGAACCTGCTCGAAAGGATTGGCAAGCAGAGCATCCCATCCCCTAGCCTGCAGGGCTGAGCCAGGTAAACCCTCTGCTGCTGCTCCTGCTAAACCAGCCCTGAGGCCTGACCCAGGAAGAGTACCACAGATCGCAGGAGAGTCAGAACCAGCACGACCAGCAGCAGCAACAATAGCAGAAGAAGTAGTATCAGCAGCATCAGAAGCACTAGCGCCTTGCAAGGTTGGATTATTTAATAGCTGCTGCTGTAACCGGGCTTGCAAGAAGCTCAGCTTGATCCGAGTATTCAGATGAGTCAGCACCTCCCATGACACGTACCACCCTTGAACCCCAGCCTCTCCTGAACCCTCCCTTATACCCCACCCTCCTTGAACCCCAAAGGAAGCAACAGCAGGAGAAAGGGCAGCAGTAGACCCGCCCTTTGCAGCAACAGCAGCAGCAGCAGCGGTGGCAGCGCTTGCCCTCTGAGCCTCAGCCAATGCGCCTGCTGCAGCTACATCAAGCTGTTGTTGCAGCTCCACCAGCGACTGAACTGCTGATTGCTGAAAACCCGATGCATCCCCAACCCTTGCTGCTGCTGGTGCTGTGTCTCCTGTGTAATCGGCCGTCCTGTATTCACAGCCCCCTAAACCCCACTCTCTGAGCAGCAGCTCCAGAACCTCAAAACACAAGGGAGCCAAAACAGCAGCCTGGCCATTACTCCTGCTGCTACTGCCGTTGCCGCTTTTCCGGCTGCTGCTGTTGCTGCTGCTGCTATTGCTACTCATTTGGCTGCTGCTGGTGTTGCCACCACTGCCGCCACCACCAGCACCACCACTGCCATTACTGCTGTCTCTCGTTTTAGCTGCTACTGCCTTCCCGCAGCTGACCCACTTGCTGCAAGCTACAGCCAACTCGGTGATTGCCATAACCTGGCTCCTCTTATCATTTATGTTCCCTACCTCTTGCTTCAAACACTCCAGCAAGGTGGTATACAGGAAACCCATCCCACCGCTACTAGCAGCAGCAGTACCAGAGGCGGCAGCAGCAGCATGTTCAAGCCTGCCATGGATGCCGGCTGCTGCTGCTGCTGGTAGTTGTACTGCTGCTGCTGCTGCTGGTAGTTGTACTGCTGCTGCTGCTGCTGGTAGATGTACTGCTGCTGCTGCTGGTTGATGTACTGCTATGCAGGCTGGGCTAAGTAGCTGCAGGAGTAGAGGGACAGCGTCTGGGCAGCTGCAAGCTATGGATGTGAGGAAAACATGCTGGCTGAACCTGGACCTCTGCTGAAAGACCTCTTGTTCCAATTGGTGCTGCTGCTGTGTCTCCAGCGCCTGTTTCTCCTCCTGCGGAACCTCTTGCAGTCTCGATCCCTGCTGCTGCTGCTGCTGGACGCCCATCCCCGCCTCCTGAGGCTTGGCAGGTACAACAGGATTCCAGACTATGACCTCCTCCGCCTCCTGCTCTCGCAGCTGCTGCTCCTGCGTGGTTGTCTCCTGCCTAATCTGCTGCAGCCCCCTTCCCTGCTGCTGCTGCTGCAGGGCGTTTATACCTTCCTCCTGAGGTCCAGCAGGAACAACAGGCATCCAAGCCAGTACCTCCTCCTTATCCTTTTCCTTCTCCTCCTGCTGCTGCTGCTGCTGTGTGGGTGTGTCCTGTTGGATCTGCTGCAGCCTCCTTCCCTGCTGCTGCTGCAGGGCGGCCATCCCTACCTCCTGAGGTCCAGCAGGCACAAAAGGCATCCAAGCCAGCATCTGCAGCATACAAGCATGCATACCTAACTCATGCATGAGCCAGGCATACTGCTGGCAGCTCAGAACCCATGACCCTGCAGGACCTGGTGCCCTGCCAGCTGTACTGCCTGCTGTAGTGATGATTGTACGGCTAGCAGCTGTGTGGGCTGGTGCACTGCTGGCTGGTGTGCTGCTGGTACTGCCAGTACTGCTGCTGGTACTGCCAGGAGTAGCCGCTTGGTCACTGCCAAGCTGCTGTGTACCTGCTGCTGCACCTGCGACTGGGGCTGCTTCAGAGGCATCGTGTACATCAGTGGCAGCTGCTGGAGCGGCTGTTGCAACGATGGAGGCACCATTGGCTGCAGCAGCAGCAGCAGCAGTAGCTGTAGGTGTAGCTACAGACCAAAGCCATGACTGCACGGCATCACAGGCCATGAAGAGGTGCGCATGGACTTGCAATACGACTGCTGGGTGGTGGTTGTGCGTGTGCAAGAGGGCTCTCAGGTGCTGGAGAGCTGCCTGCATTAGCTGCTGCTCCTGCTGCTGCTCCTCTTCCCCGCAGGGTGGTGCGGTCATTGCTGCTGCTGATCTTGCTTCTGCTGATGGCCCTGCAAGCGCTGCTGAAGTGCTGGTGCTGCTGCTGCTAAGCATGGTAGCGCTGTTGGTTGCAGAGCTCCTGCTGGTGGCTGAATGAAAGGGATGCAAGCCAGCAAGGGTATTCAATGCCACTCCAACTTCAGTCAGGACTGCCATGGCTGGAGTGGTTATGGTAGGGGCTGCAGCAATGTCTGCTTGCAAAGCAGCCAACTGTTGCTGTAGCTGCCATGACGCCGCAGTGGGCCTCGTGTACCTTCCAGACCTCTTATTCGCCATCGGTGATTAGCGAAGGGGCCTTTGGGGACGAAATATCGAAGCACTGGTGGAATTCGGCCGGTACAGGGGACGTCAAATGACAGGATCCGATCTCTTCTAACTTCCTTTGGGATCGTTCTGTTTCCGACGAGACCTCCACCAGCGTAGCAGATGTTGGGGCAGCACGTACACAAGGACAAGGATGATCAGAGCGAGAAGGACGAAGTCGGAAGCGGTTATGACCAGAGCAGGTTGCCCTGTGTGGAGTCCAGCTGCGGCAAGCTTAGTAGACTCTACCATGTCTCATTGGCCGAAACTATATAGTTGCAGTCCTGATAAAGGATCCAGCAGGGAAAAGGTTTCTACAGCTGCCTGGCCAGTTGACACATAAGCACAAATTCAAGAACAGCAGCGCAACATGTGATGTTCGCAACCAACGATCGACCGCACTCGCACCGCTCGTTGATTTAAATCCATACTGGAGATAGATGATTCCTTATGGCTACCCCTGAATTGGAGCTGAACCTCTGAACTCGATCTGCCGGCGAGTACCATCAGTCACACCCTCAACGGTCACATCAGAGTGACTGTGTAAACCCCTCGTAGACCCTACTCTTGGTTTGATCCTGAGTGTTTTGCTGTGACGCGTCCTTTTGCTCTGGCTTTGGGGAACATCGACATTTGAGGAGTTCGTGGACAATATGACAAGCATCGGAAGAAATTGGCAACGGGTTTTAGCTGAGGGCATGCAGGCGACTCGTTTATACAACATAAACTTTCAGTTGTGCCCTGGTCTATGCTCAAATCCGATGGCTCCCGTTGATTATGTCGTGCCATGTACGGTTGGGACGCATGATCGAATGTCCTAGCTGTGCATAGTCCTTTCTTGGGTGCTTCCTGTCCCTGCAAGCGGGCAGTTTCCACCAGGCCTGATAAGCCCAATCATAAGCATGGATCAGGCGTATCAAGTCAAGCGTGTCGTGTTTTTCGGCAGAAGCGTTAAAGTGTGTCTCCAGAACGAAAATGGCCCCTGCCCGCTTTTGGCCATCGCCAACGTCTTGTCGCTTCGCAACGAGCTGAAGCTGCCTTCTGGGTGTGCTGATATATCTCAAAGCAAGCTAATCACGATGATCGTGGACCTGCTGCTTGAGAGGAACAAGCAGCTTGAGCACCACGCCGACTTTGCAGCGGACTTCCAGCAGAACATGGCCGATGCCTTCGAGGTCCTTCAGAAGCTGACCACTGGGATTGATGTGAACGTGAAGTTCCACAGCGTCTTTGCCTTCGAGCCTACGAAGGAAGTCTCTGTGTTTGACCTCCTTGGCATTCCGCTCGTGCACGGTTGGTTGGTCGACCCCCAGGACACCACCACCACCACTGTGTTCAGGAACAAGTCCTACAACGAGCTTGTAGAAATGCTCCTGCTGTCGCTCGACGGCCAGGAGATAGATCGGCTGCCAAGCAACCTCAGCCTTCGCAGCAGCAGCATGAACAATCGCAGCACGTCCCAGTCACAGGAAGCTTCCAGCCTCTCAGCGTCAGGTGGTTTCTCTTCTGCCACTACCCACTACCTCACAAACCCCCCAGCAGCATCCACAGCGGCCAGTAGCAGCCTCGGTACAGGTGACCAGAGAGCAGTACCAGGAGTTCCAGCATCAGCAACAGAGCAGCAGCAGCACCTAGGTCCTGGAACAGACCTCCCAATGCCTCGGTTGCGCACTGTCTCAGCCAGTGTGCAAGAGGGGGACCTAAGCGAGGACACTGCTATAGAGCTGCTGCTAGAGGATATGCTCACATTTATCTGCAGTGAGGAGCGCCCAGGGAAGATAGAGCTGGGTGAAAGTCCCACCCGAACTGGGAGCCTCAGTCGGAAGCTTGCTTATCACTCTCCTGGACCCTCTCGGATGCAGAGCAGCACAAGCAGCAGTGCAGAATCCTCTGCAATGGGAGCGTACGGCACATTATCAACAGGCATTCCAGCAGCAGGGGTTGCCCCAACAGCAGAACTGGAGCCAGATGTACCCAGCACACCTCCATTACCAACAGCAGCAGGAGGCATTACGGCCGCACCGGCAGCAGCACCAGGAGCTTCAGCAGCGGGAGCAGCAGCAGCAGATGCAAGCAAGGCAGAGAGCAGTGTGCATGGGGTTGTTGTACGTGACTTTTTGGAGACCCATGCAACACAGCTCACGCCGTACGGGATTGAGCAGCTAGTTGAGTCCTTGAAGGAGCATCAGCTTGCCGTGTTTTTCCGTAACAACCACTTCAACACCCTCTTCAAGTATGAAAGCCAGGTGTTCTTGCTGGTAACGGATCAGGGTTACGCACATGAGTCAGACATTGTTTGGGAGCGGCTGGATTCAGTTGCAGGGGACACCAGCTTTTTCACCGGGAGCTTCGAACCGTTTGTGCCCCATAGAGACCCTGCTAGCTACAGTCAAGCCGTGGCTGGTACGCCGTATGATACGCAGTACGATGCAGCAGTAGCAGCAAGCTTGGCAGCAGCAGGTAACGCTGTTCCTGGAGATCATATGGGCACGGAAGATGCTGACTTTGCGTTAGCATTGCAGCTGCAGCTTCAGGAGGAAGAGGCTTTGCGGGAGAGGGATAGGATTCTAGCCTCACAACAAGGGCAACAGCAGCAAGGGGAGAGGCAACAGGGGGCGCCGCAGCAGCAGTACCAACAGCAGCAGCAGCAGCAGAGGGGCATGATGATGAACCAGCCAGCGCCGAGTCTGCAGAGAGCTGTGTTGCGGCAGCAGCAGGAGAAGCAGCAGCTTCAGGCGGCAATGAGACAGCAGCAGCTGGAGGAGCAGCAGGGAAGGGGCAGGGGGCTGGTATCTGGGCGTGGGAGGAGTAGAATGTCTGGGGGGTCTGGGTCAGGCTCAGCAAAGCAAGCCTTTGATGAGGCCAAGGACAAGTGCACCATTATGTGAGCTGGTGGCAAAGGCAGCATGATCTTTCGTGAGAATATACATAGAAAGTTGCAAGCACAGATTTTGGTGGTAAACCAGACATGATTGCAGTTGTGATTAGACGCCAAATGAGACCGTATCGTGTTAGTGGCTGGTCTGGGGTACTACGCTTCTGAACGGGATGAACCTGAAGTTGCTGCAGCGCATATGTTGGCAAGTTGTTGAAAGTGGGCTTCGCATAGTTAGGCTGTGCATGCAGTAAGGTGTATTAGTGTTGGATCTGTGTATTGGTTTTGGGTGTGTCTGGTGGGCAGTCTGTTTGTGCATGGTCAGTTGGCAGGGTGTTCGAGGTGGAGTTGTTATCGGTGGTAAGGGCCTTGCTTGTGGCGAAGATGGAACTTGCTCGCGGCGATTGCGGTCTAAATTTGTTAGGACTTGCTCGATAAGGCATCAACTTCAGTTTTGCCTCAGTAAACCTGGACGTTGGAGCAATTTTGGGTGCTTCTAAAAGTTTTGGAACCACTGCAGTGGAAGCGGCAGGACTAGGTGCGGGTAAGAGTATGTGGGCTGCAGGTTGGGTACGAGCCCGGGTACGAGCCTTGTGACGAGTGCTTGATGACGTTGCAAGCTGACAACGAAAAAAATTGGTCGTACTTATGGTCGTACTTATGGACACCAGCCAAAGGCATCGTGGCCGGCAGTAATAGCAGTCCATAAGTGTCAGGCTGGGTAGGCAGACCTGCCATGTGCTCGGCATGAGCTCAAGGCGAGCGCACATTGAAGCCGGCATCAGTTGCCAGACAGAATGGCTGCGGTCTGGTGCGTCCTACGAGCGATACGAGCAGCGTACTAATAGCGTGCGGTCGTCTGCTCTTGACCTGAGTCACAGCACCCGAGAAACCCATAGTGAGATCATTCAAAAAGGCCGAGCTGTCAGAGCGCCTACAGGCATGGCTTTAGGCATCATGCTCGTTGATACCCTGTTATCGCAAGCAGAATCTGGAGACGCACGATGTTTCTTCTAATGAAGCTGACAATGACATGACCAGAGGCAGCCCTATTCGGATGCGCACCTGCTACCGGGGTGCACTCCGTACAATGGAACGCAATCACCTTACTCGCACGCAGTGGACAGAGTTAGCGGGGCCTTGAGCTTGCTGAGCCGCAGTACTGAGCTGTCTGCTAGCAAGAACTTCTGCCATGGAGAACCTCACTAACTTGTTGGCATACTTGGGAAATCTCCAGCAACAGAAGCTAGAACAGTTGCAACAGTGCGCCGAGCAGCACAAGCAGGTCATACACGGAGTGATAGATGCGGTTGAAGTAGATATACTCGCCCTCGTGGGCGGTGACCAGAGACATGTACGGCAACGGACCAATACACAGGTTTGTCGCCCAGGTTCACTGTATGGTTCACTGAAGCAACAAGAAACTAATGGCCAGAACCTGATTAGATTGATGGAACGGAAGATGGCTGTCCTGATGCGGAGGAGCCTGATGTACCACGAAAGGGTAGAGGTAAGCACCTGCCCCTGCACCCAGCCTTCTAGCTGCGGGATGGAGTCTTACTCTATGCGCACGAAGAGCATCAGACGACCTGATCACGCCAATAATCCACTGCATGTGCAGGCCGCCCACCTAAGAGGCCACCTGTGGCAGCAACAGCACAAGCTGTCAAAAGAGCCAGAACACGCAGCAAGCCAGCAGCGCTGTCAGACATAGAAGAGGATGACGAGGCCGGAGCAGAGGAGAGCGTGGAGCCTTCAGCAGCCACAGCAGCAGCAGACGCCAGTGATGTCTCTACTGAAATAGCAACAGTTTCAGCAGCACAGCCCTCAGGCAGAACCACGCGGAGCACCAGGAGGAAAGCTGCTGAGAAAGCCCCAGCAGCGCCACCTGCGCCCCGCAGAGCCACACGCAGCCGAGGCAAGCAACAACAGCAGCCTGAGCAGCCTGTATCTGAGCCCCCAGCCTTGCCAACCATAGCTGAGGAAGGTCCAGATGGGGAAATGGCAGAGCCTCCACCAGCAGCAAGGGCTGAAGGTGACGTAGAGCATGCGCAAGAGGTCACCCAGGGTCCAGCAGCTCACTGCACGGCAACAGAAGCACTGGCAGCAGCAGCAGCAGGTGGTTGTGGTGCTGACAGAACACCCTGTAGCAAGAAGACAAGCACCAGCAAGCCAGCAGCAGCAGCATCAGCAGGGGCAGCAGCAGGAAAAGCAGCAGAAATTGCAGACCCACCCAGCAGTAGTGCAGGGAATCACGGTGCAGAGGAGTCACAGCAGCATGGAGAGGCAGCGACAGTTGCTGCTACTGCTGTAATAGCCCCAGCTGGTTCTTTCCATGCTGATGCCCCTACACATGCTGCAGAAGCAGGCCCAAGTGCTTCTCATGCAGCATCAACAGCAGCAGTAGCTGCATTGGGTCCACCTCTTTCAGCAGGGCCAGGTCCCAGCAGCAGCAACCCAGCCAGCAGCCCAGCAGCAGCAACCGCAGCCCATTCTGAGATACAACCAGCTGCTCGCTTTGAATCCAGCAGCAGGCGGCTGCGAAGCAGCTCCAAACCTATCCACAGCACAGCAGGGAAGCAGCGCAGCAAGCAGGGTGCTCGCTCCACAGAGGTGGTGTCATTCGAAACGGGCGAGGAGCTGAACCCATGGCCACAAGTAGCGGCTTC
>OY744506.1:6512875-6795820 GCA_963556185.1 Pseudopediastrum boryanum
CGGGGAGGATATGGCAATGGATGCAGCAGAAGCCGACGCAGGTGATTTAGAGCTAGAGAAGAGGGAGCAGCAGAAGACATGGAAGTTGAGGGGACAGGGGATGCAGCTGTGGATGATGGTGAAGAAGGGATGGTGCCTGATGGATTTGCAGGCGATGCAGGACCGTCTGGTAAGCAGCAGTGTGGCCAGGGCAGTGTGATCAGTGGGTACGGTGTGGGTGCTGCTTTGAAAGCAGCAGCCGCGGCAGGTGCAGCTGTTGCTGCTGCCGGGATGAGGGGAAGGGACAGTAAGGTTGCAGCAGCCGGTATGGCGGAGGAAGGCAAGGGGGTCGCAGCTGCCCAGGCGGATGGTGCAGCTGCAGCTGCTGCTGCGAAGGGACACGCGGGTGCAGCAGCAGGCGCAGCTGGGTCAGGCGGGAGTGGAGGAGGCGCTGGGGCAGGTAGAGGGGGTGCAGCTAGTCAGCCCACAAGCAAGAGTAACTTGGTGAGCGCTATCCGGTCCTTCTTGCCAGCAGCACAGCCAAAGAAGGGTTCACCTACCATTGCAGCAGGCAAAGTGAAGTGTAAGGTAAGCAGCTGTTGCTAACCTAGCAGATTTTTCTTTGCATGTTTGCTTGCCTAGGGGGATCACACAATGGTAGATTGATAGATAAGGCATGTCACTTGTATAAATTCAAAAGCAGATCCTTCCATTGGCTAGGCAGGGCAGAAGTATCAATGAGGGAATAAGCGACCTAGGGACAGGTGTACAGTTGCAGGGTCAGTTATTGGCATAAACACAGTACTCTAAAAGTTTGCAGCAGCAAGCACTGCTATCAGGCCATGAGCTTCATTCCCTTATCGAGAACTCGAACCATACCATGCCTTTCATCACATGTACACCGCAGCACTTGGGCAGATCTATCCATGTGGCATCATGCTGGCAATGCATCTGCCTTCTGGCCGCCCACAATCCTGGCAATCTGCTGCAATACCAAGTGGCTCTGCTCTAGGTTCAGCTGCTCTCTGTTCAACAATGTTGAGTCTGAAACGTCAGCATATGCCCCCCTGGGATATTCTTCAGGTGAAAGCCCTTGAAGAAGCTGAGGCTGCCAGGAAGAAGGACGAGGCACGGCTAGCAGAGAAGGCGCGCCTGAAGCAGCTACGGGAAGCTGCTGCTACTATAAAGGGGGCCAAGGAGCAGGGCGGGGCGATAGGAGCAGCTGCTACTGCTAATACTGCTGCTGCCATGGTGTCGCAGGCAGCAGCAGCAGTAGCTGGAGCAGCACATGGCTTGGGGGCAGGTGGTAAGGCAGCAGCTGCAGCAGGGGTGGTAGAGGGTGGGTTGGGGGCAGGAGCTGCCAAGCATCGCCCTGTCAGGGTGGGTGGTGGTGCTGGTGTTAGGGTGCAAGGGCAGGACAGTCAACATGCAGGGGCAGGTGAGCCTTGAATTGGCCTTCTCGGGTATTGCGTGCACTTCTGATAGCTTCAGAACAACATATAGTTTACAGTGGAAGTGCATCAGTCTGTAGTCTAGGCAGTGCCGCTGCATAAGGGCTGCATGTGAGATGGTGCAAGTGGGCCCTCCACTACCTAGCATTTCACCAGCTACGCCATTGCTAGACTTGTACGGTTGACCCTGTCAAGTGCAAACACGCTCACGGGGCTAGCTCTGAATGTGCTTCTGATGTGTTAATTGAGTGACAGCGTCTGGCAGTGACGCCTGACTGGTAGCGGCCTGTGCTTGAAGCACTATCTGCATGGCATGGCTTGCAGTGTGTAAAGGGGATGAGGTGAGACCCTAACAGATAGCCTGTAGTGGGTAGCCGATGTATGCAAGGCCCGCCCATCTGGGTAGGCGCACCAGATGTTTGCCTACAGTTTGTGCCCGTCAAGGAAAAGGACCTCACGGTTTCTGTCTCTTTTGACTTCTTTATTAACGCCCTGTGGTCATTCCTCCTGACTTGCCAGAGATCATATGAAGCTTGCACTTACAGTTTGTATGACTATATATCTGCAGATGGTTGCAGCCACATAACAATAGAACAGCTCCCAGATCCACATTAACGCAGGGACATGGCTCCCGGGGTCGGGAATACTACATGCTGCTGCTGCTGCTGATGCTTCTGTTGCCCTGTAGTGCGTCACACTCCAAATCACTTAAAGCATTGCCATGCTGCTGTTGCTTCTGTTGGCATTGCAGTGAGTCACACCCCTGCTGCTCCCCCTGGTCACGCCCAGCTTGCTGCCATAGAGCAGGCTGCAGTGGTACAGGCAGGGACTGGAGCAGGCTCTGGATCTGGAGGGGCGGTCAGGGTACCTGTGGTGCCCAAAGCAGCAGGAGATGCAGAGGGGCGCCGGCCACTCGCTGATAAGGAGTCGCTGAAAAAAAAGGCGGAGAAGGAAGCAGAAGTTGCCAAGAGGTAAGGGAGGGCAACTGGTAGGCCCTTTGTGCTGTTGGTGCTCAAGGGTTCATTTTGACAATGTGGAAATGTGTTGTGACGTGATAATGCAATCAGAGAGGTGATTGCTACTGCTAAGGAGTGTAATCCTATACTTTAGACCCCCCTTGTCAACATTGGTTGCTTATGGCCTCTTTACCTAGCAGCCTTCAATGTGGCAGCAAAGCGAGGAAGTTATTGTGAGCTTAGCATAATCAGCTCCCCAGGGATGCCCACTTAGCTTGTTTTGCCGCATCTTGCCTGCTTGCATTTTGCGATGACTGCTTTGGGCGGTTATCTGTCGTGTGAGCGTTGTCCACTACGGAGAGGAAGAATACCTGGACTTTTGCTGGCAGGCTGTGCCTTTCAGCAAGACCCCACATCTTCTGTGGCACACCCTGGGTAATCACCTACTGTTGTATGGATGTAAACACACACCCCTTGTGCTTGTGCAGGATGATGGATAGGCAGGAACGTGAGGAGAGGCAGAAGCGTGCTGAGGCCAGGCGCAAGGAGGAGGAGGCCAGGCGCAGGGCAGAACTAGAAGAAAAGCAGCAAGCCAAGGAAGAGCGGGCAGCACGAAAGCACTTGGCAGGGACAGCGGCTGCTGCTGGTGCGGGAGGTGGTGGTGCTGGTGGCCAAGGAGCAAGAGCAGGAGTAGCTGCTGCTGGTGGTGCTGGACAGAAAGCTACAACTGGGAAGGTATGCATCAATCTTGCAGATTGCAATGTGCTGTTGGTGCTGCTGTCCCTGGGTATGTCAACCAAAGCAGCAAAGTGTATCCTAAAGGAGTACAAGCTCGAAGGCTGCATGTGGGACGATGTGCTCTAAGGGGTTACACAGTAGCTTGGCTGCTTGCTTTTGATGTGGAAGGTGTAGGCGGAGGTAACCAGATCTGAGTTCAGTCTATTCATTCTGGTTACCTGCTTTAAACGCCAAGCAGGCTCAACCTGTGTGCCAATCTCTCTGATCTGCTCAGAAGAGTACCAAAGATGTGTGCCGTTCTGATCCATCTAGCTGGAAGGGCAGCACAGACGCAACATATGTGCCTTAGTTTGAACCTCTGGGTTCATCTCTTGTGCTCCAGGTCGCTGATGCTGGTCATGCTACCTTCAAGTCTCCAAGGCCTCGCCTACCAGGCCCTGCTGCTGGTCCTGCTGGACATTTCAACCCTCTCTATGCAGCAACATCTGCAGCTGCAACATCAGCGGGCATCACTACCAGCGGATCTTCAGCAGCAGCAGCAGCTGTATCTTCAGGTGCTGCTACTCCGGCAGTACAGAAGCCGCACTTGGGACAACACCATGCAGCTGCTACGGCATCAGCTGCTGCTCCTGCTGGTGGGGGCGGTGCTGGTGGTGCAAGCAGCAGTGGGGCATGGGGGGCTGGGGAAGCTCCAGGTACTGTGCATAAGACACCAGGTGCTGCTCTAGCAGGTAAGAAAAATGCAGCTCATCCGTATAATCCATATGAAGGAAAATGAAAACAGCCAATAATACGACACCGGCTGCTGCTCTCGCAGGTGCAAAGACATGCAGCTGATGATTGCGACCATCCCTGAAAAAGGAGCATGAGAAGAAGTAGGATTTCATGTGTTTAAAGTGGCCCCGCTGCATCATCATCCACTTTGAGCTACCTCATGTTCCTAGAAACTGCACTTTTTATGACTTCGATGATTACCAGATGCCACAGATGCATGGGTAGCTGATGCAATGTCCATGTAACACTGCAGGTCCAGAGCAGGACTCTCCATCCCTTACCATCAAGATGCTCCCGCCAGTGGTTTCTTCTTCCAGCCACCAGCACAGCCACAGCGGCGGCCACCGCCACCACCACCATGATCACCATCACCACCATCAGCAGCAGCAGCATGGCGGCGTTGGCAGTGCTGGGAGGGCTGCTCCTGGTGGGGCAGCGGCGGGAGCTTCCACACCTGCCAACACCATGTCTGAAGAGGTGAGGGCCGGGTGACAGTTCCTCTTGTTCCTCATGTTCCGGATGTTTGGAATTGTTACCTGTGGTCTAATCTCTACGTTTCAAATGGATTGTTCATTTGCAAAGGCTGTGGTGTTGGGCTTGAATTGTTTATCATTGACACACATGAAATGGGGATAGCTGCAGTGCCATATAAACACCTTGGTTTTGGTTCCTACCTGCCTGTCCCTGCTTTATGGCATACGTCAACCTTCTCTTCCTTCTTGGACCTCTGAATGCTGTCTAATGGCATAGATGATGTGGACGTGGAGAACCTAACAGAACCTTGGTTCCTTTCTTTGCACTCTCCCCTGCTTTGATCACTTGGGCCCGACCTCCGACCCTTTGGAACTGCTGCTGTTGTAGGATCGTGCTAATGTGGAGGTGCTGATGAAGTCACCATATGTGAACCCAGGCTCCAAGCGGACCCCCATGACGGGTGGCAAGGGACCCAACTGGATCATCTCACCATACAGGTGGGCGCAGCCGAATCGGGTGGTGCTGCTGCCGTGATTGCATTTCTTCCAGGCTGAATAACATGATCAGTCAAAACAACCCTATGCTTTGAACCAAGCATCCCCAGACCCCTGATGGCTGTCCTCATGGTTCTGTGTTTGTGCAAGTACAATGATTCTGCTCTATCGGCGCTTGGAGGTAGAAGCGCCGGTCGGGGTGGGGTGGGGGGCACCTGCTTGCAAACAGCATAGCTCATGAGCATACCATAATTACGTTCAGGACACCAAAATCTAGAAGCTGCTGGTCTTTCATAGATGTTATGCCTGAATCCATGCCACGGGACTCTATGCCCCTGGCTGGAATTCATGCATCCCTGGCCAAGATGTAGCCTCTGGGCAGTCCACTAATCCTGCATCATCAGAGATCTTGACTTACTGCTGGACTCAGGCCCCACTACAGCATTTACATGGGCATCAGCAGTCTTTTCATTTGTAATATCAGTAATATACAACCATTAGTACATCAGCTACTGCTATCAATTCTCAGAAATTGGACCTTATGGGTGCTGTATGTTGCAGGGATGATGATGATGAGAGTCCAGATCGTGTTGGCAAGGTGGTGCCTGAGTGGGCCCAAAGCCACAACCTGATGAGGCAACTGCAGGAGCAGCGCCCGCAGGACCCAGACAAGATATTTGGTGCTAAGCAGACCAGCTGTGACCTGGATGTGCTGTTTGACGGTGTGGGTGAGTGGCAGCTAGGGGGTATTACCGTAGCTCTGTGTACATGTGTCGGCCCTCTGTCGATTGTGACTTTACCAGATACTATTGCAGCCCCCTGATGCAGTACTTGTGGACATTGAAGGATATCAGAAAAGGCTCACCGGTGAAGTCAGGGGTGTGTTTGTGGAAATAGTTGGGTTACCTAGATCCTGTAACAAGTATGAGGTATCATGTACTTCACATTTTCGATGGTTTATCA
Organism: Pseudopediastrum boryanum; assembly: GCA_963556185.1. NCBI lineage: Eukaryota > Viridiplantae > Chlorophyta > Chlorophyceae > Sphaeropleales > Hydrodictyaceae > Pseudopediastrum > Pseudopediastrum boryanum. Next base: position 6,518,705 of record OY744506.1, read on the forward strand.
ATAATGCAATTGCTCACAAAATTTTCAAGCACCGAGGTCTGTGCAGTATCCTCTCTCCAACATGGGTGCTACTGCTGTCTGCTTCTATCTGCTTGCAGAGCTCTAAAAACAAAAGTGCCCTATTGTCTGCCTAGGAGTACAAAAGGTTGCTTGTCTTGACATGCCAAGACAGCAAGAACATAGTAGTTACAACTTTAGACTACGCTGTTTGGCCTTTTTGGTCATAATCAGGTGACTGTTTTGTATCTGAACACGTGTGCCACTGCTGTCTGCTTGTATCTGCTTGCAGAGCCCCCCCCACAACAGCAGCAGAACCGGCACCGGAAGCGTCAACTGCACCAGCGTACCAGCAGTGCCCGCTGGACTGCCGACAGCATCACATGGCAGGAGGACTTGGCTTACAGGAAGGCCATGGGCTACCTGTGAACACTGTGGCCCTCAGGCACTCGGTTGCTATGGTCACAGAACCCGTTGTTCTCTCGTCTATCTGCGTCAGCCTCGCTGGAGTCCAGTCATTCATGACTGGGAAGGGCGACTGTGCAGAGGAGAGGTTTGGTGTGCCGAGGATGTTTTAAGGTCCCATGAGCCAGCGGGAGGCTGCAGGAGGGCTTGGGTTACGGGGTGGGCATGGGGACTACCTAGAGTCAGCTTGCCAGGTAGAAGTGTGATCCACTGGTTCAGGTATGTGCAGGGACTTTGGCCAAGGGCATGTGTGGAGAGGTCTTGGAGGCCTCTGAAGGATACGAGGTTGTGGTGTGGCCAGCTCCACAATTTCTGAGCAAACGTGTAGGATGGACATGGGGGTTGCTGATGCTTTGGGCAAGCATATTTCAAAAGGTGACCATGGTGCTCAAAGGAGCTACTGTTAAGCGTGCTCAATCTTTAGAAGAGCTACTGTTAAGCCATGACACAATGGCGAAGATGGTACACGTGGTGAAGACCGTTAGAGGAAGGTGATGGGATTGAATGGGCGAGACACTGAGGCACAGGGAGGCAGGGAGTGCCTATGCGTGGAATGGATCAGGGGAAGGTAGGTGGTGTGAATCGACTGCCTGGCACAGGCTAGAGACATCACAGTCAGCAAGAAGCTGTAAAAAACCTGCATATGATTGGCGGGCTTGTAATAGCTGTGAATGTTACTGTTACTGGCTTGAACGCTTATCTGACAAAGAGTTGGCAAACAGGGGACTGCTGGACGGCTGCAGGGGCCGCATGTGCGTGGGGGAAGTTTGGCATGTGCAATGGTTGCAGCAGGCAAAAACATGCAAGGCTATCGCTATTGACTGTGTGTGCACTGAGCATGACTGCATGGCGACAGAGCAGAGGCACAGCAGGGATTTACAGGTTCAAGGCCTGCTAACCTGTTCTTGGCTGACAGAACGGGCTTGTTTTGTGGGAAGGTTGCCTTGGAGGGTCAGTTCTGGCCTTTTCGAAAAGGCAGGGCCATTCGTGCTAATCTAACTTGAATGCCGCCGTAGTAGTCTGTGCTAACAATATTTGTGCCTGTATGTCATCATGGCGCGGCGATTTGGAAAGGCACGTATGTACAAGGTGATGGCCGCCAGCGATTGACTACTGTAGTCTGGTAAATGTGTGAGTTTAATGTCATTTAGCACCAACCCAGTAGTCTAGTAATGTGTGAGTTTACCATATGAAGGAGAGCCGTTTCACATATTCGAGAATATGCAGGTCTATGATGCCACAGAGTTGGATATAGGCTTGGGAGTCGCGACGCTGACCCGGCTCTGGGCTACCGTGTCATGGCCAGCAGTCACATGTGAGTGACTGGCATATCGCCCCGGGCTCAAGATACTCAGCACTGGGCTGCCAGCCTCCACCTTTAGGCCTTGCTGCATGCGGTTAATACAGCATCGCAGGTTCCAGGTTCTTACAGCGATCATATAATCACAGTGTTTCTATTGGCGTTCGGATCGGTTAGTGCAGGATCGGAGTCCCGTTCGAGTTCAGTGTTGCCGTGCCGCTGCTTGAACCCGGCAGCAAGTAGTTTATCAAGGAAGCTAACGTGCTAGTACTTGAGAGGATATTCGGCAGCAGTACTTTCTGAGCAGCACAATGGCGGGGATTTCATAGTCAGTGAGCGGCACGCATGGACTCATCGCGGACAAGAACAAGGTTGCTTAGGCGCCATGATGTAATAGCAACGAGCAAGAAAACACAATACCTTGCCTAATCGTAAGATGTCAACCACCATAAGTATCCACTCTTAACCCAGCGAAAACCCCTTCCATCCCTTTTAGACAAGCGACGACACCACACAAGCAAGCAGTAGGTGCCTGTTACACTGCCATCCCCACTGGTATCTGTCATCACCTCACTGCTGAACACTATCAACCCTACTGCAGCGACATCATCATAGCAACTCCTACGCACTTTTACCCCACATTCAGACCGTGCACCAAGATGCACCCTCTGTGCATCAACCGCCTAGCCACGCACCCTCAGGGGCATGGAGCATCCAGCCCATGCAGAATCGCAGCAGCTGCCAGTATCTAAGCTGCCCCAGACCTCCAGCTTCCCCTAACCCACTTTATCCACCTCCCAGCTTGGAAACACCCTCCGCTGCTACAGCTCCACTCATCCTGTTCCCCAATCTGACATCGCTGCCATAAGCTGCCCAGCTGCAGCCCCCCCATCTGCTACTGCTGAGATTCCAACAAGAGTGCACCACCTGCATGGAAGAAACATACACCTTTCTTGTCAAAAGACCATCTACATATACATAATGCTGAGAGAGATGCGGGTTGCTCCTCTAAAAGAAAAAACTGCCGGTCCACCAACGGCCTCGCTGCTTAGGCTAGGTAGGTCACAGCACAGTTTTGCAGCAAGGCAGTGCCTACGACAGGACCAGTTTGCTTCGTGGGGAGCAGGCATCAAGAAAGAGCAGATGCTATTTTATACATGGGGAGCTCTCTGCTGATCCTGTGCATTGCGTGGCAGCAGAAGTACCAGCGCCTCTGGCTTTGGTTACCAGCTAGCCAAGCATGTGGCAATCATGCAAGCCCTGAAGATGATATGGGTGTCTAGGAAGCGTCAATGAAGTCTCTCAATCATGGTGCAGCACTGTAGTAGAGAAAACACATCAATGGCTGCAAAGCCCCCCCTTCACGTGACATTACGAGATGAAGGCAAGGTAGAATGCAGATTCAAGGCGGATTCCGAGTTGAACAGGAACCCGCAAGATGTGCACTGCTGCCACTGCCACTCGTAAGCTAAGCAGGTACAGGCTGTAATGGGCGTTGGTACAGGCTTCGCAACAGTTGCCTGCTAAGACAAACTGTGAGATATTAGACATCCAAGAAGGGATCTGCAATCCGCTTGGTTAGAACAACACATTAGCTCTCTTCACAAGCTGTAGATACTCTTCACGCTCACCATGGTGAACCTGCGCTGTTGGGCTAGTCTGCATATCTGCATCACCTGCCCCTTAGCCTGCACACCCGCCCAGATGCTGGTGGCTACCCATTGGCTTCTGTCTACTGTGCAAAGCCATGCTAAACAGTCTGTGTGCTGTAGCCAACTTCTACCGGCATCTGCTGCCAGCCAGCAATCATAGTCAGGTTTGGGCAAGACTGACACCTTCTGATATCCAACTGCACAAGCTCTGTCTGGAGTGCAAGGGTTCTGCGATGCGGGGGTGAGGCTCTTCACCAGAGACCAACTCAACCCCATCAATTCTGCTGGCTATCAGCACATCACACCATGCCATTGCCAGCAGTCATAGAGGAAGATGAGTAAGACATACACAAATGTCTCCTTCTGCATGTTCAGGTATCTTCTGCAACTACTGTCGCTGCTGCTTCTGCTGTGATACTGTGGTCTGGCTGCTGCTGCTCCTGCTCCCTGATCTGGTCCTACCACCGCAATCAAGGCCCTTGCAGACTGCTGGCCGACATCAGCTGCCTATGACCATCACCAGCGTGAGACACGTTCCAGGTCAAGCTTCATTGCCTTACTTACATTCACTTGATCTCACGGTGCAGGGTGTAGCGCCTGAGGTTGGGGTTGTACTTCTTAAGCTCCAGGCGCTCAGGGGTGTTCCTGCGGTTCTGTTGCCAGGAAGAAAGGAATGAGAGGATCTTAGGAGGCCACTTGCAACCCAACGAGTTTAGGCAAATGCTGATATGGCTGTTGCCCTGCTGGCCAAGCCTCTAGTGCAGTTGTACTGCCCAGTGTGACCCATCTGATGCGGTGCTTTGTAGCCCATTCATCATCCATCGCAGAAGTATGAGGCACAGAAACGTACCTTCTGTGTGCAGTAGCGTGAAGGGGTGGAACCCTCGCCGCGGGCCTCTGTGCACTCTAACGTGACGATGATTCTGATACCCTTCTTCTTTGCCATGGTTACAACGGACCTACACGCTGTCTGGCTGGGTGCTGCAACAGGGGCTACCCTGTAGGACATGCGGTTCCCCAACAGGGGGTTCTTGAGTGCGGTGCACGACTGCATGGTGGCAGGCTCTTGTGCAATTCAGTCCCTATGCCACCGGATCAGCCTGCTTGTCGCACACTTCGGTCCTTCAAAATCAGGAGAGCCCGAGACAGCTAGTTGGACATTGCCGTAGACCGCAACGAGCATGCTATCCAGCCGACTGAGTGAGAAAGGTTTCGTGGTTGCCGGCTCCTGGAACGCCGTTCTTTTTAGCGTTCCCATGGTTTTACCCCAGGGCTTCGCAACCTGGCCGGTCCTCTGTCCTCTTCAGTCCTCGAAGTTGGCTGGGTCAGCCACATTGAAGGTGCCAAGCACATCAGGGGAAATAAGGTTGGACTTCTTGCAGACGGCGCAGTTGCAACCCACGCCGCGGTGCCCTTGCAAAGCCGTAAGGCAGGGTTAGGAGGCGACGAGGGTATGTTTGCAACTCCATATGTTATTTGCTGCGTAACACCGTCCTTTAAGCAGCCTTCGGCGCTCGCCGTAACTTGCAGCCAGAGGCCCAAACCATGCAGTTGGTCGCCAAGCACACATATCCGTTTAACTGCCCTACTTTCCCATTTATGGGATGGTAGGAGTTATATCCATTCCTCAACTTTATCTATTAACACCCTCCTGCTTCTACCGCCCGATACACTATCGAGTTCACATCTGGCCCTCACTCTGCTAGCAGCCTGCACGTTCACTCCTCATCCTCCTCATCTTCCTCCTCCTCAGCCTCCTCCAGCCACTTCAAGAAGGGCTCGATATCCTTCAGGAACACGTTACGGCCCTTGGGATGGCTACCCTTCTTGTACCAGTGGTTGATGGTGTCCTCGCCCAGCAGATCAGTGCTGTACAGCAGCTTGATGACGTCTGTGAACAGCTTCAGCAGCCTGTTGTCCTCATAGCACAGCACCTAAATGAATGCAGACGGAGAGAGGGAACATATGTCAGGGGGATGCCCATAGCCACCTTTCCCTCCCAGTACCACCCCATGAAAAACCTCTAGGTGACAGCGACTGCTAACCATACTCCTTACCTTTCCAAAGGGAACAGCACAACATGGCCAGCACCCTAGCAAGCTCCTTCTACCCTCCTAACTCCCAACAGTAGTTCAGCAATCCATACTGTTGTATCATACCATCTGCTGGAATGGTGAAACATCTGCTGTTTCCAAAATACATGCACTAGCAGATGCACATGCACCGTGCAGGAACCGGGTCTGCCTACTCACTGGTCATTTGGCTGGCCATATGGAGGACAGCAGAACGCCTGCATATTTAGCTCCAACATACTAGCTCCGCAGCAAGCCACAGCTCTCCTGTTCCTCACCTGCACTGTGACCATGAGGGTGAGCTCCAGGCGTGCGTTGGTGACAAAGGTGGCCAGCAGCTTGTGGTACGCCTTGATCTTCTGCATGACGGCCTGCATCACCTGCTGCTGGTTCTTGCCCGTCATGTTGATGGTCTTCAGGAGGCACGTCCACAGCACCCGCACCACATCATTATCAGGCAAGTTCTGCAGGCCAACAGTGAGAGACATTGTCAGCATTTCTTTACTTTTGAACTAACCCCAGACCCCAAGACATGGACCCACCACCCACTGCGAGAAGACAGCAGGAAATGACATTGTGCACATACACACAAGGATGTTTGTGCAGGCACAACTATCCAAGGGGAATAGGAGGTCGTTGCCCTCTTGCACAACAAGATGCAAACCAAACAAGTGCCTAGCGTCCCCCAACCCAAGGCTTGGCACACTGGTGACAGCAAGTGGGCCAACCGCTCTCGACTCAAATTCATGAGCCAGCGAGAACCGCATCAGCAACATACTGCCACTCTTGCCCAATCTATCAAGCAGGTTGTGGTCACCCTCTGGAACACATCTCCACAAGCAGGAGCCATGGGTTGCAAGGTCCTAGTGTTCTTAACTGGTCCCCACAGGTAGGAATCTTTACCTGTTCCTGCTTCTTGGTCTTCACATATGAAATGAGGTCCTGAACCGACCTGGGTGGGTCCTGTGACATCATGTCCGTCAGCCCGTCCTGCAGCTCCAAGATCTTGCCATCCACCTGCGAAGCAAAAGTGTTTAATGAGAAGACACCTTGGCTAGGAAGTGCACTATGTGGCATACACATCTCAGATAGCCCCCAAATCCCCCAAGCAGTTTACATCCTTCCATATGCTCAAACTATTGCAATGCTATTTTCCTTAGGTGACAATCCTGGCTGGGCGTCTGTGTTCTGCGCTGCACATACGTCCATATCCATATAAAGAACCCTTTCTGCAGGATGCCCAGACAGGTAGCCGTAGAGGGCCCTCATACCTGCTGTTGTACTCTGTCTTCCACGTGCTGAAGGCAACACAGCATGGGTCTCATACTGACAAGGATGACTAGTCTGTGCAATGGCACCCCGGCTAATCTCAATCCCATCCCCCGCTTCCAGGATTTCCTTTAGCAACTGGCTATCATCAAGCTAAGATCTTGCTCACATAGCCAGCTTACAAAACATTTTGTCCCAAATTTTGCCAAAGGTCCAGTACAAGGAACCCCACCTCACAAGCTATCGCCCCTGCCTGCTGGCCACTTCACATACCGGTAACACTGGGGTCAGACTTGCATGCCAATATGCACTTGCATTATGCCATGCTTGTGACCTCGTGACCTCGAGCACAGATACCTGACGCATGTTGTACTTCTTCATTACAGAGGCATGAGACCTACCTAATACCATAAACCCTCATTATGCTGAAAATCTCTCCCTCCTGCCCGCCTCACCTCCCTGCGTGTGTTCCACTCCACCAGAGGGCCCATGCCCGCCGCCTTGAAGTGTGTGTTGAAGTCATCTAAGCTGCGCTTGCTGGGAGGCATGAAGTCCAGCAGCCGGTTCACCACACGCGCCTTGGTCAGCAGAGTCACCAGGTCATCCAGGTTCTCCTTGGCCAGGTACACCTGGACATGCAAAAGACAAGCATGGGACGGGCAAGAGGGTCGCAAAGGCAAGAAGCATGCCACAACAAGCCATGGATCTGTACCCGCACAAAAGCACAAGGCTTGCCGAAGCTTGTTATACTATTTAAACACAGCTGTTTGTCCTTTTGCGCTGCCTCCTTGTCAAGGTACACCATGTGCATGCAAAGGCAGCCAGTAACAAGACAGTTCAAACATCAAGCAGCTCATCTTTCCCTGTTTACAGCACGCCCGACTGTCCCCCCCCTGCTTGGTAAGCAAGCACAGCTGTTCCTTCCTCTGAGCAAGAAGATGGCACGACAAAAGGCATAGGGTCCCAACCAAGGGCTATGCCAGGCATCTGTCCGCACACCTATACAGCCAACTCACACCGTCTATTAACCCGCGCTGCAGCCTCAGAGATGTTCCTTCATGCGAATGTATGAGCCTTTGCCTCTGGCACAGCTTGCAAAAGACATTCAGGTGCTATGGCGACCATCCTTGAACAAGAAAACAACTGTGCTGTGCTGCAACACTGCAGCATGGCTTCATCGCACCTGGAAGAAGGTGGTGATGAAATCACACACAGTTCCCTTGGCCACCAGGCGGTCATTGAGCAGAGTGGTCAGCACATTCTCAGGCAGGGCTCCCAGCTTGTAGCTGAACACCATGGCAGCCACTGCAGGAGCAAGGATAGCAGCCGGCCGTGACAATCTCAGTTCTTCATGCGCAATTACAGCAGCAACAACCTTGGTGGGTAAGAGGGCCTGAGCTGTTACCGAGCCTTAGCCTGTTCAGCCAACTATGGCCTTAAAGTCAGCTTGTCAAAATTTTGCATCATGGGATTGCAGGCCCACGCCATCCAGCCATCTTTAGACCCAACGTGCAAAACACCCATGCATACAAGGGCTTCTGCACCCCACATATCGTGAGTGCAATTGTGGGGAGCCAGCATGCAGCTGCAGTGCAAGAAAATGCATGCAGCATGCACAATGGCTGTGCATAACCATGCTCACAGAGCGCTGAGGCCTCTGCAAACTAGGTGCCAGAGACCACTAAAGTGAAACAGACAAAGAACATAGTTGCATACGAGGCACCTGCACCAGTGTACCTGTGGCGATCTTCTGCTGGCCAATGGCGTCATAGAACTCCAGGGACAGGATGAACTTGTTCAAGGTGGCCTCCAACCCCTTCACCAGGAACGGCCGTCTCCTGCACAGTTAGTATAACGTGCAGGAGATCACATTAGACAGGTATATCAGATTATACGCAGTACCCCGTCAGAGGCTGTAGTCTTAATGCTATGACTTACAAGGAGCTTCCCCCCAAAGGACCTACACATGGTTCCTGGCCATATATAGGACCTTTGGGGCCAAACAAAGTGCGACCCTGTTCTTGTAGTATACACAACGTCAGGAAAAGCAATAGCCAGCTCAATACTACCTGCTGACTGATTTGAAGAGGCCAGGTTGAGTAAGCACAGTATTGAGCAGGGCATGCTACCCGGCATGAGCTGCACTGCAATGCATGCTGGCCTCATTGCTCGGCGGTTGACCACGCAGCATCACAGGCAGATCATCTCTTGTCAACTGCTGTTACATGCTGATATAGGAAGCTGTTGTCATATACAAGAGGACCTACTCACCTGATGAGAGACTGGAAGACTTTGATGTATGGCAACACAGCCTCCTGCTCCGGCCCAGAAGCCAGCACCTGTGGATGGAAGCTCTTTATCATCTGGTATGAGGAAAGTGTCTTGGTCTCCCATGCCACTTGACCTTACATTGGTTACCAAAATCTCTTTCTGCTCATCGGCTAGGTTGCCCCCCGTTGACAGGCGCCCACCAGCAAACAGCACCTCAAAGAGGGTATCAGCATAGCGTGAGAAGTCAAGCTCTGCTGAATCGAGCTGCTTTACGCCGAGCTCAAGGTCCTTTTCAACACTAGCACCTTCAGCTGCGTCCTGGAAGATCTGGACAATGGCTGTTGCGAAGGAGCCAGGGTCGGCAGGGACAACGATGTTGCGCTTGCGTGTCTTCACATTGACGCCGCTGCGTAAAGCGAAATTAACAGGCCGGGTCAGCTTTAAGAGGGAGAACAACTGACATTGCCACATGCACGGGCAACTTACGCAAGTGTCGGGCGCTCCTCCTTTGTACTGCAGTAAAAGCAATGTGTAAGTCTAGTTCTTGCAGCTGCTGAGTTCCTTCAAGAAGGTCCTACCTCATGCACGAATCGGGCAGCAAACAGGCGAAACACGCCGCGACAAGCAGAAATACTGATTGCAGGGGGCTATGGGCTACTATGGGCTACTAGGGGGTAGGGGTCCTTTCTACTATACCAGCAATTCTTACACTGTTTCTAAAGAGCAGTTGCAATCCGAGGTAAACATACAGTATATCAGGTGACTGCAAAGCTCTGCTTGAAGGTAAGAAGTCTGGGAGAGGCCGACTCCACTGGGCAGTCGAAGGGTCAGCGGTAGAACTGGGTGGGGAACTTGACGAAAGCAAACGCTCCTGCATTGGCAGTAGATCGCTCAGAAATGCAGTCCATGTTTCCTGCACCTCTTGTGGCTGTTGAATAAGCAGTTCTGTTGCAACTGCGGTGGCCATGGCCATGGTCCCATAGCTGCTCAGGCGCTCTTTGTTAAGCCAGCCTAGTTGTGTCTTGCTTGGAACATCTGTTGATATAATAGGCTTTTGTATTAACAGCCTAGCGCTGCAGCCCGGCAGGGGTGGCAGCTGCTGCCTGCTCTGTACGGCATGCAGCTGCAGTCCTGCGGGGGCCGGATGCGCAGCATCGAAGTGCCAGCCCAACAGGGCATGTACATGTCGCGATTGAGGAAGCAGACATGCAGGCCACTATCGCCACCTTGCAGAGCGACCCCAGGTGTGCTTCTGATCGCGGGAACGTAAGACTTGCAGTTAGAGCAGTTGACCCAACCCCTTCATCAACCAGTATCAGATGGGCATATTTCTGCTTGCAGAGGAACTTCAATTACCACCATACCTTAGGCTAAGCACGCCTGTTTACAGCCTCGCCACGAAGGATAAGAATGGTCGCTGCAACATGAGCCTCATCACATATTGCAGCCCAATAGCTCTGCAGCCCCGCAAGTATGCGATAGGGCTGTTTAAAAAGTCCCTCAACTATGAGGTTTACAGAGACACACAGTATGGTGTACTTCAGGTAACCTGGGATCGCATTGTGTGACAGTGCATTGAGCAGGCCCATAGGGTGACATGCATGGCTTTTAGGCTTACCACAGGCAGGAGGGTCATGCACTACTTGCCTTTGGCTAACCCATGTCGAACCTGATCACCTCATGTCGTCAGCATGCCCCTTCTGGTGGCTTTGTTAGGTTTTAAAGTGGCTGCACAACTTTGCAGCTGCCGCAGATCTAGCAGCTAGAGGTCATGAGCATACAGAATTTCCCAAGTCGATTGCAAGAGCCGATCTGATTTCATGGTTGCGTTCACTGTCTGCCAGATCCTGAGCAACAAGCATGAACCGCTCTTCCACCTACTCGGAAAAACAAGTGGGCGTGACATAGACAAGATCCAAGAGATACGTGACATGGACTTTCCCATCACTGAAAAGTACGGGGTTTCAGTCCTAGCAGGTGAGGCCTGGATAAGTGCACCTCATGATATGCCATAGCAACTAAAGTCCATGGGCCCTGCACCTCAAGCTGTCACCAAAGACAGTGTGGTGGACAAGAATACGCTGGAATGGGAAAAGTAGATGTAACGGAGTGAGATAAGCTGACACATATTTGTGTAATTGCTCTTGTTAGGTTAGCAGATAAGGCGACCCTCACTGAATTGAGCTGTTTGGGCAGCTGGCTTGTCTTGCATTAATAGTTCAGCAAGGACCAAGGATTAACCCCCACTGCCGGTAATCAGTCTTGTACACAACTCATCAGACCAGCGGTTGACAACACCCGTTAACTGTTGACCCCCAACACATACTCCAGGTCCAGCAGCAACTGTGGGTCCAGTAAGACTACTCATAGGTAGTGGGGCTTGAATTTGAAAGTGATCATCTGGCTCGGGGTCGTCTTTGAAACAGCATTGTGTGATTTGTGCTGATCTCATCATGCCATAGTCAGCGAGGCGAGTAGGCAAACCAACGCCTGCCTCAGCTGTGTCCGTGTGGTGTTTGGGATAATGGTGTCTGGCCTCAGCTGGTAGAGGTGTGAAACTCCCAGTTCTGTATTGCAGGACAAGTTTATTTTAGGAAAACTTGTATTCCAGCAAGGGAGTAGCGCCATAAAAGCAAGTGACCGTGCCTTAGGGGCTACAAGTCCAGGCAACAGTGTTGACCAACATGACCAGCTGCAGCAAACTGATGCCATGGCTGAGGGCCTTTTGTCAAACCTTCTGCTCCTTTCCGGTAGATCTAGTCCTTGCCGAGTGCTTAGCCTACAGCTGGCTTTCTGCTTGTAGTTCTCATAATCTCCTTTCACTCTGCATATGTGCTGCTACTTGATGATATGTTAAGAGAGACCACTGCCCTGCCCTCTGGGCCATGCAGCACCCTAGCACCCTAGCACCCTAGCACCCTAGCACCCTAGCACCCTAGCACCCTAGCACCCTAGCATGGGTTTTTGATGATATGGCATAGCAAGAATTGCCATGGGCTCCGCACCTCAAGCTGTCGAACACAGTACGGGTGGTCTTTGGTATGCAATTACAACTTATGGTGACAGACACCTACAGGGTCCAGCAGCTAGGAAAAAAGCACCCAAGACCTCTAGCAACTTCATGCACTTACCAACCGCGATACCAGTGGTCTAGTCGTGCTTTGGAAACCGTTGTTCCATCATGGACGCTACGCAACCCTTAGTAAATGCCCTTGTCATTTGATTGCTCCCTGGTGTGAGGATTGTTGTGTGCTGTGCCTGTTTTGCAGACTGTATAGGTGTTATGGCCTTGAAGCCCAGCTCCCAGTTCATTGACAGTGGTGAGTGACCCAAAGGGAAAATGGGAACTGAGACATCCAATTGGGGCTGTCCTATATTTATAGTCGGAGTTGCAGGGGTGCATACTGCTCTGCCTGTTTTGCTCAATACCATTTGGTGAGCTGCAGAGTGGTTTCAGAGATCAGTAACCCAGACCATAGTACAGCTGGCTGCATAGTGCGTGGAGCCACAGTCAATGGGGCTAGAGTCTACTCGCATCCAAGGACTGAATCTGCGTTCACAAGCGTAATCCCAACCCTTGACACAGCTCACGTAATTGGCCCAGCATAAGCACAGAACATACTATGGATAGTAAGAGATTGAAGCAGGCTGGTAAGCTGTGCTGTGACACTGTGCTACATGAGCAAGGCATAAAACTGCTTGGCTTGCTGTTGACTGGGTCAACTGGTCAGCGCATGGCAAGTCGAAATGGGCTGGCCTGACATACATTGGCTAGCAAGGGATTTAGGGTGGGCTGGTGGCAGCCGATTGTTGGCTGGCCCTTAGGGCCGGACCTTACCGGTAAGTCAAATTCCAACGGGAATTTGGCCAGAAGGGTCTCGGTAACTTAGTCATTTTCCTGCCGATTCGACTTCCCAAACCGCCTGCGATTGGGAGCGGGCCCCAGCAGATCCTGTTGCGTGCTTGTTCAGGATATGAACGCACAAATTCGGGTGGACCCAGGTGGCGCCTGTGCATCTGCAAAATCCCCGCTTCGCGAAGGGCCTCTTGGCCCCTACAGCGACGATGTTCCATGGCGCCTGGTCCAGAACGCCTGACTTTTCGTTTGGTGCACCAGCCCCAGGCCCATGTCCTCAAAGCGCACGTTCTGAGAGGTTTCCCAGCACATTTCACCCCTAATTATGCGAAAAGCCATGAAAGAAACGATGCTGTGGTCTTTCCGCCCAGGAGCAATGACAAACTGTGCTAAACTTGGTGCATTTAGCAGCTCCAGCCACATCGCAGCTCTCTGCAGGCCTATGGCAAGCCCAATGCACGTGTTAGACCTCATGATATAAGGGGTCGTCAAGAAAGTGGTACCGGAGACAGCCTGACGACGGACATGGCTCAACTGCGAAACAGCTGCGACAGAGCGGGCTGTACGGCGACCAACGAGGTAACAAACGGACGCTGCCGAGATGTAAATATCTGTTAGCTTCGCATTCTATGCACCTTGCGGCATGTTACCTCTCCAGCGCATGCCCACTCACGCAGCTTGCTTATCCGTGTCGCTGAGCGTATCGTCCCTGAGTACTTGTACTACCGCAGCAATCATGCATATTCCACATGTGTCATACACCCATTTAAGCGTGGCCCCCTGCCATACATGTGCTTTTGCCCTGCGTTCTAGCAGTCAGATGGCAGAACAGGCACGGTGCTGCAGAAGTCGCTTTAAAGTGGGGATGTCAACTGCAGCAGACATCTTACAGTTGTCATCAGCAGCATTTCATGATATGCCATAGCAAAAACTGCCATAGGCCTGTCACATAATGCAGCGAGATGCATCCATATGGAACAGAATACGGGTTGTCTCAGGCAGGCATGACAACCTAACGTATGCAGGGACATCAGGAGGTCCAGCATTAGGTCAAAATAGTCCTAATGGTACCAGCCTATTCACATCGGACCATGGAGGGATCACATCAGCGGCTAATGCATCAACTTCCAATGATGGTGTGCACTCTTCCTGAGCTGTTATAATAGGCTCCAACTCACTACTCGTAGCAATCAATACTGTGCACCTGTGCTGCTGGTGACGGATGAATGCATTTCATATGGCCTCCATTCATCAGCAGCTATGGTGTTGTTGCTGTGTGTCCAGTGCTTAAAATGTTCAAACCAGGAATCATGCCCTGCTTTAGTTAAGGGCCAGCCCTAGAGGAGCGTAGCGCATTATTTGAGCTTGGACAGGAACTTGAGTATGCCGTTGGAGCCTAAGTTGGCTCCTTGTGGGTGGCGCTGCCCCCACCGGCGCCCTGCTTTGACAGGGCCATCTGGTAATTGGTAATTGGTAATACATGATGAGTCAGAGCAGGTTTACATCCTTGTGCTCAGCTTTAAGCGGCTGTTATTGGTGGGGTTTAGAAGGCGTTGCAGCAACAGGTGGTGTACGCTGATTTGACACCACAGGTAGCAGCAGCAAGATTTGCACAACTCATGAAGCTGCTATACTATTGTATTGTATTGTATGCTATGACCATTAAAGCACCCTCATGAGCTAGAAGCTGACCTGTGCTGTCTATTTGCTGTGCTGCTGCAGGAGACCATGACGTAGTGATCTGTGATGTAGTCCACTATGAGACATTGCAGACAGACTTGGAACCCCTGTACACAGGGGACCTAAGAAAAGCAGGCCTTATATGACCTATCAAGGTGCAGCTGTCATGGAGAGGAAGTGCCCTGAGCAAGGCATAAAACTGCTTGGTTTGCTGTTGACTGGGTCAACTGGTCAGCACATGGCAAGTCGAAATGGGCTGGCCTGACATACATTGGCTAGCAAGGGATTTAGGGGGGGCTGGTGGCAGCCATTGTTTCAGCTTGGACAGGAACTTGAGTATGCCGTTGGAGCCTAAGTTGGCTCCTTGTGGGTGGCGCTGCCCCCACCGGTGCCCTGCTTTGACAGGGCCATTTGGTAATTGGTAATTGGTAATTGAAGTGCACACCACTGGACTCCGCCCGTCCCGCAGCCAGCATCTAGACACAGGGGTACAGGCCTCCAATATGGGGAGGCACCTGTAGTTCCATGTAGTATGTAGTAATATTGGAGGCTACTTCTGCAGGCGTTCCATGTAGCTCAAGGCTAGTCACTCCGCCAGGGTCATGACGTGCCATGTCTGGGGCCACAGGCATCCAATTATTTTTGGGTCGCCCTTCACCGTGTTAAACAGCTGGAAACTCTCGCAGAGATAATGGGCCGTAGCCTGCGGAGACGGCATGGGATGGCGTGCGCAAAAGTGATTTCCCGGACGCCAGCTCGTGGGCTCACCCTATTGCCTTGGTGAAGCAGGTACCAACACGCAAATACGCAGCCGTCGGGCTTGCTATTAATGGGCTTGCTTCGAGGCTTGTTCTGCGCTAGAACCCTGCCACATCATGCTTTAGCATCAGCTATAGCATCAGGCCTGCCAATGGAGTTTCGAGAGGGAATGTTCCCCAGCAAGACAGCTTGGAGCGCACTTTCCCAACCCCCCCAATGCCTCGACCGTAAGTTTAGGCTGCTTGGCTTAGATGGACAGCTGCTGGACCTTTTTTTGTGACTGCAGACCGATGCTGCTGTGTTCGCTTAGGCAGTGACTCCTTTTTCTGGGCACCGAAAGACTATTTGCGAGCTTTAAGCATGAAATGATGCCCAATAGGATGTGAAGGTCCACCCCTAAACGTTCTGAGCTATGTCATATAGCAATCCAGCCTACGCCTCGCTGGGCCGACGCTCACGATTGAGCCATGGGCTCTCAGGACCTGCGTATCGCCGTCACCAAGCCTCCAGCGCATGGTATGTACTTCCAACTGGACGTAGATCATATGTTTGCAGCACGTCCCCTAGTTCCCTACGGGTGTCGAGCATTTAGCACCAGAAGTTGCGCACCGCAACTGTCGTTCCCCATGCCTGATGTCGGTTCAGCAGGCACAGGCCGAGCACTGGAGGCTGCCATTCTCGCCCTGCTCTGCACAGTACTCACAAGACGTGAGGATAAGGCCATGTAGACACTTTACCGCATCTTCCGTCCACCCTTATGCTTGTACGCACTTGAATTGTTGCATCCTGAGCTGGGAACGCTCGGTGGCATTGGTTTGTAAGCATTGTCAACCATGCTATTCTAAAGACATGTATGTTCTGTTACAGGTTTGGGATCTGCGGCAGCGAGCGGCGGAGAGCGTTAATAGCACATAGCCAAAACGATAGCACGGCAGTAGGCTCAAGCCTTGGTCAGGACATCTTCCATGGAGCCCCTATCAGCACTTCCCCAATCCACGGCTCGATGCCAGTATTTAGCACGGCCTCACATACCGCAACCATTCCGTCAAACGTTATCAGCCCCCTTCACAGCAGCAGCAGCAGCCCAGTCAGCACCCCTGGCTTGGAAAGAGCCCCTTACAATGGCAGCCATCCTCCAGGCGTAACAGACGTTGGAAGACTCGAGCTGGATCACGGCTCAGTCATCAATGGCATGTCCTCTCTTCCAGACACCACCCGCAGTAGCAGCCACAGCACAGCAAGCAGCAGCAGCCCCAGCAAAGGCCACAACAGCAGCAGCAGCTCAGGGCGCAGCAGACGAAGCACCAGCAGCTTCAGTGCGCGCTATGACATCCCGCAGTATCCTCGCAGGGGTCAGCGCTGGAAGCCTGGCAGGGCAAAAGATGCTCCTGCCAAGGAGCTTCCAGATGTTCTGAGCACCGTAGAAGAAGTAGATGAACTCAGATATGGGCGGTTAGGGGCACAGCAAGACAGATACCTGGATGCGTTCATCCAGGACTTGCTTTGCCCGAGAACCAACACATGGCAGCTTCGCAGCGAGGCAGCACCTTTAAACACGCAGAGGCTAACACAGGCGGAGATGGATAAAATCTTGGGGATGGGGGATGATGCCAAGGTTGCACGCAGCTTTGCAGACTTGGCGAGGGCGGGCAGCATCAGCGCAGCATTGCAGCTGCTAAAAGCAGCCGTGGACTGCAACCACAGGACACTTCCAAGGTGGGGAAGGAGAGGCACCAGCCAGGGACTTGGCTCTACAAACGATAGAAACAGCCTATTTCTGCATGCTGGGTGACACGCATGCAGCCTGCACAAAGGCATAATGGCAGATGCGGCGACAAGATATTTGGCAAGAGCTACCCAAACCCTACATCCACCTTTGAACTTAAATTCCTGATTGGGTGGTAGGGGGGGTGTAGAACTGCTAGCTATACAGTAGCACAGATTAGGCCATGCACGTGGGAATCAATGGCAGCTGTGGAGCGAGGGGACACCAAGAGCATGGGAGCAGAGACTTGCTTGCTGATGCACGTGAAAGGGTTCCAAGTACTACTGTGTAAATGGTGTCAGCATGTTTGCAACTTGTAACATAGGACAGTAGGTCAGAATAGGTTAGGCTGCGTGTGGATTTCAATGGCAGCTACGAACAAGGAGACAGCAAGAGCATGGGAGCAGAGGCATGCATGCTGATGCCCATTAGAAGGTTGCAAGTATTGCTATGTAAATGGTGTTAGCCTGTTTTGCAGCTTGCACCATAGGACATAAGCTCAGATTAGGTCAGACCATGCATGTTGGTTTCAATGGCAGCTGCAAAACAAGGAGATGGCAGCTGCAAAACAAGGAGATAGCAAGAGCATGGGAGCAAGGAGACTTGCATGCTGATGCACATCAGAAGGTCGCAAGTACTACTATGTAAATGGTGTTAGCATGTTTCGCAGCTTGCAGCCGTTCATCAAATAGCAATGAAGCAGTTTGGTTTTGGACCACTACGCTAAAGCCAAGTTGAGCATTGATGTGCATCCAGCAAAATAAGCAGAATTGTTGAAGACCAGGGTCAATAAGGGATAAGCCACATCGTGCCCTTACCCTCCCCATTGCTGCAGCTGCTGCTGCTACTCTCTTGTCGCGTCACCCAGCTCACGGTACAAGTAACTCTTAGGGTATCTTGTGAGTATGCTTTTTTGCCTGCAGCATGTGTCCCTCCTGCTCCTGCACTCCTGATGCCCTTGTTCCTTCGTTCAGCACAACTCCTGATGTTGCTGCTGTTTCTTCCGTTACTCTCACAGGTTCAGCCACAAGCACTTCCTGCAGGCAGCTGGCCAGGCAGGCTGCACCACATCAGCGCTGGAGTTCCTGCGGGTGCTGCCTGCAGACTTGGCAGACCCTAGGACATACAACATGGCCATGCATGCTTGCATAGCTACGCGGGACACACGTACTGCCTTTGGTATTTCAGACTTGATGTCCAGGAGGCTGGTACCTATGGATGCCATGCATGTCACCACATTGATGGCAGGTGAGGGGTCAGTGATTGTTTGGTCCCAGAGCTAGGTAGTGAAGATTGGGGCTAGCATGCAGTCACTTGAGCTATGCCATGTACGACCTTTTGAGGAAGTCAAAGAGCTAGGCAGGGTGAAGATGTAGGCCCGCAGTTGGTGTGTGTTGAGAGCTGGTAGTGCTTAGCAGTACCATGAAGTAGGACTGCAGGGAGGGATGCCATGGAGTAAGCAAGTGGTCATTACCATCAAAGAGCAGACAGCGACAATGCAGCACTGGCTGATCCATGAGCTCCTAGTTTAGCCCCGCATGAGCTTGCCACATTTCTTATGACAGAGATGGCTGCCCAACCCTTGAGCCCTGCAGCACCGGCCATGTTAACTGTGTCTGTCGTAGTGACAGTGACACGCGACCACAGTTCTGATTATGTTATAGCAGAAGATAGCCGTACAACGAAGCAGCAGATGTTGGGTCTGGTACCAGTGATGTGCCTGTGCAATTTCTCTGAAGACAGAAATTGTGATTATCGGTACATCTTTCTAAAACCTTGTGCTCAGATTATGTTGCTTGTGCTGGCTGTGTCCCTTTTTCATGCAGTGTGTGGCACAGCCAAGGATGTCAGTAGGGCCTTCCAGCTGTATGCAGACTTGCGGCAGAAGGGGACCAAGCTGGATGGCCACGCATATGGTGCTTTGATAGGGGCAGTCGCAGCAGCGATCAAGGCAAAGAGCAATGACAAGAAGGGCCAGCTGGTGCTGCTGGAGCGAGCCTGTGATTTGCTGGAGGATGCTGAGAAGAGTGGGGTGTTTTTGGAGGCAGCTGCTTGGAATGCCTTGCTCATGTGTGCAGGTAAGGATGCAGCGGGGTGGTTTCTGTAGCGTATGGGAGGGGAGGGGGAGGAGGGACAGCGGACATGGAATGGGCAAGGGTTCAGGGTATACAGCTTGGTGAGGAGCAGTGGAATAGAAATTAGGATTGCTCATGTGTCCAGATCAGGACTTGTGAGGGGTTCATCTCAGTTGCAGATGTGAGTTTATCTTAGTGGCAGGTGGGGGGGTCTGCAGTGCGTTGCATTAGGCCGCCGTATGTTGAACTGCAGGAGCAGGGCATGGCAGAAGCAGCTGGCTGGGAGCCTGGTTGCTTCCCTTCTGTAGCAAGACATAAGCAGTTATCAGAAGGGGAGGGGTCCAACTCCGTAGAGCAGGCATGTCTTCATACTGATGGAAAAACCCTGACTGCTGTGGTTTTCATGGTAATATTCAGCTGGTATTGCTTCAGGGAGGAGTATAAGAAGGCTCGGAATGCTCAAGACGAACTCGAGTCCTTGGGTTGGATTAAGCTGGTAGGGACAGCGGCCCATACTTCTGGGGACAAGCATTGAACATGAGAATGTTTGCAGTACTGCCAAGCATGCCTGGGAATGGGCCAGAGCAAGCACCTGATTGCAGAGATGGGATAGCTTGCATGTGGCAATATCGCTTATGGCATGTGTTGGTGGCTGTTCCAGTAGAGGCCATGGACGGGCTAAGGCGGGTGGTCAGGTCAGATTCTGAAAGGCATACCCAGGGGTGCGAGAGCGAACCATGTGACTACTTTGGCAACGCTCATACATGTGTTGTTTGCCGCAGGGCGCTCAGGGCAGCTGCAGAGGGGCTTTGATATCCTGGGCCGCATGCAGCAGGCAGGGGCTCAGCCAGATGAGATTACCTTCACGTGCTTGATTGAGGGGTGTGTGCTGGCACGGGAGTCTGACATGGCGCTCAAGTGGTTCAGGAAGGCTGTGAGCATGGGGATCTGCAAGAGCTTGCAGGTAGGCTGGCGGGCAAAGGTTTTTGGGGGGATAGGGCACGAGGGGGTTAGGGTTGGAGGGTTTGGCAGGGGAGATGTGCACGGGCTCTCAAGTGGTGAGCAAGGCTGTGAGGATATTGATCGGCAAGAGCTTAAATCTAAGTTGGTGGAGGGGGGGGGGTGTTGGGCAGTGGGAGACAATGGGTTAGGGGTTACAAGGGTTGGCAGGAGAGGTGTGCAAGGGCTCTAAAGGGTTGCAGCAAGGATATCGTATGCAATGCCTGCCGCTGAAAACGGAGGTAGGAAGGGATGGGACGGGAGCAGATATGGGGAGGAGAGTCATACAATGGGTGCAGTGATTACGTCATATATGGGAAGACCCTTCAAGGAATACTGTCAGTATGGGGCCCTGCAGGAACTCGTAGTCGAGTGGCAAGAAGGCTCGGCAGAAATTGGGGGAAGGGTTTTGCCGTCAGCAAGAAGCTTTCAACCGGACTTTGTTAGCGGATGTTTAGCGCATTGGGCTGCAAGCTACCTAGACATGATTTGGCCCAACTGGGAGGGTTTGTGGATGCAGTTTGACCAAAGAGGCGTTTGGTTAAAGGTTGATGGTCAAGACACTACAGAGTGCAAATAGTTCTTGGTCTGGTCAATTTCAGCTGCTGAAATCAGCTCATCCTAGAAGATGATTGTTGCATGAATGAATGTGTGAGGGCAGGGGCTAACACATTTAGTGTAGGAGCTCCTAACAGGCCTTGTTCTGTGCTTTTTTTTCTTTGCTGCAGTTGTACACAGCGGCCATCAACGCTTGTGCACTGTGCCCAGGTCAGGAGCTCAGCTTAGCACAGGAAGTGTACTCCCTCCTGCAGCGTTATGATGTTGCCCCAGACGACCTGCTTTACGGCAATCTCATTGCCCTTGCTGGTCGCGCTAAGGCCCTTGACGTAGCGTTCGAGTTTGTCGAGGACATGCGCGCCAGCGGGCTCAAACCCGGCAGTGCCACTTGCAGTGCGCTGATCTACGCATGCATTCAAAACAACAACCTGCCAGCTGCACGGAAGGTGTTTGACACTCTGGCAGAGAGGGGTGTACTGCCTCACATCAGTCAGTTCAATGCGCTTATGGAGCAGTACGCGTTGCGGTACAGGCTGGGCACGGTGTCCAGCTTGTTGGGGCGGATGGTGGAGGCGGGGATGCGGCCGAATAGCAATACCTTCCGCATCTTGATACTGGCGTGCCAGAGGGCGCAGCAGTCGGAGCTGGCGTATGAGGTGTACCAGGTCTGCAAGAGCAGGGGCCTGCTGCTACAGGTGGGCTGGGGTAACTGGTTGATATCATATGGGCAGCTAACATGTGTATCACACTATACTAAACAGGTTGAGTCATGTTGCGGGTGCATGCGGTCCAGAACACTGTGCAGTGGTGTCCCTTTACATACAGCATGTGAAGGTTGGTAATGTTATTGGGTTGATGAACAGAGCTTTGCAGTGCAGTGCAGTGCTGGTACTTTAAGTGGTCTGTCCGAACAGCAAGTGGAAGATGGCGGTGATTGTAGATGATGACAGTGAGCCCGCATTCCTTGCCATGTGGTCATGATTGTCGGCAGATTGAGGACTCTGTCTGCTGTCTTGAGGGATGGGTCTACATCTTCTCTCATCATTTCCCCTGTGCTGCAGAGCCGGCCGACGGCAGATGTGCAGTACAGGCACTGTTGCGACTCTTTGCATGCTGTTTGTGGAGAGCATTGCTCTAAGCAACCCACATTCGTGCACCATGCCGGGCTGGGATTCCTCTATCAGCAAAGTTTCTCAACAACACACTGCAGCAGAGCTTGCTAACAACACCTTGCTGCTGCTTTTGTTTTTGCTGTCTTGCAGAGCAATGCAGTGAACAACCAAAGCATCCTCTGGCTCCTCTTGAAGGTCTGCTACAACCGCATCCGTGAGTCCTGGCGAACAGGCGGGTACCCTCCCACGGACTTCCCTTCCTCTCGGATCTCCGTGGAGCTTCGGACCCCAGAGGCTCTCCAGCTGCTTGCTGCCTTAGAACCTCAGACACGGCGGCATAACTTTTTGGACCACCGGGACAACATCAATTGGTGTGCCCTTGCACTTACCACCTACCGGGATTTCACGGCGGCTGGGCATAAGCCTACGATTGAGCTTTTGGACAAGCTACTTGCCTGCTTGCGGCTGCCGTTTACGCCGCAAGCGGCAACAGAGAATGTCACGGCAGCAGCAGGGGCGGCAGGGGCTGCATCAGCGGTAGCGGCTGGGGGGCTGGGGAGTGGGGTTGGCAGTGGGAGTGGGATGCCGCAGGAGCATGCACAGGAGCAGCAGTTCCTGAGGGAGTTGCAGAGGGAGCAGGCGAATGTGGAGGGGGCGTTGGTGGGGTTGTATGAGGTGCCCTTTGACAAGCGTGCCTTGGATCTGGTGTCGGAGGCCATCAACCAGGGTCTGCTGCCACCTTTGAAGGTAAGGACAGGAGTTTGGGATTGGGCGGGTGGAAACACTATCAAGCAATTGGTGGTGGAGGTGTATGGGTGCGTAGCACTATCAGAAGCACATGCAAGGGGTACTCTGGACATTATCTTGAGCAACCACCACTCATCATATCTTGGGCCAGGCCTCCGGCTCTCCCAGCACTAGAGATACAGGCTAAGATCGACGCAGTCAAGCAGGTTGAGCCTGTTTCGAGACTACGTCCATGCATGCCTCAAAGTGGGGGTTTAGAAGTTCAATGCCTGTGAAATACTGCATCCAAGCCACCCAGTTGCTCTGGCTGTGGACCAATGTCATACCTCTCCTGCTCAAGGGTTATGGTGATATGGCATATATACTACCCGCGTGGGCGGAAGCCCACCCAGGTTGCTAAGCTCTATGGTAGGCTGGCGCAGAGTTGTTCTGACACCCATGTGCCCCTCCCTAATTCTTGCAGGAGAGGGCAACCCATGCCCTATCTTCTTTAAGACTTTCTCTCCCTCTACTACCCAGTTGCACATATGTTCTTACCGAGCACTTTCTGCTTCCGTTGTTGCCTGCATTGCAGTTGGACCAGGCCATGACTGTGGACATGCGTCAGTACCCTCCTGCAGTGGCAGAGGTGTGGACACATGCCCTCATGAACTCCCTGGAGATGAGGGGGGCGGCTGCAAGGGAATCGGCTAAGGCGCGGCGTCCTATTGTGCACCCTATTACCTTCCTGGTGCCACCCTTTGACCCTAACTATGTCTTCTGGTAAGTAGGGCCTATGGCACTTTTTGCTATGGCATGCCATGAAATGTAATAATGATAAAGTAGTGGGTCTTGGCCGCCAGAAACTGTCTTAGGTCATGCAAAAGGCATCTGGGACATGCTTACCTTACAGCTTGGGATGGGTATAGACAGAGCAATAGCTGGTTATAGAGTTTTGAAGCAGCAGGGATTGGCTGGTCTATAGAGTTATGGAGCTCCTCAATAATCAGACCATTAGCATTGTTCCCATCCCTACAGAGGAGGAACTGGTACTCAGAAAGCAGGTGAAGTCAGTGATGCTGATTTAGGGAATAACTTCCTGTACCTATATCCATTCCTTACCACGCGTGTGTACAGGACGCAGCGCTGTAAGTGAAGCGCTCACCGTAATGACTCCTTACTTCAGGCACCTGGTTTTCTGACAGATGCTACAGTATGTTCGCAGTGCTGGCTTTATTAACCAGCTCCTCTGTTTTCCGTATTGTGCAAGAGTTTAACCAACTGCAGCAAAGAGCACATAGCTCACCTTGCGCCTGTCGTTGCTAACCACTCTTTTGCTTCCTGTGCTGCAGGCCCTCGTATGTTGAGAAGGTTCATTTGTTCTATGATGAGGAGCAGCTGGAAGCATATCGTGCAATGAAGCAGGAGGAAGAAGCTGAGGCACGGAGGAGGGAGGAGGCTGAGAGGGAGAGGAGCCATCTGGAGGAAGATGGAGACATCAGCAGTTATGACGATGTGTTTGGTGAGTGATTTCTTCTTGCTTCGAGGGGTTTTCCTAGCTTTACTTGCATCATGAGGTTTGGGGCCCATCATCTTTACTTAAGGGGTGTTAAGAACCTTTAAAAGTAAAGGTTGCCATCGTTGTGTCTTAGCAGCGATGCTTATACCTCACGCTGACAAGGCTGTTGGGTATGGTTGCTGAAGCACATTATTGCCCGCGTTGAAGGATTGATGAACTTTGGGCCATGTAGACTTGAATAAACTGACTAAATGTGCTGAACCAATTCATGTTCTGCTTGTGCAGCGCGTCTGATGGTGGCCAGCAGCAGCAGCCTGGACTCAACTGAAGAAGAGGTTCTGGCTAGGCGCCCAGCAGCAGCTATGACGAGCACTGCCTTCACAGACCACAACTACGAAGCTGGCTCTATCACTGGCTTAGCAGTAGCAGCGACATGCAGGCGGTTGAAGACATATGCAAGGATGGATGCTGTGGGGGGTCTGCTGCGGTTGGACCCTCGGGAGATCAATCGCTGGATTGGTGCGAAGCTTGGCTATGAAGAGGAGCGGAGGAAGGCTCAGAAGGAAGCAGTGGCGGCTGGGAAGGAGGCAGCATCAGCTGCCGGTGGGATTCCTGGGAGGATGGGCTTGCAGCAGCCAGGGACGCTGGGTGCACTAGGGTTCAGGGGGCCATATGGGCCCTTGGGTTTAGCAGCTCCGGCATCTGGGTCTTTGGCGGCTCAGCAGAGGAACATAAGGATGGCTCTGGGGGGGTATGAGCTGCCGGGAGCGGGGGCGGGAGCAGCAGCAGGAGGAGCAAGAGGACCGCTGTTTGGGCATGGGGGGTTGAGCGGTGGCCCTAAGGAAAGCAGCAGCAGTAGCAGCAGTAGCAGTGTGGCAGAACACACTCCAGCAGCAGATGCAGGGGCAGCAGGGACTGAAGCAGGGCTGCATGCGGTGGCAGCAGCAGAACAACTACCAGCCCAGCAGCAGCAGCAGCAGCAACAGCTGGGGGATGGCTTGTTGCCCAAGCCATCACAAGCGGGATTGAAGAGGCCTCCTCGGTTGCCTAGATCGGGTTCACCTTGGGGGGAGGCAGCTGGGGGTCAGGGGAGCAGGAGTGGGAGCGGCAACGGGCGCTCGGGGAGAAGCAGCAGGAGCAGCAGGAGGACCAGCAGCAGCAGCGCAAGCAGCAGTGGCACTAGCGGTGTCTGCAGCAGCAGTGGTGGTGGTGGTGCCGGTGCGGCAGCAGAACAAGAGAAGCATTGAGCACAGTTGAGCAGTGACAATTGTCATGGGTTGCTGTGTAATTAATGCGATCAAAGCAGGCGTCTTGCAGCCTGTCATGGGCTGTTGTAGCAGTAGTTGCTGCATCTCACTGAACAGTAGCAAACGGCATAACTCGAGGGTGTAAGTGTGCAATCTTCGAATCTTGCGAGGGGCTGGCGGCTATGGCGCTTCAGAGTGAACTAAGAGTTTTTCTGGGCTATTGATGCCCATTTTGTACATGCATATTGGTGGAGGGGTCCAGAGCTGTTGTCAGTCTTGGCAAATTTCACTGGCTTGGGCAAAGATGCAGCTGAACAGCAGTGTGTTGAAGCTCTCAAGTGGATTGTTTTCTGGATGTATTTGATTTTGCGGGGAGCCTAAGGCTCTGCTGGTGCTTTTGCGCTTGGGTGTTTTGACAGCCGTGCAATTGAATTTTGGCTGCAGGTTGGAGCATGGGATGGACAGGTTCTCTGTTGTGCGGTCGGGATGCCCCACCGGCGCCCCGCTTTGACGGGGCCATTTGGTAATTGGTAATTGGTAATTGGTAGTTTGGGGAATCTTCTACCATGCTTCCGTTCTAGGGGTGCAGGAATTCCATCAGTTGATGCAAGTATTCTAAACAGCATCTGGTGTGTGGGTGTGATATTTATGCGGACCTTATATGGGTGGGTCAGGACTGCATCTGGTTTGGGTGATGCGTAGGCTTTGATAAGAGTCAACGGTGCCTTTCCTGGCGTTCGCTCGCAGGTGCCTTGAGGTCACTAAACCGATGGATTTGACGATATGGTGTAGGATGAGACATGTCCCTACTCAAGACCGTTGACTGGACTCTCATCGCCGGTGTCAACTGCGGTGAAGGGAAGTTGTGGCCATTAAGCACGAGGAAATGTCAATTTGCCCACATTAGAAAGCAAATGTATGTTGGTGCCCAGGAGCCACAGGAAGAAGACTTAATGAGACAATCAAATGTTGTTTGGCAAGCCCAAATACCCGAGACGGTTGTTAGCATAGAAAGCCCCAGTAAGTTCTTCAGCCATTAGGCGGATATAGAAGAGGCGGTGAATATCGTTTTATATCAAGTGGCATCTCATCCCCCAGATCTGAAGCTCCCAGATTCCTCAGGCGCCAAGCCGCATACAGTTTTTGGTGGCCCGTCTGATACATCGTGCGAGACCCGAGAGTCTGTTTGTTCAAGCGCCATTGGCATGCACCCATGCAGCAGCAGCTGAAAGGCAGGCCCTGGGTGACATTCCGCAGTCCTCTGCTTCCCCAAAGCACTGCTTCCACATCAGCCAATCATGAGTGGCGCACACTACTATCCGGTTAGCATATTCTAAGAATCTGCGGATTGGGTAGTGCCTTTTGTAGCCTCTCGTCATGAAACTGCAGCTGGAGGGCGTCCTATTGCC
This sequence comes from Pseudopediastrum boryanum, assembly GCA_963556185.1. Taxonomy (NCBI): domain Eukaryota; kingdom Viridiplantae; phylum Chlorophyta; class Chlorophyceae; order Sphaeropleales; family Hydrodictyaceae; genus Pseudopediastrum; species Pseudopediastrum boryanum. The sequence continues at coordinate 6,545,436 of OY744506.1, forward strand.
ATTTCCAGCGTTGCAAGTGTGCGTAAAGTTGCAAAGGATGCTAATTACTGTCAGTCTGCTTACCTCTGCTTGGCCTTACTTTGCATGCAGTGGCGCCGTGTGCCGTGTTGCCAGCATTGAGGGTGGTGCATTGTTCCCCAAGATCACCACATAGACAAAACGGCGCAGTACGTGGCTACAAGCTTGCGGGTTGCCGCAGGCTACGTTCCGGGTAGGAGGACTTTTGGAGGGCGGGGGCTTCGTCCGTCTCTTGGGGGCACTCCCTTTGTAAGTTTGGTGCAGCCTGGCAGAAACGAGTCAATCAATGCAGGATCTGATTAACGTGCCATGCCTTGCAGGACGCCTTGCACCAAGCAGGAGGCGGGCAGTAGGGTACGAGACGTTACTCTCTCGAGTCGCAACTAGCCAATAGAATCCTAGAAACTAGCAGAGAACACGATGCCGCTCTACCTCAAGCACGTTCAGACAGTGCTCTCCCTACAGCAGCTTGCAGACTCGGAAGCACAAGCCGAGGCTGAAAGCCAGCTTGAGGCCGATGCTCCAGTAGCAAGCATTGCCGGGACCAGAGTCCCAAAGTATTTGTACCACACCAAGGCATCGCCCAAAATGCCTCGTCTGGGCTCCGTATCAAGCTTGTTGCAGGTGCCGGACGTGGATGACAGGTAAGCGAAGGGCATACGAACCGATTGTCGGGGACACACATTTCAACCTGTGTGGACAGGTGCATGCAGCAGTTGCATGGGCCTGTCCTCTAGATGTCCTGCTACATGTTTCGGCTGTAGATCATCAATGTTTCTACCTGCTCTCCTTTGAAAGATTCTAGGTGTGGCATCCATGTGACAGCCAGAGATAGAGGTATTGATGAACCTCGCCTGCCATATTCATTATATGTGTCTGCAACGGTTTCAAAGCACATGCATTTGAAGAAGCTGTGCATGGACATCCGTTTGGGGGTTACCGCTGCCGAGCATGGTCTCATATGAATCCTAGGTATCATAGAGCAGCGCAAAATGCATTTGGCAGGTGGTGGTGTCCCATGTATGCCAGAGGGGAAGGGCCACAGGCTCCACATCCCAAGCTGTCATTCAGGACATGTAAAGGACAAAATGTCCTGGATATGCAGCCATCTTTAGACGATACCATATGCCTAAGCATGGTGTATTGGTGTTAAATATGGTCTTGTTGCACCTAGCAGCTGGACCTCATGTGTAGGCATATGTTGTCATACATGCCGAAGACAACCCGTATTCTGTTCCACCTCGCTGTTCTTTGTGACAGCTTGAGGTGCGGGACCTATGGCACTTTTTGCTATGGCCTATCATGAAATGTAGTAATGATGATAATGGACAAACGGACGGACGGAATGTCTTGGATATGCAGTCATCTTTAGACGACACCATATGCTTAAGCATGGTGTATTGGTGTTGATCGGTGCTTGTTGCCTCTTCCTCTGTAGCTCCAGTGATGAAGAGTCTTTATCCGGATCAGTCATTGATGCCCAGGAGGTGCCTCAGCGCAGCTTGCTGGACAACATCATCCTGGCCTTATGGCAGGAGCGCGAGGAGTTAGGGCTGTTCAGGTGCGTGGCTGGAGTATAGCATAACATATCAAACATTTAGTAGTATTCAGGGGTTTGGTGTAGGGGTCAGTACCAGCTTCAAGGAGCGCGAGGAGTTAGGGCTGTTCAGGTGGGTGGCTGCAGTATATAGTAGTTCAGGGTTTCAGTGAGGGGTCAGTACCAGCTTCAAGGAGGGCAAGGAGGTGGGGCTGTTCAGGTGGGTCGTTGACCCATGCTGTGTGTGGTGGATGGCGTAGCTCATTGCAAAGCTCTTGGGCAGTGCAGCACTCGCCGTATGACCCTTATCTATCAGGGCTCTTAGTCTGGGGAGAGCAGAGGCCAAGATCAAGAAGGGGAATTGGAAAGGGTGTTACTGCAGCAGCTAGAGAGCTGTTTGGGTGAGGTGGGCGAACAGTAGCAGCAGGAGCAAGTACGCACAGCCCACATGCGAGGAGATGGGGCTGTGGGTGGGGAGGGGGGCTATGGGTGGGTGGGTGGACGGGTGGGCCATTGCTGCGTGTAGGGGTGAGATAGCTCATCGCAAAGCATTTGGAAACAATATATGCCAGTGGTCTAATCAGTCCGGAGTCATAAGAGTCATATAGGCTGCGGCTGAGATGAAGAGGTGGGGATGGTGATGGCGTTGTTTGTGGTAGGTTGCTGCAGCACATGGAGAGCTGCCTTGAGCGATAGGGGCGAGCAGTAGCAGCAGCAGCAGTAGTTGCGGCAAACTTGCTGAGCTGGTGCAGCGTGGGTTTGGGTAGAACTGGGACACCATTAGAATTTCTGTGGGCAGGAATGTTGGGCAGGAATGAGGTGGGTGGGGGGGGGGGGGAGCACGGAGCACAGCAGCAGTTGACGAAGACACGGGAATGACCGGAAGTCATGAACAAGGAATCCTCCATGCAAGTATTGCACATTCTGTATAGGAGTAGTGAATGTGGACAGCAGCGGCACTCCCACTAGTGGAGGAGTGCTAATAGCACCTCTTTGGCTGGGCTTATGCTTGGCACCAGCACTGGTGCTAGGAGAGCTAACCAGCGATTACAGTATTGGGGTATTGGAAGATCCAGGTGGACCTCAAGGTTGCACGTGTGAGCAGTGTATTGCCTGGGAGGAAAGAATTGACCAAATGCAGTTTGACTAGAGACTGAGACGCTGGTACAAGAGTAGCTGTAAAAAAACCCGTACCGAGAGCTGTGTTGTTGCTTGTTGATTTGTTCTGTAGGTATGATGTGACTGCCTGCCCCACCAAGGTGATCCCAGGCATGTTTGGCTTTGTAGCTCAACTCAATGAGGGCAGGGCAACAAAGAAGAGGCCAACAGAGTTCAGGGTGGACCAGGTGGGTAGAGAGGGGATGCCGGGGGGAGGGGTTGAGGACTGAATTGATCCTCTGCATATGGTTATCCAAGTAGGGAAGGCGCCAAGCTTGCAGATAAGGGAGCATACCTCAACAGCGGCGCCATGCTTGAGAATCTTATGCAACTGCAGTATCTCTTTTGCGCATGCAACTGTGGGCATCGTGAGTTAAGTGAGCATATGGGTACCTGATGAAGGGGCATAGCCATGCACACGGTAGTAAGCATAAGGCTTTCTAAGCGGAGGGGGTGGGGGGGGGGGATTTTTTGTGGAGGCAGGTGCATCTGCCCGTTTTGCTCATTGCAGTAGTGTTCATCATAGTCAAGCCCAAGCTGCAAGTTTTAAACATCATCTCTGAAGCATTTGTCCCCATGCATGCAGGTAGTCCAGGACTTTGACCCCAACCGCTTCAACTTCAACAAGGCTTACTCCAAGGAAGTGCTCTTTGCCTTTGAGCCAGCATCTTACGGTGACGCAAGCACCTTCCAAGAGTCCTCCCGCTGCCCTCGCAGCCCCAATCTGGTCCTCATCAACGTCTCACCCATTGAGTATGGTCACATTCTGCTGTGCCCTAGGTTGCTGGATAATGTACCCCAGGTTATGGACCCGAGCACGGTGCTGGTGGCGCTGCATTTTGCGCTGGAGGTGGATAACCCTTATATGAGGGTGGGGTATAACTCCCTTGGGGCTTTTGCTACCATAAACCACCTGCACTTCCAGGTAAGGATTTAGGGCTTTGAGCTTACTCGCTAGGTTATGTTATGAAGCAGTTCTCAAAAGGCCCTCGGGGCTAGTAGAATTAGCGATTAAGTAAATATATAACATTATTAACTTTCAGTATCTTCTTTATTTTATCAAAGCATATTCTAATTCATCTGCTAAAGCTTCTTCGATAAATGCAATAGCGATTATGGAGCAACGTGCTCTCTCACGGATGCTATTGCATAGGTGCGGTAGAAGGCAACGAGCGTAAAGCAAGATACCTTAGCATGCGAGTGTCTTGAAAGTTCAGGTCTATATTCTGTCAATGATGCTGATGCTCTAATGCTGTTGAGACTTTGTTGTGGCATGTATTCACAATTCATTATTTGCCATAAGAAAAGTGCCATAGGCTCAGCTTTTTTGCTGTTTCGGAAGCATGGAGGTGCTGTGTAGTTGGTAAAAAGCAGGTAGCCACAATCCAGCAAAATTGTTGTCTTTTTGCTTTTGAACTGCTCGCATCCCAAGGTGAAGGGTTCACCACCTATCCTACTCTCATTTGTTTACTACTCAACCACCTCTATGCATATGCTGTGCTGCATCGGCCCAAAAGTGAGAGACCACCTCCTTGTTGTACGTTCTCAGCACCCTTGCTTTGACTTGCTTAGTAGATCACTCCTAAGACATTGAATGGTGAGTCCGACCCTGCTTGGCAGAGACATTGCTGACTCCCTCCGCTCAGTGATGATGATCGCTGACACTGGTGACCTCTGCTTACTGGTCTTCTCCGCTAACCCCTCCCATCTCTCTCTTGCAGGCTTACTACCTGAATGCGCCCCTCCCATGTGAGCGTGCTCCCACCTCCCTACTCAAAGGCCTGAAGCGTCAGCGAGACGGTGTGCGCATCAGCCGTACCACCAACTACCCCGTGCTAGCTTTTGTGATAGAAGGGGACAGCTTACAGGCTATGGCGGACGTGGTGGGGCAGGCAGCGCTGATATTGCAGAGGGAGAACATCCCGCATAATGCTCTGATCAGTGATAGTGGCAGCAGGGTGTTTCTGTTCCCGCAGTGCTACGCGGAGAAGCAGGCCAAGGGGGAGGTGGACCCGGAGCTGCTGGCTACAGGTGAGGGGGCGGGCGGTGGGAGATTGTGGGGTTTAGAGTGGATGGGGGTTGGAGTTTAGGGGTTTTGGGGGGTTTTGAGCTGTGTGCTTTTGCGCTACAGGTGAGGGGCGAAAGCAGATGCTCCGGGACCGCTGCTACCCCTGAGGGGTTGGGGTCGGCGGTTTTTTAGTGCAACTTTTAGGTCTTATGGCGATGCTGGAATTAGGTTGAGGTTTAGGGGAAGCTGGAATGGCAACATGTGAGGGGTGCTGCCCAGTATGATTTGGGAGGGGATCTTTAAATGTTGGGGTTGGGGTTCTGCTGCTGATCAGGCTGCATACTGATATGGGATTGAGTTCAACGTGCAGTTGGCACTGTTTGCAGTGCGATCAGCTCACAGGACAGGATTTAGGTTTTGGGGTGGTGGTTGCAACCTGCTTTGTTTGCTGCATCCTGCTTTGTTCGTCGCACCCCAACCATCTCGCGTTCAGCTCTGCATGACAGATCATGCTATCTTCGGCCGCACTCTCCCCTGATTTGATTGCCTGTACCAACCTCCAGGCACTGTTTCAGCAGAATTCTACACGCTTGGGAAAGCTGGACTTCCTTGTTTATGTAGATGTAAGGCTTTCGCAAGGTTGGGCGCACTCTTCGCATTGCATTATATCATGCTATCTTCGGCCGCACTCTCCCCTGATTTGATTGCCTGTACCAACCTCCAGGCACTGTTTCAGCAGAATTCTACACGCTTGGGAAAGCTGGACTTCCTTGTTTATGTAGGTGTAAGGCTTTCGCAAGGTTGGGCGCACTCTTCGCATTGCATTATGTTGATATCCTGTAGCTTCTCTGCTGACGTGTTGCTGCTGCTTGCTGTTGCTGCATGCAAACAGGTGTGAACCCTGCTTGTTGGGAGATTGCTGGTCACATGGTGTTCAAGAGCCAGGATGATTATGATGAGGCTTCTGAGGACTTTGCCTGGCGCCTGCTGTCTGAGGTATCACTCTCTGAGGAGCGCTTCATGGAGGTGGCTCAGATGTGCTTTGGGGGATGCACCAGCACTGCTGGGGCGGCTGTTAGGGGGGGAGGGGGGCGGAGGTCTCTGGAAATGGCGGAGATGGGGGTGGGAGCGGTGGCAGTTATGGCGGGGTAGATGGCGGGATATGTTGGAACCTGGACAGTCACTGCTGAACCCTAGATCTTTGGAAATGGTGGAGATGGGGATAGGAGTGGTGGCAGTTATGGCGGGGTAGATGGGGGGATAGGTTGGGACCTGAAAAAGTGGCTGGTAGGTCCTCGGTGGCTTTGGGAGTTGGTTTGGGGCTTGGGTTCTCTTCATATGAGGCTTTGATGAAATAATGGTGTGCTTCTGTCAAGGGCAGTACAGAGCTGCTGTCAAGAGCAATACAGCAGTACACAGCTTCATATTTGGGGAGAGCAGGGTGCGGTGTTTTTAGGGCAGCGAGGATGTGTTGCTCTGGAGCAATGAGGCTGTTTGGGGGGGGGGGGTGGAAGGCAGTACCGCTGGATCCTGTACCTCAAGGAAGTTTCTAGTATGCTGTATTGATTGTCAGGAGGGGAGATAAAAGGAGAAGCGGTAGGGGATGCAGGAGGGTGGGGCAAGGACATGTGGTTCTATGGGGTGGTTGGGGTTTTATATGGATGGGTTTTTATGTTGAGGGAGGCAGGCATGGCAGTAGCAGGAGTAGCGGATTTTTTCAAGGGAGTGCCACTTGCAACATCATGCAGACATTCTGCAAGCTGATGGAGTGTGGCGTCAGGTCTTAGCCTGCCTGTGCTATTGAAAAGCACCCTCATGGTAACCATGCGGGTGCTAGATGTACAATTACCAGCGAAAGGTCTGATACATTTTAGCAGACTCACTGCCATCATGTCTGGGGGTGTTTTGCACCATTTTGAAATCTGAGGTTTGAACTCCCTGAGGTTTAGTCACCTTAGCTTTCTGCGGCTTTGTCTGCAGCAGGTGCCAAGGGCCCTTTGTCAGGCGCCATTGCGCTGTGGCATGATATGTTTTTGTTAAAGCCTGTGGAGAGGTGGTGCTGGTGCTTCATCAAATTCTATGTTGTCCCGCTTGCAAGTGCTGTGTGTAGCATGCTGCTGGCTTGGGATTACGGGTGGGTGCAATGCTGGCTTGGGTTCAATGGGTTTGGGAAAGTGTGTGAAGAGTTTCGGGGTGCATTGGCTTGTTCGGCTTCAATTTGGGCACAAAATTGTGCCGTTGCTTTGTTGTTCAGGCAACACTCTAAGGCTGGGTTTCATACAACGACATTGATGTGAGCTGGGTTCCGCTGCAGACGTTGGAGGTAAGCTGTGTTTGGATGTGGGCACAAGAGTGTGCCGGGCGTCCTTGTGCAGGCAGCGTTCTAGGGTTTAACATCCTGTCTTATATGTCCGCTTGAGCTGGGTGTTATGGAGCGCTTGGTCTGTTTGTCAAGCAGCACCATGGATTGTGGAAAGCGATGCATCATTGTGGATTAGTAAGTTGGCAAAGAGGTGTTGCGGGTGACATGACTTTTGTCAGTCGGAAACGAAGGACAAAGCTGGTGTGTTCATGGTGTGTTCCTTGGAGAGTTCTTTTTGTTGAAGGTCTTAAGGAACAGGATTCTTCCTCTGTGCTGCTGCTTAATCAGTTGATTCAATATGCTGCTGCAAGTGGGTCAGTTTGCAGGCAACCCTTTCTTCTATTGAACAGAGGGGGCTTTTGTGAGTTACTCAGGGATCCGAGGACTGCAGGGGGTTGTTGTGTTTACATGTTTGAAAGGGCTGTTAGCCTGTTGAATGGGGCAGGGTTTAGGGCTTCTCAGGTCAGCAGATGCATTGAGCAGTGCCGCACATCTGTGGTCTTTCTTTTGGCAGTGGCTTGATTGAGTTGTTGCGGAGGTACACTTTGTACACTTTCTCTTTGTTGCAAGAAATGCTGCAATTGTCTGGAGTAGCTCCCATAGCCTTTGATAGGAAGACACAGAAGTGTGGGGCACTGTCAGGTTACATTTTCAATTCCAAAAAAGGACACACGTGTGTGTCCCTACAGCCCTAGCAAGCCTGGTTTCTTGTGTTTTGAGTATACGTACCATATCAATCAATCAATCAAAACGCAAGACCAGCAATGCCAATGGCCAAACAAACCTAGGCCACAAACACAAGGCTCCTGATCACAATCACGAAGCCACACAACCGATGGTGGATTTGCCACACACAAGCTGAGGCTAGATGCAACGGCGTGCACACCAAGGGGAAACAAACACCACCACTAAAACCCAAAACCTGCTCCACTTCCATCACACATGGGTGGCGGGGAGGCAGCAGGATCAAGCACCACCCTAGTAGGGGCTGGAGGTGGCTCCCACCACCTAGGTACTGGTGAACCACCATCCTCCCAGCCACTGAAAGGCAGCACATAGCGCTCCACATGCTTATCAATAGCTTGCTTAGTGCGCCTTCTACACCTCACTAACCGTTGGCTTTCCCAAGGGTGCGTAAGATCCCACAACCTCTTCCTCCAAGCACTCTTAATCTGACATGAAGCCTCCCAGCTCCCCTCATCTTGACCAAGCACCTTCAGATCAGCACACACGCATTTCTCCCAGGTATGGCGAGGCCTACCCACTGGCCTCGTCATGTAATGAAGAGAACAACGCAATATGCGGCAACCTGCCCTCCTCCATGCGGCCCACATGCCCCAGCCACCTCAGCCTATTTGCTGTGATGTATGCTGACAAGGTGAATACGTACCATGAATTAGATTTCCTGTGGGCTGGGCATGGTGGGGATGACGCGTGCACCAGCGCCGAAGTTTGTGGCGGTTACAAGAGGGTTGCTAGGTGGAAAAGGAAAACGACCTGGCACACTGGGTAGCTGTTATCGAGGTAAAGGTATGTTCTTTGCTGCATCAAGCAGAAGGGAGAATTCCCCCTCCTTGGCGTAGCTCTGTCTCACCCTCTCTGGATGTCTGGTTTCTTTGATAGTTGTAGAACTGTCAGAAGTGGGGTTTACTGTGCAGAATAGAAAAAGCTGCGCAGGTGGTTGGGAATTGTCATGTCAGCTTGGTGCCGGCACTGCATGAATCGCACATTATATGACACCTTATTAGGTACCGAGCATTACATTTTTAGTATTGATGTTTAACGATGCTTTGAAGTCTATATCAGAGATGTCTTACTGCGCCTTAATCATACCACTGCCACTCATAGTTTAGCATGCATCTACACTCCTGATGGCCATTGCACTCACACACTTCAACCCGAACGTTTGGCAATCCTCTATGCTGCCTATGTCAGAACCCTTCGCAAAAAACCTCAGCTATTTCTACGCCTCGGTGCAACCACATTTGCAGAAGAGGTTTATAAGCTACTTACTCGATATGCTGAAGACGCTTCAGCCACGACTTCCTATGGCGCCCACTTGGTCAAGCACAAAAACAATTGGAGCACTCCTCCAAGCATCTACAACATCCTCAGCTCCTTGACGTCTGCCACCAAAGAAAGGTTTGCCAGTCCCTTAAATTTCAATCCAGTCTTCTCTCAATACTGGTCGGCGCATGAAAGAGATCAGCTTTTTGGGGCTCAATGGGACTCATTTCGCTATGCTTGGACTGGGAGTAGTGTCAACAACCCTGAGTATGAAGATGACAGCCTCAATCGTAACATGGCATATGCCATTGATTCTTGCCTCCACTCCGACCAACCAGTTCTCTGTGCTCATATCCTGCCAGCATGGACAAACCGCAGCAGTACATCCTACATGACATGGGTTCGGGAGTTCCCGGACTATTGCCTCCACTTACTACAAATTCCTTCACGCTACTTCCGGTTTGTTCTCCCTACATCATATGAAGGTACGAATGACACATACGCTGCCAACCCAAAGTGGGATGTAAACATCATTCTTACTGGCAACAAAGCAGGATTCCGCCGCTATTATGATCATGAAGACCCTGAAGTTACACCATATTTTCTAGCTGAATTTTACCAAGCACTGCAGGATACCCTACCCTCTCGTGTCCGATTACCTCCTCTTAACACTTTTCGGCCCCTGTCGCCAGCCTCAACAACAACCTCACGCCAACACTTCACCCCATCCCAATTGCGCCTTCTTGGATTACCTAACCGCTTCAAACACCGTACCCGCTCTGATAGTTCAACGGAAGCTGATAATGATGTCTTCCCACTCTACCTAAGCACCAACCAGCAGGACACTGCTCAGTTCCTGCTGGACAAGGTACAAAAGGACCTCCCGGCTACGCCTCCCCTTCGCTATGATTGGACCTCATTTGCCTATACGGATGGTAGCCACATTAAGCAGGCTGCCGGACGCAAAAACATTCCCAAACTCGGTGCAGCCGTTTATCTGCCGCCCACCGCCTTGCATCCTGAAGGCCAGAGCATTCCTATCCTTCCCCATTGCGCAGATGCTGTTGCCAACACCATTAACCGTGCCGAACTTATTGCCCTCTATACAGCCCTCCGGCACGACTGCACAGTCATTGCTACAGACAGCTTGGTCTCCATTTTCGATACCTTTTCTTCTGGACCAAGAGGTGATATTGCTGAGACATTCACTTCTGATGGACCAGGTTCCAGTATTTCTGCCCATGGAGCCTAGGTTGGCTCCGTACGGGCGCCCCCTTTGAGGGGCCATGATGTAATCGTAATCGTAATCGTAATCCATTTATCAAATACGCAAACAGATTCATCGGCCACAAGACCACTCCTTGCACCTGCATCAACACCTTCTTCAAGTCATTGCTGACTGCATAGTCAACAGCCCAACTCCCATTCACCTCGTCAAAGTCAAATCTCACATAGGCATTGTAGGCAATGAAGAAGCCAACGACCTGGCACAACAAGTTGCCCTTGGAGACCTTCCAGAAGAGAGCTGCCTGACCTGTACCATCCCTAGTCATAACCGCACTAATATTTACTGGCCTCATGAAGTTGTTTTGCCGCCAGGTCCTCTTGCTCTCCGCCCACAGGCACACCCACGTAAACGTCCGATAGCCTACCTGTCAACGGGCCTCCAACAAGTCAGTTGCAAGAAATTGCGGCTGGGTGCCGCTAACCGCACCACCTTCTACTTTGAACAATGGCATGATACCGCTACCCTTCGAGATAACAAGCACACTAACCATTTTCTAATTTCTCCCTCATCAGTCACTGCTTCTCAACGTAACACAGCCATCCGTTACCGCACAGGGACTCTCTTTAACAGAAAACTTGCACATCGTTATCGCCTAGCGCCGCATAGTCGCTGTCTTCTCTGTAACCGTGAGGACAGCAGCCATCATACTGCTGCAGGGTGCCCCAAAATTACTGGCATGTACACGTACCGTCACGACCAAGCTGCACGCCAAATTGTCAAAGCCATTCTCCGCGGTCGCAAAAGTGGTTTCGTTGTCATGATGGACATTGGTAATCAGCAGCACTGTGAACATGATGTTTTGCCCCCAAACGTCCCACATCGCATCCCAGCTAATGTCCTCCCCCCCCCGCATCCCTCCACATGTCTGCTCATTGCTCACAAACCACTCTCGGCCAGACATTTTCCTCTTTATCCCCCCAAAGCTTCCCAACCGCCCTACTCCAGAGTACATCATCCTCGAGCTCAAGTACTGCCGTGACACGGACCCCCAAAACCAGTATGACAGAGCAATCTCGCAACATCGCCCACTCGCTGATGCTATCCAACAAGCGGCTCCTCACGCTCGCGTCACCTATATACCGTTATTACTCGGAGTGGCTGGAACAATATACTCTTCTACCACCTCTCATTTGCGATACCTCGGTGTCAGAAAACAAGCACTCCCCCGCCTGCTCAACCGCCTCCATGTTATGGCCATCACCAATCTTCACTGGATTTACACTACTAAACGTCATAAGGAACGTCACCTCACCCGCAGTTCTGGCGACACACCCATCCACCCAAATAACATAGGCGGGTGGGTAATTTACCCACCCACTTCTGTGTTCTGGGCTCCGAATGGTAGTGGGCCTATCTATATGTTTTAGGTGAGGGTCCACTCCCTTAACATATGCAAGAAGGGATTTCCCCCCTTCTCTGCGTAGTTTTCTCTCTCTCTCTCTCTCTCTGTTTAACGATGTGCAGTCCACACACTGGGTGTGACTTTCTACACAGGAATGGTTAGGAAATGCTGGATCTCTGTGTGTGTTGTCGGTTGGCCCCTATGTTGTGTGGCGATTGCAAGATTGATTGAGATGTATCTGACATACAGCAGGTCTCGCTCAGCTGCCATTGTGGGGGCAGATGCATCGCTGTAGATAGCAATGGTCTGACATGTGGACATATGAGTGGCTTCCAGCACCAGGGACAAGAGTGCTAGTTCTTCTGCAGTTGGTGTCAAAGGTGTGGCTGCCAGCATTGCATATCTCGATGGCATGCCTAAATCGTACGTCTATAATGAAATCAACACACTTTCATGATCTGAGCTTAGCTGGCTGATTTGGTATTGGAATGTGTAGCCGTCGCTCTGTGCGTATGTATATGTGGCCACCATGTCAACGTGTTCTGCAAGACTTTTGCCAGAGTGTTTACAGCTGTCGTCGGACCAGCAGCATTTCGCACGTATCTTGTTTTGGTCGGCGTTGCGGTGCTCAGCAGTCTGTGCTTGACCGTGAAGCGCGTCGCGGCCGGTGGGCGGTACCACGCTCGACACATCGAGTATTCTCTTATTTACGATATCGTTTAGGAACTGGTGGGCTGCTAGCGGGACTAGCATAGGTTTCACTTTGATTGTATGCAATAGCTTTCAATCAGAAGGGAGTTGCGTCGAAGAGGTCACAATTTGCCCGTAAGCCCGGTCACTCTCGCAGCCGTGACCGAGCGGGGGTGAGAGTAGCCAAAGCCCAGACCACGCACAAAATAATCGGCTTGAGCCCACTGTTAGCAAATATATATGCGCACATATGTGGGCTGATGTGTCAGAGGTACGCTTCGCAGCCAATACAGTCGTATCTTGTCCCCCAGCGTGAACTGAACCCATCCAAGCAACTCCCTGCAGGGCTGCAATAAGCGGCATATGTATCCGCAGCAGCTTCCGTGACCATCCAAAACAAACAACCTGCTGAACTGTCCTTGATATTAGAGGTCTGAAACGCAGTTGTCATCCACAACCATTTAATTAAGTCCGAAATTAGTCCCAAATATCCCACTCTCCTAGTGACATGTCATGGCATGTCCCGAGACTGAGGCCCAGCGTAACAACCACACACAGTCTATAGACGTCTTCCAGCTCATCCCATCCCTGATCTCAAGGAATCAGCACCTAGACACCTCTTAAGCACCTCATGCGTGCGCTGCTTGCGTAGGTCTTTATTCTCTCACTGCGGCGGACAGAAGTGCCCCACATCATCACTTTGTCACACCATGTCTTGGACAGAAGCTGTCAGTACGCAGGCAGAACCTCCTGCAGCACCTCTGATGGCTTGTGGTACTGTGGCTTGGTAGAGTTGGCGGGCATGAGACTGCTTGTACCCTGTCCAACGTGTTGCTTGAGGCCCAGGAGCAATTGGGAGCAGGTTACTCATGTAGTGCCATTGCCTTGGGTGCCACTCATGAAAGTCTTTGACGTCCTTGTAACCATCACTGGAGCCGAACTAGCGCAGAGGGCCATTGGTATAGAGACACAGCCAGCTGGAGTCAAAACAAGCAGGGAATGGAGATTTAGGCGCAAGATACTGTGTGAGTGCTGGAATGATCGACACACATGATGCTGAGTAAGCATTGGGGTCAAACTCCACAACTTGCAGCCCAATAGTTCTTTAGCATGCAACCAACACTGCAACATCACATACCAGCGAGACCCAAATGCTGCCTAGAGACTGATTTGATAAGTTTTACAAGGAAGTCATCGAGGCTGAAGTGCATGTCACAGATGCCTGCCAACATGAGCATGCCCAGAGTCTTTACCCACTTCACGCAAGACCTTGTATTACCCTGCGATATGGCATCCAGTAATGGCATGCAAAGGTGCGATCCCATCATTAAAGTTATCTCATGATGCAAAGAAGTCGTACCCGCTTCCAGCAACCCCACCCTGGAGACCAAGACTAGACCCCCTATCTTCTCCATGTTTTCTACTTATAGCCTGCTCCTGCAATCCCTACAGCCACCCACTGTCCTCTCCCCCCTTTGCCTGCTTTGGCTCCCACCCGGCTGCGTTGCCAGTATAGCCTAGGTACCCATGTAATCCCTACAGCCACCCATGGTCCTCTCCCCCCTTTGCCTGCTTTGGCTCCCACCCGGCTGCGTTGCCAGTATAGCCTAGGTACCCATGTAATCCCTACAGCCACCCATGGTCCTCTCCCCCCTTTGCCTGCTTTGGCCCCTACCTGTCTGCCCCTGCCCGTGCCTTCCCTGAGGCCCTAAGCCTACACCCAGCGTTGTATGGCCAGGTTTAGAGGTCTGAGCTATGTGCATTGCAGATTGCCAAACCATAATGTTGAGCACCTCCTTGAACCACATAAAGCCAGAACCTTTGAGACCTTTCCTATTGGACACAGACATCACCATGATCATGATGGAAACCCCTCTTTGTTGAACCCTCTCTGAAACACCTCCATTGCAAGCTGGCCAACTTCCGTTAGGCAGGCTCGATGCAATCTGGAGGTCTAACCATAGTCTTTTAAGGTTACCTGTACCAGCCTCACTCCAGCCTCTCGACAAGCCTGTGTGAAGTAGATGAGTACAGGCGGGCATCTCAACTCACGCGTAAATCCGTTATTCTTGGCATCTATCGAAGCCGATATCTGATACGCGTTAAATCTTACCACCAGTTACATACAAGTTGAGGCTCAGTGTTGCTTCGCAACACGCTGCACAGGTCCACAGTGTCTAGCTCTGGAAAGGTGTTCCACCTTTCCTCGCTTTGGCACAATGTCGGATACTGAAACAGGCCGTGCTGATATAGAACCTATAGTAGACTACAAATATGTCAAGCAGCAGCTCTCAGAGTATTTGCTCCCTATCTTAATGGCAGTGGCGAGACACGCACGAGCGGGCAGGGCTGTGGAGGACTTCAAGCCTCACTTTGAGAAGCAGCTCCCACCCCCGGCTTGGCTCAAGCTACCTCCTAGGCAGTTCCAGACTGTCAGCGGCGAAGTAAATGAGCGCAGCAATCAGCTAGTCAAGCAGGCGTTAGATAAGTGGGATGACGAGTTACTGGCGCTGCATATGACAGCTCTGAACGAAGCACTAGCAGACGCAGATGCCTCAGCTAAGCGCATAGAGCTAGAGTTCACAGCGCGCGTCCCTCCGCTGATGGAGAAGTACAGGCTTGCAATAGCAGATACCAGCGTCAGCGATCCAGACATCGTCGAGTTCGAGAAAATAGTCTTCAAGAGGAACCTAGAGAGAGGCACCACCTACCTCCGCATCGCGAAGATCTTCAGGAAGGAGAAGGGTTATAGCAACATGGTGCGGAGCGCATACCAGCACATTGATATGCTGGACTGCCTACCACACAGCCTGCGGCTCAAACCCAAGCCAGCCCCTACAGCCGCTCCCGACGAAACAGCAGCAGCCACAGCAGCAGCAGCCACAACAGCAGGAGCTACAGTAGAAGAAACAGGAGCAGAGGCCATAGCAACAGCAGCAGCAGCAACAGCCACAACAGCAGCAGCAGATGCACCAGCAGCAGCAGCAGCAGGAGCCACAACAGCAGCAGCAGCTCACCCTCAACACTCTTCTAAGCAGACTCCTCCTAGATCCTCCAAGCTAGGTAGCAGCACTCCAAAGAACGCCCTGTTACCCATTCAGGCCATCCAGACCATCAACAGGCTGGTAAACAGCTCTCAACTCTTGAGCCGTGAGGAGATAGCATGGCTGGATAACTGCCCGCAGCACCAGAACCCCCCAGAAACAGAACCAGCAACAGCAGCAGCAACACCAGCAGCAGCAGGCAGATCCCCCGCTCCCACCCCCCCCGCTCAAACCAGGACTTACAAATCAGCAGCAGCAGGAGTCACCCCTTCCAGCAAAGCTACACCCTCAGCCTCCACCCACTCCCACTTCCCGGATAACCACCAAAGACCAGCAGCAGCAGCAACAGCAACAGCACATGACCCACAGTTCGTTGCTGAGATTTATGCACAAGCAGCAGCTGCTGCACAAGCTGCAGCTGCTTGTGCTGCAGCACTGTCCAGCTTCCAAAACAGGCCACCCCCTCCTCCTCCCAGGTCACCCCCCCCTCCTCCTCCCAGGTCACCCCCTCCTCCCAAGCGCCAAAGGTATGAAGACCAGCAGCAGCAGCAGCAGTACTACCACCCTCGCGGGAACTACTACAATGATCAGCCACAGCAGCAGCAGCAGCAGCATTTTTCTGGCCGACCCCCACCAGCCAGGCACCACAACAGTCCAGCACCAGGCAGAGGCGGCGGGTATGGAAACAGAGAAAGAGGAAGGCAGTCGAACTGGAGTTACAACGACAGGAATGGGAGGAGCAACAACGGCTACTAAAGGAACAGCGCAAGCAAGAGCAAGGAGCAGCAGCAGTAGCTAATTTGAGTGGTCTACCCCTTGTGGGTGCATTCAACCTTAGCAGTAAGTCATTTGACCAGGCTGCTCTCCAAGTGCTTAATGCTGGTTTGAAATTTGTGCCTACAGCTACACGAGCTACCGCGGATAGTGTTATTCAGCAGCAAGTAGAACGTTTTGCCAGGAGAGTCCGCCTAGGTTTTCAGTTTAACACTTTAGGGTATGACAGTAGATACCATGTGCCAAACCCTGCCTTCCAGCCTGAAGCAGCTGGTGCAGGTGTAGAGGCATTTTTGGATGATGTTTCTGATCATGTACAAGCTTTCTTTGAGAAGCAGCAGCATTGCCGTCCCAAAACAAATCTGGGGCCAGCTCAGAGGCGTGCGTTGCAAGCATTACGTACTGATCCTGACATCATAGTAAAGCCCAGTGATAAGAATTTAGGTCTATGCATTCTAGATAAAGCTGATTATGAGGCTCTCCTACTAAAGGAGCTTAATGACATTGAGCAATTTAAACTAGTGTTGGACCCTGCTGAGCAGGTTATAAGGGCTTTAGTCACTAGGTTCAAAGGCATCCTGAGTTTGTGGCGCAGAGACCTGCCTGCTCATGTGTTTAGGTATTTTGAGCACTGGGCAAAGCAGGCACATCTCTTTCCGCACCCATATGTCTTGCCTAAGTTACATAAATTGCCTGAGGTGACCAGGGAGCAGCTGCCAAATCTCAAAGGCAGGCTTATTGTCCCCTCCCATTCTTGGGTCACATATGCAGCTTCTGTATGGCTAGCAGATGTGTTACATGAGGCATGCAAGAACAGATATGATCATGTTCTGCCAGACTCGCGTACCCTCATAAGGAAACTAGAGGGTGTGCAAGTATCGTGTGATGCATTCCTGGTCACTTTTGATGTAGTGGCAATGTATCCTAGCATAGACAATGAGGAAGCTATTGAAGCTGCATGTGAAGTAGTCAAACCTGCTCTGAGAGGAGTGGTTTATGATCTACTGCATTTTGTCATGGACAATATTTTCTGCATTAGAGGAGAAAAGGTACATCAGCAAATCCACGGCACTGCCATGGGCACACCCTGTGCCGTAGATTATGCCAACATCTACGTGGCTCGCTGCATTGAAGATGTAATGAGGAGAGAGTTTCCTAACTTTCCCCAACATTATTTCAGGCTGATAGATGATGGTTTCTTTGTGTGGGAAGGGCCAGCTGATGCTTTGCACGCTTTTTTGCAACGCATGCACAGTCTGTTGCCCAACATCAATCTTACATGGAGCATTAGTGATGTGAGAGTAGCATTTTTAGACCTCTGGGTGTCCAAGGACATGGGATCAGCTGTAGATGGTTTGGTGCCTATAAAGTTTAGCACTTTTCAAAAGGCGCATAACAAGTATATGTACGTACCTTTCTCTTCGCATCATCGTCCCTCAGTTTTCAGGGCCCTGATAAGAGGAGAGCTGATAAGGTATGCAGTCACTAACAGCAATGTAGCAGACTACGAAGCAGTCGCCCAGCTTTTTGAGCAAAGGGTTCTAAAGAGGGGTTACCCTGAAGCTTTGTTTGTTGAAGTAGCTAATAGCGTTGCCCATGCTGATCGCTTACATTACCTGATAGAGGACGTGGACACTGAGCCACCTACCAGTAGAAGTGGGCCTGTTTTTGTAGCATCGTATGGACCTAAAGAGTGTACAGGGGGCCTTAGCACCATCATCAATCAGGTGTATGCAGCTCATAAGGCTGTTACTCCTGAATTGGAGATTGTATGTGGGGATCATATCACTGTGGCCTACAAGAACGCTGCTAATTTGTCAAAGCTCCTAGTGCATGCAAAGGACTAGTATGTTCTTGCACACTTTGGTCTGCATGTTTTGGCTCACTGCAGTTTGTGCATGTGACGTAGAGCCCCCCCCCCCCCTTGTAGTGTTTGGATGTGTAGTTGCACCGGGAGTTCGATAGATCACAAAGACTCGAACTCCCCCCTTTTGTTTTGGCACCTTATGTCGAGCAGATGGGAGGATCATGTGAGTCACTGCGACTTAGGAGTCACTAGGTTTGTGAGGTTTAGACAATTAGCTGGCGGCGTCGAGTTGGCTGGTGCAGCATTTTGTTTGCTATATATGGCTGATATGGGTAGCTTTAAGGCCACCCCGCTGATGAGGCATTACGCCGAAATGCATTTAGGGTCCAGTCTTTTAAGGTTACCTGTACCAGCCTCACTCCAGCCTCTCGACAAGCCTGTGTGAAGTAGATGAGTACAGGCGGGCATCTCAACTCACGCGTAAATCCGTTATTCTTGGCATCTATCGAAGCCGATATCTGATACGCGTTAAATCTTACCACCAGCACATGCACGCATAAGTGGACTAGCCCACCGCAGAAAAGACAGGTTCCTGCCACTGCCCTAAGTACCATTGTAGTACTTGACCGGTGAAAATCGATCTGCAAAGCCATTGAGGACCTCAATGATCCTATCTTACTTCGTTTCTTCGAAGATTTTGAGTGGTTTGTGAAATTTCCCGAGATTTCCCGAGATTTTGGACAATTTTGAACTTTGTTCGAGATTCAAAACGACTGGGAATCTCTCAAATCCTGAAATTTGACGAAAGTTCGTAGGGAATATCGGCTCGCCTTTGAGCCCGTTTAGAGTCGTTTCCGACCAAAAACGCAGTAAAAACGCAGCATTCCTCAAATTTCTTCGAGACCCTCCCGGCGGTGTTCGTGAATTAGTTCCGAAGGTTGCAGGGGGGTCCAGGTCTTCAGAAAGTCTGCCCGAGGGTTTCCCAAGTAAGATAGGATCACTAATTGAGGTGCTAACAACATGGCATCCCTCTCATTAGCACCGTTGGAGCATCTATCCCACACACTTCCCCCCACTACCCCCTACTATGATGTGCGCCTGTGCTTAAGTGGTGACCTGGGTATAGGGTCTAGCAAATCTCGCTAACAAATCCCCACCAATACAAAACCTATACTCCTTTTAATTGGGTATAGATTACTCTCTCTTCCATGCATATTCTCTCTTATGCATTAGTCTCTTTCATCACTGCTCCGAGCTTTGGCACATGGGACAGTCAGCTCATGTGTAGGTATGCGTGCCTGTGAGGGCAAGAATCACACACTATTGAGCTCAAACTCCAATTTGCCTTACAGCTCTGCCTCTCACGCCGCTCCTTCCCCCAGGTGAAGCGTAGTACTTCTATATGTAAAGGTGCCATGCGCTTCTTACATTAAGAGGCCGCACCCTCGACTACACAACAGGAATCAAGAATAACAAGCTCTTTGCTTAGCTGTCTGTTTCTCTTCCCCTGTCACCTCATTACCAGCGCTGGTTACATCTTGCAAAAGGTGCATCCCTCTTAAAATCTACATGTCCTGCACCCATACCATTCAAGTGCTAGGCTCGGTCCTGCAATGTCAGCCGTAAAACTGCAGATCAGCTTTTCATACCCCTGGCCAACCATAAGTACAAGTACTAGAACTGTTAGCCATTCATTCCAACATCATTCCCCAGTACATTCGGCTCACACTGGATGGGTTTACCGCACCCGTGGACACTAGTTCAAGAGATCCTTGGGAAGAGCAGTTTGCAGCACAGGTGGTGGCTGGTAAGAGGTGTTTTTTGCAACCAGCGGTTGTTGTATCGATCCCTTGCTGAAGCCAGAGACCTCCACGACAAGGCCTACTGTGGAGAATGGCCAAGACTGTGCGAGATGCTTGGCTGGAAGCGCTTTCTGCACTCTGGCAGATGCAGATCACAGCTGGTACTTGTCAAACATCCTATATGAGGATTTCTGAACGGGCTATACCAGCTAAAGCACCCATCTCCCATGAAGAGCAGGACACCAGCAACAACTCTCCCTATCATCTCATGAGCATACGTAGCTCCCTACTTCAACTTCCTACTCACCCACAACCAAGCTTGAGAGAAAACCCTCTGAAGTCCCTTGAAGGCAAGGAAGCATACCTACCAGGTCTTTGCCGGGACCTGCTCAGCATGTGGTTCGTTCACCTTGTTACCAACCTCACCTTGGGCATTGGGTGAAAAAGCAGTGGAGAGTAAAGGACTCGCAGAGTGGGGGGGCCCTGGGGGAGGGGGTGTGAGGGGGAGGGAGGCGAAATGGGGGCAAAAGGGGTGCACATAATCACTTCAGCATAGTGCTTTTGGGGGTGCCTTGTGGCAACTGTAACACTACTTCAATCGGGTGGCACACTGTGCTTACAGGCAGCAGTACACAATGGGTGAGCTGATTCTCTGCATAGTCAGACTCAAATGTTGCCGATCAGCTTGCACACCTAACAGTAGCAGTTCTGATGCGTTGTGAACATCAAGCAACCATCACAGGGTCACCGCCCAGAGTTCCGTCTCTCTTTCCCTATGCAGCCCGACAGAGCCTCTGGACTCACAGCCATCCAACACTATCTTAAAGTCGCTGGCCGAGCTTCCCAGAGGGATAAGTCCGTAGTGACTTGGTATCGTGCCGTCCATGGTTTTCGCTGTCTGCTCTTGTAATATATGGGCTCCTGTACTTCCTTTGCTGTACCCCCTGAATCCGTTGAGAGGGACTATTTCAGAGGGGTGTAGAAGGTTGCATGTCCCGTTCCACGCATGAGCACATTATTGCTTCAGGCTGCAGACATGTGATCCTACAAACCTGTACTGTCAGCGCCAGTACATCTCCACACCATCCTCATACTATTAAGCGAGACTAGCGGTGCACTACACGCAGCACATAGCTCACATTCAAACCATTACAAGATATGTGCAGCAGCTGAAGCTTCCCTGTGTCCCTCCAGTGAGGGACCTGCAGTCACTTCAGCTGCTGGCCAAACCAAAAAGTACAGTAAGTTATGCTCCCAAGGTTTTAGCAGAATTTGCAGCACCACCCTCAATGTACGAAGATGACCAGCGAGTACAGAGAGCAGGGATCCGCCGCAGGTCTGCTCTTTTCCATGTGGACACATAATCCCAATGTGACCCCCTGTACTCCTTTCCTCACTGTAGAGCTACCAACCAGACTGTAAGGGGCGTCCCACTCTGCAATTATTTCTACTCTATGACTCCGCCCAGAGTGGAGTAAGCAAACGACTCCAAGTGGGCCCTTACTCCAAGTCGGGCCTAAAACCTTAAAACCGCCCGCCGCCGCCAGCCGTGATGATCACAGTTGCGTTTGTTTAGGTCTCAGATGCTTTCACATGCCACCCCAGCAACCTAGCTGCCTGCATTCCACCAGCCCTAAATGTCCCTGGAATTACCAGCCTTCGCCCACAAAATCTAAATAAAACCCAAATCCCTAAACCTCCATCCTACCCCCCCCTCTCGCCTGCCCTTCCCTGCCCCTCTTGGGCCTCAGCAGAGTCACGG
Source organism: Pseudopediastrum boryanum (assembly GCA_963556185.1). Taxonomy (NCBI): domain Eukaryota; kingdom Viridiplantae; phylum Chlorophyta; class Chlorophyceae; order Sphaeropleales; family Hydrodictyaceae; genus Pseudopediastrum; species Pseudopediastrum boryanum. The sequence goes on from OY744506.1 coordinate 6,567,035, forward strand.
AGCTCACACGGAGTAGATCGAGTTGCGGAGTACTGGCCGCTTCTAGGGCCAGATTGATAAGTCTGCAAAACTATAGAATCTCGTGCATGGCAGCCTTGAGGGGGGCCATACTCTGTGACTCTTTCACTCCGTGATTCTGTTGGGAATGTACTAGACGGAATCACAAAAGACTCTACAGAAGGGACTATATCTCTGTCCATTTAGAACAGAGTTAGGACCCCTTCTATCTAGCTCCCTCCCAGAACCAACTGAATCTGCAAAAAAACTACTCGAGAAGATAAGTATGTTCACTCTTTGGTATAACATGTAAGTGCATGGCAGTATGTGCCCACCAGTCTGCTAACTACACGGTTATGGAGGTGATAACAACATGTGTCCCTTGTATGCACCATTGTAACATACATATGACCTTCCTTCCCATCCCCTCACCTACATCTCCTGCTAAGTTGTTTTGTTTGTTTGGTTTGGTTTGGCTATGTGCCTGACCTTTACAGGGCTAGTGGCAAGATGGCTGGAAATAGCCTCCAGAACAACATCTCACCATCCAAACCTCCTTTCCTTGCCTAGGAGGAGGATGACACATTTTCCTGTGAACACTGCTGCCTTCAACTTGGCACATAGGATGGTCAGCTCGTTGCAGATCTGCTCCCTTGTAGACAAACAGACATACACTGAGACCGAAACAACAATCTGCCGTACTCTGCAACTCATCACCAACCCCTCCCTGCTGTTGTACATGTCAACAGTGCAACCTATCATAACCTGCAATCCGTCATAGTTACCGACTGCGGGCAAATGTTTGTCACGATAAATACAGTGCACAGATTGCAATCTTTGAAGCCAAATCACCTGCACTGACAGGTGCAGCAGGAGCAGTGCTCTAGTTGGCTCCTGCTCTCACACCAGCTGAGTGCTGCAGAACGAGACCCAACTAGCACACTAGTCTCACATGTATCCAGGGAATGTGTCTGAAGTATGTCCAGGCACAGTCTGTCATTGAGGAGATAGCCAAAAAGACGGAACACCTTGAAAGCACCACTGCAGCACTTCCTCCCCATCCACCTACCTCCAGCCTTTAGATACGTTGATCAAGTGCTTTTGAGTGACAAGATGGAGAGTCTCACACATAAATGTCTTTTGAGCAAAGCTCCCTGTCTTCTTGGATGGGCACACGTCCTTGTGAGCGCTACTGCTGCATACAGCTTGGCACATGGGATGGTCAGCTCCTCTGTTTGTATGCGCCCTTATCAGAACGTATGCAAGAAGGGGTTTCCCTCCTAGTCTGCATAGTTCTCTCTCTCACACATCATCTGCCCTTAGCACTTACGGTACAACATGTGTGCAGCAGCTGAAGCTCCCAGGTGTCCCTAAGCTGGGAGGCGTACTGGGGAAGCTAGAGCTGCTGGCCACACCTCATGTTCAGTAAGTAGGACCATAGACAGCAGTTACGTATCGTCACATATCGTATCGTATCGTATCGTATCACACAGATACGCAGTAGTTTAAATAGTGTTAAGGTTTAGGGACAGGGTTTAGGGTTTAGGTCCATAAACCATAAACCCATCCTACAGGTTCAGCTCAATCACAGCCCATGACCACTATCACCCATGAGCACATTACCCCTATACCCTGCCTGCAGTTTGGCATATGGGATGCATGCACAGCTCAAAGTGTCACCGCAGTCGTACAGATCTCATGAGCTTTCATATGCATCTGCCAGCACACACTACTACTCATATACAAGGGGGATGGAAAGGTTTCACGGTGGCTCTGGTCAAGGGTGGTACGCTTCGGCAATGCCCCCTAGTTCCTTAACATTACGCAGGTATTCCCATGACCCCGCGTCTTCTTTCTTTTCTTACTCATATCCCCTAAAGCAGGAACATTCTTGTCTCACACTTTACATAAAGGACACAGAGCTCAGCTGCCGCCCCCACAAACCCCCCGCTCTTCTCCACCCTTAAAACCGTAACCCATAAAATCTAAAACTCAACCCTAAATCCTATTATGAAACCCTTATTCCTAAAACCTACCCCCCCCCGCCCCGACTTCTCTTGGGTCTCAGTGGAGTCATGGAGTAGAAACACTTGCGGAGTCACGGCCTTCAGTTGATGACTCTACTTATTTACAAAGTCTCATGGCAACCCTGAGAGGGGCCATACTCCATCACTCTTTCTACTCTTTGACGCTGTTGGGCTTGGGAATGGAGTAGCCAGAGTCTGGAACAGGCTCTACATAAGGGATTCTGACTGTACCAACTCCATCACCAACAGAATCTGCCCAAACCCCAGACAAAGTGGTCCTGGCTTCTGCCACCGTACATTTCATAAGCTTGCTATGACATGAGTTATGCTTGAATGCAATTCTACCCTCAGCCTGTGTATGGGCAAGCCCATCATCGTTTGTGTGTCTTGAGTTGATGCTTGCGATCAGTAACTCTGTAAAGTATGCCCTGGGATTTTTAGGTGGCATTGGGATGAGGGTTTAGGGTTGTTGTGGCAGAAGCAGCTGCACTGGCAGGGGCAGCAAAAGTGGTGCTAGTGGTTTCGCTTGCTAATTCCCACCAGTTAACTGCTAGGGAGCAGCAGCAGAACCAAAGCACTCTCACTTAGCAAGAACATACATCTGCTCAGGGATTAATAAGGCCAGATAAAAGTTCAGGCTATCTGGCCAGCTTAAGGTTGAGGGCGCATGTATTTGGAGATCAACACAGTCCTTGAAGAGCTAACAACATAGCATCTCCGTCATTAGCTAATGGCGCTATCACTGTGGTTTAGCCCCTTGAGAGCACTACTCCACCCCACTCACTTAACACCACCTATTACGTGTGACTGTGCTTGATAGTGGCAAGATCGGAGCCCTCACCAACGAATCCCCACGGTGCAATATTGTATTCTTCTTGGTTGGGTATGGATTACTCCCTGGTCTTGTAAGCACTGCTGCATGGGATGGTCAGCTCATGTGTAGGTCTGCACTCCTATGTGGGGGCGAGAGCCACATGATTAAGCTAAAGCATCAATCTCCCTTGCGGCTCCTGCTACGCACACCGGCCGTTCCCTGACATGCACCGTGCTCCGAAGATAAGGGCACCATGTGGTAAGCCAGTTCCAACACTAATGGGCCCTTGCCTCGACCATGCAGATAATGGTCCGACAACACACAATCCCTTTGCAATCCATAGAGCTCTGCCTCTCTTCCGTCTTGAATTCACTATCAGTTACGAATTATGCTGTGCTTGTTTCAATTCCCAAAAGCTGCATCCTCTCAGATCCTATATGGTCTGCACCAATGCCAAGTGCTAGGCTTATGTGTTTTGTCAGCCGGCCATGAGCTGCAGCTCAGGAGTCTCATACTCATGGAAAAGAACATGAAGAAACCCCTGAGCTGCTTGCCATTCCATTCCCACACCACTACTCATAACATTTCGCCCAGACTGGATCAACAGTGCAAAAGTCAAGGCGTATAATATTCATACCAAAGAACCCTTCCCACAATCCCAAGCTGGAGGGTGATGGTCGAGTCGGCTTTGAGCGGATTTGTCACTGCATGGATAGAGACAGCTCGCTGCCTGAATGGATATTGGGAGTCAAATATTCAATACATACACGGTCTCTTTGCGCAGATCTCTCTCCCCAATGGACTGGTTCAGAATATGCAGTCAGCATCTATCACATGGATGGATGGCTGGTAAAATGTAATCTTTGCCACCAACAGTCTTTGTAGGGAACCCTTGCTGAAGCCAGATATCATCATGACAAGGACCGCTGATGAGAAAAGGCTGCTGTGTTGGATGCACGTCTGGAAGCACTGCAGATTTGCATTTCTATATATTTGCATATTGGCAGATAAATATCACAAGCATTGCAAGCTTGTAAAACACCCCAAAGGATGTGGGAACAGCCAGACACCACTCTAAAGCCGATACTATCTATCTCCACTGAAGAGCAGGACACCAGCAACAACTTCCTCTTTTCCCTGGGAGGACAGGGTAGGGGGGGAACGCACCACGCGTGCTAGTACCGCCTCTTCCTTAAAACTACGCAGGGCTAACGCCCGGCGTCCACTCACTCACTCACTCACCTTTTCCCCATACAGTCTGGCAGGGCCTCTGGACTCGCAACCGCTGGCTGAGCTCCCCAGAGGCAGAAGTCCATGACGTGGTGTGGTGCGCATGTCTTTTGCTGTCATGTCTTTTGATGTCTGCTCTAGTAAGTTAAGGGCTCCTTGTACTTCCTTTGCTATGCAGCGTAAATCAGTTGCTCAAGAGGGACTTTTACAGAAGGACAGAGAAGATCACATGTCGCGTTGTGCACAGCTGTACATGAGCTTGGGACAGACTGCAGCGATGTGTGTGTGTTTGCTTGCGAAGGACCTGAGGTGCATTCGACACATTGATTAAGTGTCATTCCTCAGGCCGGCAACATGGGCGAACCCACACTTTGACCCGATCATACCGCGTACGGCATGACCCTTCGAAAACCCCGCCCGCATCGGGGTTCGAACTGGCAACCTAGCGGATAGCAATGGAGAGTGCTAACCACTATGCCAAGGCGCCAGGGTCCATGTGATCCTACCTGCACTGCCAGCTCCAATACATCTCCACACCATCCCCATACTATAGTAAGCTAGACTAGCGGTCGGTGCACTACACGCAGCACACATATCACCTTCAAGAAGAAGAAGAGCTACGCCGAGCTGGTTGAGCTACTGCAGGGGGCAAGCACCACCGCTGCAGTCCCAGCCCGCATAAGTTAAGGGAGAGGCAACTGAGGCTAGGGTGCCTAGCCTCGTGTCCCCTACCGTAAACTGTCCTGGCTGGCGTGGGTGGGCATCTCGCCCACCCACCTTTGTTATCTGCGTTTGCGCTTCCAGGGTGCTCTTTTGTCTTTGTTGCGTTCTTTCTTTTGCTTGGTCGTGTAGATCCAGTGCAGCAGCTTTGTGGTCTTGAGGTGTATGGCTTTGATTGTTGCCTTAAGGTCTTGTCCATTAACTCCAAGAGCCAGGAGCTTTGTGTTCAGGTCTTGGAAGATGCTGCCCGCTACTCCTATGACTAAGGGGTTGTAGTGTACAGTGGCCATTCTATCAGCCTCTCGTAGTGCGTCATATAGGCCCCTGTGTTGCTCTACAGCTTGCGCCAGTTTTCCGTCCTTGTCGGTGTCCCTGCAGAATTTGATTTCAACAATCCAGTACTCCGCAGATTGGCCATCTGCTGCGGGCCGGTAGAGGAATGCGTCTGGGATGCTTTGTCTCCGCATCAATTCTTTGACATGAGCCGGCATGCTGTCAGGGAGGGCCGTCTCTGGGATGCGGTGTGGCCGTGGCACCAGGCCTTCGTCACTGCATTACGTGTCACTCCCCAGGTCCATCATGACGACAAATCCTCCTTTGCGGCCTCGCAGTATGGCCTTGAGAATCAATCGACCGATTGTATTGTGTCTGTGAGTGTACAGCCTGCTAAGCATTGTGCATCCGGATGCTGTGTGATGGCATCCATCTTCGTGCCCGCACAGCAGGCAGTTGCTGTTATCCGCGTGTTTAAACCAGTAAGCACGTTTTCGGTTGTAAGGTGCCACTTCGGTACTTGAGGACCGTTTTGCGCACCCCATGTTTCAGGCTGGCGTCTGTCAGGAAGCGAATGCTCGCCTTCTCGTCTCTGTCCGCTGATGCCTTTGCCCAGGCCTCAAAGTAGATCGTCTTGCGGTTAGCATTGCCCAGCCGGCACCTCTTGTGGCTCACCTTCTTGAGGTCGATCACCTTCAAATAACTGTGCAGCAGCTGGAGCTTCCAGTATGCCTAAGCTGGAAAACCTGCAGATACTTCAGCTGCTGACCACACCTCATATGGCAGTGAGTAGGGTTTGAGTAAAGTTTGCGGCACCACCCTCGACGTACCAAGATGACCAGCGAGCACATGTATGTCTTGCCTTCCCGCTGGGGCCTAAAGATCACATAGCAGCAATCCAAAGTAGCATATATACAGTAATGAAGAATTTCAGACGATCACTGAGACATCCAACCAAAAGTGCACCCCAGCATCGGACCATAACCTAGATTATTGAAGAGCCCCCCAAAGGGCAGTCCAGGGTGCAACAATCAGTCTTACAGCTTCGACGGACGTAATCACATGGACCATCAAATTAACAGCATTATGGGCATCGCTGAAGCTTTGTTTATGGTCTGTGTCCTTACTTCCAATGATGTGAATGTCACTGTTAACAGAGTTGGTCCATCTATTCTCTCAGATAACAGTTATCCCCAGGATGCACAGGCCAGGAGCAGACTCAGTCACAGAGATAAGTTCAGCACAACCACAGGCATGGCTGCTACCACCCATGCACATACCACTGGACATCTTCCTCACCACCTGTGCTCTGACAATAATGCGAGCAGCCATCCTAGAGCCGGCCTTATACCACTCCCAAGGGTTGATTGGGTGACTATAGAATGCATATGATTGTAACCCAAAACTGATATTGCACTATACTTGCGTGTATAATGCAGTGAAGATGTAGGCCCCACTTCCCTTGTCTCCCTCATCTCCCTCATCTCCCTTGTCTCCCTTGTCTCCCTTGTCTCCCTTGTCTCCCTTGTCTCCCCCATCTCCCTCGTCTCCCTCATCTCCCCGTCTCCCTTGTCTCCCCCGTCTCGTTTGTCTCCCCATCTTCCTTGTCTCCCTCATCTCCCTGCCCTTGTCTCCCTTGTCTCCCCCATCTCCCTGGTCTCCCTTGGCTCCTTCATCTCCCTTGTCTCCCTTGGCTCCTTCATCTCCCTTGTCTCCCTCATTCCCCCTGTCTCCTTCATCTCCCTTGTCTCCCTTGTCCCCTCCGTCTCCCTTGTCCCCTCCGTCTCCCTTGTCCCCTCCGTCTCCCTTGTCTCCTTCATCTCCCTTGTCTCCTTCATCTCCCTTGTCTCCCCCATCTCCCCTGTCTCCTTCATCTCCCTTGTCTCCCTTGTCTCCTCCGTCTCCCTTGTCTCCCCCATCTCCCTGCCCTTGTTTCCCTTGTCTCCCCCATCTCCCTTGTCTCCCCATCCCCCTGGTCTCCCTTGTCTCCCCCATCTCCCTTGTCTCCCCCATCTCCTTCATCTCCCTTGTCTCCCTCATCTCCCTGTCTCCTCTGTCTCCCCTGTCTCCCATGTCTCCTTTGTGGTGCACTCGAGCGATAGCGAAGGCTCAAGAGAGTGCAAATATTTCCCGCTACGCCCCTCTCGTGCTGCCGACAGGAGGGCAATAACTCCTACATACCTACCTGGATGCATTCCCGACCACTATGACAAACCATGGTTCCAACCCAGTGCCGAATCTGGTCCAGCTACTTCCAATGGGCGGGCACTGAAGCAGGTTGCTCGCGGGATCAAACTCGAGGTTCAAAACCGGTCTTTACACCTTACATGGCGGCTATCGGTCCATTGGAATTGACACACAATCACAGACTGCACAGAAGTACTGCATTTCACATAGCATGATATTCCCTGTGCCCACTTTGTCCATGCCACGTGTGTTCCCCTCCCTCAAGTACGTCGCGTTCTCTTCTCAATGCTTAGGACCCATGCCTCGGCTCGAGTTGGCGAAAGACTTTCTCGAGCTAACAAACGAGTGGTTAAAATTGTGCAAAAGACATTGTGTAGCGTTTTTAAGCTTTGGGCTTCACAACGCAGCCGTTGGCATGAATGACATGTCCCTGGTAGATGCTGTGGTACCGATTTTTCAGTGAGAGGGCTTTGAAGATATGAGTAGCCAAGAAGATGCATGGACCTGGATCCGAACCTTCCCGTGAAGATATTTTTGGGTCAGGTAGTCAACCAGGCACGGGCTTCCACGCAGGAGGCTACAATGAAAGGTGACCTGCTATTGTGTACAGTGCTTTAGGCCCCTCACTCTTCTGTAGCAGCTCTTACATAGCCTGAAGATCCCCCTCACATGAAGGACAAGTGTTGATTCCCAATGTTGGTTAAACCAGCAGCAAGCAAAGCAAACCCAGCTTGTATCTCGGCAGCTTGTGATGCATGCACAGTTAAAATGGCCATGCACATTCTTATAGGACCAGTCCTGTGGAGTCCAAATGTAGCTTTTAACCTGCACCTAATGTGCACATTACCCCTGAATCCTGCCTGCAGTATGGCATATGGGATGCATGCACAGCTCGAAGTGTTGCCGCAGTCATCCAGGACTTGCTCCAACAATTGAGCTTTGATATGCATCTAATGCCAGCCCACACGATCCACGCATATCCCTTAAAGGGATAACATTCTTTCTTCCGCTGTTTCACACTTTACATAAGGGACACAGAGCTCAGCTGGAGCCTGCAATGCCATTTACCCTGATAGCCTAGGGTTCACAACAAACAATGCTTTCACAACTTTGCTCTAGGCTTTCATTAAGGGCTATGAGGCGCAGCTCATTTTCAAAATTATAAGTTGAGACCCCACCCCCTCCCTCCCTCATTGGGGTGATGTTGGGGTGCCCTGTAGCAAGTCTAAGAGAGAGAGAGAGAGAGAGAGAGAGAGAGAGAGAGAGAGAGAGAGAGAGAGAGAGAGAGAGAGAGAGAGAGAACTACGCAGAGAAGGGGGGAAATCCAAATAGCAAGTCTAATAGCTGCAACTGGGAGGCACACTGTGCTTCACTGGTAATAAGACTGGACAAGGAGCTAACTCTCTGTGCAGTCAGGCATACCAGCATATCCGATCAGTGTGCACTCCTCTCAGTGCCTGGTCTGATATACTGTGAACCTCCAGCTGCCAATGCGAGCCTTCATTGGATCCCAAGGGATGCCCTACTGGGCTAGTTGGTATTATGGTAATCTGGTAATTAATTATAGGGCCACCGTGCAGCATTCCATCACTCTGCCCCTCTCCCACATACAGCCCGACAGAGCCTCTGGACTCACAACCATTCAACATTTGAAGTTGCCTGACGGGAGTCCCCAGAGGCAGAAGCCCGTGACTTGGTATGGCGGCGTCCATGTCTTTTGCTGTCTGCTATACTAAACATGGGCTCCTTGTACTTCCTTTGCTATGGAGCCTGCACCAGTTGCTGAAGAGGGACTCTTAATGGCCCTGGCGCCTTGGCGTAGTGGTTAGCACTCTCCATTGCTATCCGCTAGGTTGCCAGTTCGAATCCCGATGCGGGCGGGTTCTCGAAGGGTCATGCCGTACGCGGTATGATCAGGTCAAAGTGTGGGTTCACCCATGTTGCCGGCCTGAGGAATGACACTGTGCAATGTGTCAAATGCACCTCAGGTCCTTTGCAGGCAAACACACACATTAAAGAAGGACATAGAAGATCGCATGTCGCGTTCTGCGCAGGTGTGCCTGAGCAGAATATATTGCAGCAGCCTACAGACATGTGATTCTACCTGCACATTTAGCACCAATACATCTCCACAACATCCCTACACTCAAGTTCGAATAGTGGGCCCTATGAGCCTTCATTGGCTCCCATGGGATGCCCTTCTGGGCTAGTTTGTAATCTGGTAATCTGGTGGTGCACAACACGCAGCACATAGCTTACTTTCAAACAACTACGATTACGATTACGATTACATCATGGCCCCTCAAAGGGGGCGCCCGTACGGAGCCAACCTAGGCTCCATGGGCAGAAATACTGGAACCTGGTCCATCAGAAGTGAATGTCTCAGCAATATCACCTCTTGGTCCAGAAGAAAAGGTATCGAAAATACGACCTTGCCATTCATCCCCGAATAATGACAAATCAAAGTAAGGATTATAGTCCTCACATTCCTCCGACCTCCGAAATTCCATGCATTCATAAACAAACTTTGCAACTTGGAAACTTGGCTCTTGGTCCATGAACAATCTCACGTTGTCTGAATTATGCTTCATTGTACTAGAAGCTTCCTGGCAACCTCCAAACTGTGCAAACAAAACTACAACTATGTGTGCAGCAGCTGAAGCTTCCCGGTGTCCCTAAGCTGGGAGGCGTGCAGTTGAAGCTAAAGCTGCCGACCACGCCTCATATCTCACTAACTAGAATTTGTAAGCTCCGGCGCAAACTGCGGCATCGACCCTCTGTGTATGAAAATGACCAGCCAGCACATTTCTGGCTTGCCTTGCTGCTGGGTAGTGGGGATCATACAGTAGCTTCTCACCAAAATCTAGCATGAATCTAGGTGGTCAATGACTGAGACGTCGAACCGATGGTGCGCCGCAGCAGACCGTAACCCAGATTACTGAGGAGCCCCCCAAGCGCAGTCCAAAAGGCAACCGTCAGTCGTACAACTTCAATGGAAGCAACCACAGGGGCCATATAGTAACAGCATCATGGACATTCTGCTCAAGAAGTATACATGTCTGTATCCTTTCTTGCATTGATGTGAATGTCACTGTCAACAGAGAGTGGTCTGTCTATTCACTCAGATAACATCAATCCCTAGGGTGCAGAGGCCAGCAGCAGAGCAGTCACAGAGGCAAGTTCAGCGCGATTACAGGCCATGATCACTACCACCCATGCACAGAGAGAGAGAGAGAGCGAGCTACGCAAGGAGGGGCGTGAGGTGCCCTCCCGCGTAAGATTAAGGGAGGGGCCCATTGGTGTAAGGATTACACTGGGCCAGCCTACCATAGGATAGTTACATCCGTGGGTGGGCTTCCGCCCACCCGCCTTTGTTAGCTTACTTTCTTGTAGTTCCTCCTGTGCCATTGAGGCTCTTTGGGCTTTTCCAGTTTTCTTTTTGTTGTGTATATGCTGTGTAAGGACTTGACTGCTGCAGTATGTACTTCTGAAATGCATTGCTTTAGAGCTTGCCCTTTGATACCGAGGGCTTGAAGATTCATGGTGGTACTGTTGTATATGGTGCCTGCAACTCCGACAAGCAAGGGATAGTACCATACTTTGGCAGTGGGGTCTATGTCTTTGATTTTGTCAATGAGTACTTGGTGTTGATAATCAGCTTTGCTTTGCTGGCCTGTTGGGTCTGAATCCCTGCAGATCTTGACCTCTAATATCCAGTACTCTGCTGGGTTGTTTCCATTCTTGGGTTTGTAGAGCATACCATCAGGGCGCTTATCGATGGTGCCTTGTGCTTGTTGCACTGCCTCCTTTAGTCCCCTTGGAAGGAGCTCCCACGGGATGTTTCTAGACTGGTGGGCCATGATGCCGTCTTCTGCACAATTTTCAGTTGATCCAAGGTCCATCTGAATGACAAATGCTCCTTTGCGTCCCCTTAACACTCTTGTCATGATTAGTCGGCCGACCTTGTTATGCCTGTTGATGTACATTCTTTTCAAAGCTGGGCATCCTGAGGCTGTGTGGTGTCCGCCATCCTCGTCACCGCACAGGAGACATTTGCTACTAGGTCCCTGAGGTGCAGCAGCTCATCCTTGGCCGCCGGGAGCCAGAACCCTACAGCATTGCCATGAGCAAGGTGCCCTTAACACTGACGGTTAACGCGGTTACCAGCGCCTTGCACAAACTTGCCCTGCTGAGCAACGCCAAGTTCCGCAGCATCCGGCTCATCCACGTGAATCGGCCGCAGGGCTACAAGGTGTACCAGCTGATTGTGGGGACTGAGGGAGAGTTCATCAGTGTGCTGGGCTACAACCGCCACAAGCAGGCTCGTATTGGTAACACCTTCATGCTCCTGTCCACAAGCAAGAGCAGCATTGTGGGTGAGTCCAACCCCCGAGACACCAACCTGGTAGCCAACGTCCAGAAGGCCTTGGCAGAGGGGGTTAGCTACAAGATGATCATGGAGGTAAACATGGTGCAGTTCATAAAAGGACACAATTGCAGTACGATACATGCATTTCCCAGCGTTGCAACTGCCCGGACAGCCCAACAGGGGTATGTGCTGATGTCCCTTACTGACTATGAGTGCTACCAAAGCCATCACAGACCTGCAGCATGCCCTACTATTATTACCCATAAGAAGATGATGACATTGCCAGACTGTGCTGCTACCGTACAGTGCCCTGCATGCAAATTCCCACTCTTTGCCACCAGACCTGCGCTCCAGCAAACCTATAGGGCTCGATCCTGTCAAGATTTCAGATGCTCTATTACTATTGGCAGCAAAATGCCTGCTTGTGTGTCATGGGATGCCGCACTTACTGCTGAGTGTACCCCTCACATCAGTCAATCAGAATGCCTGGTCATTGCTGCTGCTAAAGAACATAGTTCCCATGGTGTTTTGCTGAGCTTAGAAGGTACAGGGGCTTATCATGAGCTGTCCACAATCTCCCACAATTCACTCACCATTCATCTCTTCCTTCACCATTCATGTTAGATATATCAACCAAATTCCCACAATTCCTCTGACTGAACTATGGCATCGCATTCCCCTGCCCCCCTCCTGCCACCCATCAGAAGTGCCAGACCATACTGATTTGTACCATCAGCCACCCACCTTGCAGCAAGGAAGATCATCCAGCCACATGAACATTGCAGCCCTGAGCGAACTCTCCATGTGTGCATACACTGTGCCATGCTGCAGGGCGGTGACAAGCAAGACAAGCCTGCAGGAGCAGGCGCCTCAGCATCAGGAAGAAAGAGGGATGAGGATGGACAGGCCCTGCCAAAGAGTCGCCATGCAGCTACCTAAGGCTTCTCCTCTCAGGCAGCAGCAACTGCAGTCTATGCTAGCTCCAGCAGCACTACCACTGCAGTGGTCCCAGGGCTGCATAATAGGGTCCCGCATAGGTCAGGGAAGGTGCCAGCAATTAACCAGGATGTGTTATGATGATCTGCTCGCAGTTATCCTTAGGGGACGGATCCATAGACTGAGTGCGAAGGCAGACGGAGGGTTCCAAGGGGAGCAGGGCTACATGGCCACATTGTGCACTTGCTGTCAGCGAATCTGCTTGTACTATGGCGATATGTTAAGATGGCGTGAACCAGAAAGGGGTCCCAGCTCGCAGTCCTGTGAATCTCAGGGTAGAGCAGCGCCAGTAAGGGTCCCCGGAACGTTGCCAATTGCGAACTCAGGAGGAATTGCACCCAATGCACTCTCGCCGCGGCAGAGCAAAAATAAACTCTTGCACATAGAGAACGCGGCCACGTATAGCATATCCTACACGACAATACCGAGGACTCAGAGACCTCCGTTCTCACTAGTGTCCACGCACACCCAGGCCCTCACCAGACAAAGAAGACAAGCTACGCAGTCCAAAAGAGCCGCAGTTGCCTCTAGCAGCATGGCTTTCCGAAAAATACTCCCCAATAATGCCACCTTTGGGGAGCGGCTGCATGACATGAAGGGCTGTCCGCTCCTAGATGTGCAAATTTCCCGAACAGGGCTGAAAAATGCTGCCGCGTATACGACTGGCCTACACCCTTTCACTCCGGCTCTCCCACCGCAAACTGCCCTTGCTACGACAGGAGGCAGAAAGCTCAGTAACGACAGCACTCCTCAGAACTTTACCCTGCAGCATGCAGGTGGCCGCCCCAGTACAGTTGACTACGAGCAGCTCGCCCCCTCTGCTTTCCCGTCAGCCCAGGCACCCATTGCAGCCACAGTGCATAGTAACCCCAAGGCGGATTTCGCAGTTGATGGAACTCATGGGATACTCACTGATAGACTCTCAAACATACAACAGCAGGTTGGGGCACAGCCTCTCAGCTTCCGGAATGTCCAACAGGTCGAGCAGGCGACACAAGAACCTGATGCCAGCACCACCAGCAGCAGCAGCAGCATGCCGCTACCCGCTGATAACATCACAACCACCAGACAATCAGCCTCTGGCGTCAGGCCGGCTACAAGTAGTAGTACCAGCATCGCCTTTTCGATGGCAACAGGTAACAGCAGCTTCATGCAAACAACAAAGCAAGGCCCCATTGATACCGATGGCTTGTTGACGTTCAGACATGGTGGTATGTTAGCCTGTACATACAGTAACAGCAACATGATACTCCCACCAGCATATGCTACCACCATGATGTGGGGAACCTCTGCCCCAACTCTTGCTAGGACTCTTAGGAGCACCTCCACCCTTGCTATTTGGAGTTTTACCCTGACCAACAGCAGCTCCTTGGAGAGACCAGACACACCTCCCTTTCTGGCCACAGCTCCAGACCATCTGCCTGTTTATCTCCTGCTCTCTGCTATACTGACGCTGAGGTCTCTCTCATACCTCTATGAAGCTGGCAAGCCAATCTCTGGCCTCACGTACACACCCCGGAATGCCACACCAACAAAGCTGAATGTCACAAAGAAAAGAAAGACCAACCAGCGCACCGGCCTATTAGAAAAAGCCAAAGGTGTCCAAAACAGCATGAAAGCCCTTAAGCAGAGGCTGCAAGATAAGTATGTCATGCAATGTCGAACTCGCCTACAAACGGAGATGGAACACCCTGGGGCTTTTGCCGCACACTACCTCAAACGAGCAATTGCAAAGCAAGTGAGGCGCTGCATCCAACGCAGCAATGGATATCTTGAAAGAAAAGCCTACAGAATCTACAGGTACACTAAAGTCACATACATGCGTCCAACACCCCCTGGACAGAATGATGCTCCACAATCAGCAAACCTCCAGCCCCAGGATTGTAAAGCAGCAGACACAACCTGCCCAGTAGAAGCCTCATGTCCTCATGTAAACTGCAGTGCACCCAATGACCCACACAGCCAGCATGAGGCCCATGATCGCACTGCTGTCACCTGCCAGGCTAGGGCCACCCACCCCCAGACCGTGCCCAATGCGCCCTTCGTAAGGAAACCAAAGCTAGGACAGAGTGCATGTCACCATAACACTTGCTGCAACCCGAGGTGTCAAGGGCAATGCCAGGCTTTCAGAGCACTCTGCCCTGAGGGCCTCCATCGACCCGAAGCCCGCACTACTTATGAGCAACTGCATGGACTGGCACACCACCAAGTGCAGCTTACAGGCTGCCAGCAATCAAAAAGTGCCTGGGTGTACTGCCCCACCTACCTGCTGAGTATGCCTAACCTGGAAGACAGGCTGATTCCCCTTTGGGTCAATGATCTCTTTAACCTCCTCCAGGACAATGTACATGAGCAATTATACCTGGCAATGCCACCCAAGGACCCTCCAGACTTGAGCGTGCGTCCTTGCAGAGGCTGGGCCTGGGTCCCTGCAGACTACTTCCTCCGCTGCTTCCACCTAGCCTCGACCAAGCAGGCACTTCATGAACAAAAGCTATACGACCGAAGACTGCCCCAAACTGCACGACGATGGATACGCCAACCCATCCCGGCGACAGCAGGCAAGCCAAGCGACCACATGGAGACAGGAGAAACAATGTCCTTACACTACGTCGAGTCGACGCTGGGCAGGTATGCAGTACACAGAGCGGGCTTCAGCAGACAAGATGCTGCCACTGCAGAGCTACTCGGCGAAGAATGGCAGAATGAGAGCCACGGCCAAGCAGATCCTAGACCCAGGGTATATACCACTATACCACGGGAACAGGACAGTCTGAGAACGTTCCAGGGAACTTCAACAGGAGCTTCATGCGAAGGGCTCAGCCTTGTCCCTCCCCCTATGCCAAGCATGCAAGGTGCAGGCAAGACTTTTAAAGCACCACAGACACGTGGCCCAAAAGCTCCCCACACGGTAAAGCGCAGGTCGAAGCCGGAGCAGGGTATGCGACGAATCGATGCAATGCTTAGAGCAGCAGTCCCTGGAATGGCCCCTGGCAATGCACCGACCAAGCAGAAGCCATTTGAGACAGCTGCCCCACAGCCGCATAACATCGCAGCAGCCCCGCACATCTCCAGAAACGGTCCCCAACACCGTCCGGACCCCCTTGTCGAACCTGATAGTGAGGACGAAGATGTTATAATGATCGATCACGATATGGAAGGCCTCAGCGAACCTTGCCATAAACCTTCCAGTCCCAATTGGGGAAATGCAGATGTTCAGCGTCAGGTTAGTCCCACCCCACACACACAGTGGGTCACACCAGAAACCGTAGGACTGTACTGCCAAGCGCAAGATCGCGGGAACTGCGCACTGCATGCACTCAATGCTATGGCAGGCAGAACAATCATCACTCCAGCTGAAGCCCAAGCACTACTCCGACATCCACAAGTCCCAAGACCAGCCGATAGCGATAGGCCTGACTGCAATGCCGACGGCTGGTTCAGATGGGAGGCTATCAACAAGCTCCTATACTACACAACAACTATAGACTTGACCCTTCTTGTCCTAAGGAACCCTCAAAACCACCCACAGCACTCTGGCAGTACTAGCTCAGCAAAGGCACAGATACTTGCCCTGGCACCGCAAGGATGTAATGCATTGTTCCTGCATAAACCAGGCCACTTCATATGCTGGAAACGCAGCCCTATAAACGGCAAATGGTACAGCCTGGACTCGATCCCCTATGTAACAACACACAGAATAAAGGAGTTGACTGATGCCGACTGGGCAGCATTCAATGGCACGATCAGTACAACCATAGCGGCTGACGCATACCTCCACAACGCCACTGGATTAACTCTGTACAAACGTAGGTATACACCGCCCCCGGCAAACAGAAGTCACATGCACTATGTGGACCTAGCAGGAATTGAGCTCCATAAAGCAGGCCCCACTCAGCGCCCTGCTGCTGCATGGATTGATGAGGATACAGAACGAGCCCGCGCCCGGGCCCAGAGAATAGCACAGGCCCGAGCAGGCACATCTCAGCAGCTTCCCAAACGCAAGCCTGCACAGCGTGACATAGCACCACACATAGCCCAGGCTGCCCTGCAGCCCTCCCAGACCCACAAACAACCTACCACGACCCAACAGCAAACAGAGGCACGCCACCCTCATAGCCCATGGAGGCTCGCAACCGCATTAAACATTAGAGTGTGCAGTCAAATTGCCAGTCACTGCGGGCTGCATGCATTAGAAGCCATGGTAGGACAGGCCATTGCCACTCCACGAGAGGTCACCAAGTACCTTCAAGAGACCTGGCCTGCAGGAGAGGATAAAGAAGGGCAGGAGGGTGATCACTATTCCACACAAGGCAACTACTCAGATCTTGCACTACAACGCATCCTGTATTGGTTCTGGTGCAGGAGGGCTTGCCAAGGAACTGAATTCTTGGAGATGCACGTGGTCTCTGGCCATGAACAGCTGCAAAAGGGCAATTATAGCGAAGCAATAATACAACTGCTACACCAGGCTGAGGCTTTTATGGTAAATTATACAACAAATCCATCCGCTGGGCAAGATAGTGGCAGACACTGGCATGTTGTGAGGAAGGGAAGGACTGACAAAGGCCCTACACCAGACTGGTATCTTGTTGACTCCCTAGACCAGGCTGTGCATCCAGCCCAGGTGAAAATAATGACAGAGGCCGACTGGAAGGATATCCATGGCACTTTATACATCATTAAACAAAGCACAGAAAAACAAATGCTAGACTCATGTGAATTCACAGATGAGGAACTACTGGCACATCAACAGAGACTTGCAGGAGAGGAAGCACGAGCAGCTCACACCCATGTCAGAGAGCAAAGCGACCCCCCGCATCTGCTTATTATAGAGCAGGATCAAGCCCAACGGTCGGGCCTCACCCAGACCACCCTTAGGAAACGGAATAAGAACCCACCAACTGAGCCTGGGCAGCGCAACAAGCCTAAAAAGACCAAGGCACCAACGACAGCCAAAACTAATGACAACTCATCCAGTATACCAGACATACAAAACTATTTCCACAAGCAAGCACAGCCCACAGCGCACACTCAGGAGATATTGCACCCACCCATACACTCACAACAGGTACAGGGGCTCTGCACAGGGACCCAATTGGAAACTCCCAATAAAGAGAGTGCTACCATCCCCACGCTGAAAGTAATGACTCTTAATGTGAGGGGGCTGTACTCGAATCTTGAAGATGTGCTTGATGTGCTGCAAGACCACCAACCTGATGTGCTCGTTCTGACAGAAACCAAACTAACAAGAAAAGCATGCAGCCAGGCATGCAAACATCTCAGTGGCCATGGGTATGTACAACGACACAGCGCATGCCAGTACAATCCTAGAGCAGGAGTAACCCTACTAATCAACAAGAGCTTTGCAGACCTGGGAACTGTTGAAACAATTGACATCCCCGGGGACCTTGGTGGTTACATAAAAGCAGTGCAGCTTCGCATGGAGGTCTCTACACCGTTAACAGTCGTTGGGGTATACATGCCTACCAGCCATCCCTCAGACAAGATTGTCAGATCCCAAATCTACAGGAGAATGAAAGCACTGACAGAAAAAGCCAATGACAAAGAGGAAGGTCGCCACAACATAATATTTGCAGGAGATTTCAATGCAACACTGAACAATATGGATAGAGCAAGTGGCAATACCAACCCAATGGACAACGCTCACCAAACACAGATCAAGGAAACAAAACTCTATACGCTGGACCCTGTCCAGGCTGGTCACCCCAGGAAATACACATGGAGAAAGGGATCAGCTGAACAGCTGGCAAGCCGGATTGATGACATGTTCACAAACAATGAAGCCCTTCCAGCCTCTGCAGTCACACAGATATGGGATATGACCGGCAAAGGCACAGATCATGATCTCTTGGAGGTCTGTGTTCCCTACCACAAGCTCAACATGCTCCCACCCCCACCAATCACAACTGACAGTGCCGAGAAAGCAACCCTTGAAAAACTGAAACGACTGAAGAAACTCACAAAGGAGGAGAGGGATGGCCTCAAGATTATCGTGGAAGAAAGGCATGGTCTAGCATACCACCAGCTGAATGACCAAGTCCAACACTTACTGCTCAACGACGTGTATCCACACTGGGAGCGCCTATCTAATGGAGACCCCGCAAGCATGGAACCCCTCCGGACCCTCTGTCTCGGAACTGCAGCTGATCCCGCCGCCCAAAGGGAGCTTATGGAAGCGCTGAACACTCAGATGGCTGACCTGCTGCTGCAGACTCGGGACACCATGCTATCAGAAGGTCCAACCACCATGACCAACCCAACAGGGCACCACTATCGGCCCAGACTTGTGGCCCTCCAACGTGATGGCCTGATTAAGTTACGAAAGAAGGTAGTCCAAGCATTGAGACAGGAACACGTGGAGGAAACAGAGCTGCCTGCAGACGTGTGTAAAGCACTTGAAGCACTGAACACAACAGCTGAGCGCAGTGGCACCTCTCCTCAACCCCTAAAAGCCTCTCTCAAACAAATTAAAACCAAAATCCGCAAGGAACTACGGGTCATTGACAGTGAGCACCAGACAAAGCGTAAGCAAAATGCCATTGCCAAAAGGCAGGCACTGTATGACCAAAGGCAGAAGATAGGCAACCAAATGATCACTGGCCAATTCAAGGGGCGCAACAGCATGCAACTTAGGGCAATAAAAACTGGAGAAGACACAGTAGTTACAGACCCAAAGGGAGTCCTGGAAGCCATCACAACATATTATACGCCCAAGCTGATGCCAGCAGCAGGTGCCGGTAGCAAAACTGGACTGTACCACCCATCAGAGCAAGCAAGGTCATATCCCTGGCTACAACCCAACGCCCCAGATACCTTTGACCTGAACACAGCCATCACTAGCGGTGCTGCTCCACGACGATGGCTGCACAATGAAATAAGGGACCAGCAAGCTTTTCAGGCCTGCCTCAAATCCCTGGCTCGCGGCAAGGCCCCGGGACCCGACCAAATAACAAATGAGATGCTGAACATGCTGCCTCCCCAAGGACAAGACCTCCTACACGGTTACATCCAATTGATGTGGGCAACAGGCTACACCCCTAAAGCATGGAAAGAGAGCACCACAGTGCTCCTGTTCAAAAACAAAGGCACACCCCTCAAACTGCAATTCTACAGACGCATTGGCCTAGAGATGACAATATACAAACTATGGACCAGAATGATCACATGGGTCCTTGCTGACTATGCCGAAAGACACAACATTCTGAGCTACACCCAGGGTGGGTTCCGAAACAAACGAACCTGCATGGACCAGCTGGAGCTGTTCACCCTCTTGCTTGAGGATGCCAAACTGACCCGGAAAGACATCTATCTCCTTATGGTTGACTTTTCCGAGGCTTTTGACACAATTGACCATGACAAGCTGCTGCAAATCATGTATGACCTGGGCTTCCCGACAGATGCCACAGAGGTGGTCAAAGACCTGTACACGGGTGCAACAACAGCATTTACAACCCCATTCGGGAATACCGAACCAATGCCCATGGACAGAGGGACAATTCAAGGTGACAGCCTCTCACCGTTTCTGTTCATTTTATATCTGGAGCCCCTGCTACGCTGGCTAAGGGTAGGTGCCAGAGGATACATCCCAGGTGCATACAACAACCGAGATATCCTTTTCAAACTGAAAGAGCAGATCCCAGATGTCACATATGCGGATGACCTGAACCTGATATGTTCATGCATTGGGGATTTAACCAGCCAAGCTGACAAGGTCACCCTGTATGCTGACTGGGGACACCTAAAAATAAACAACACAAAGACCCTCCTCACAGGTGCCAGATATAGGGCTGACGCCAAAGACCCTTTTAATCTGGAGAAGCTCCGGTGTAGCCTAACTGATGTGAAGGTCCAACGATCCCCTGCAACACTCCACGACCCACGAAAACCGTTCCGTTACCTGGGCCTGCAATTCACCATGCACCTTGACTGGTCAGCCCAATATCAACTGACCAGGGATACCATTCGAGACATGTGTCACATCATGAAGCACTCATACGCTACAACCTCCCAAAAGATGCGCACCCTGAATACATGCATACGGACAAAAATTCGGTATGCATTCTGTGTGGCCCCTTACACCAAAGCTCAGCTCAAAGCGTTAGACAGCCCCCTCTGTAGGGCAGCCAAAGAAGCATATGGTCTTCCAAACAGTACTGCCACGGCAGTAGCACATGAAGACGTCAGTAAAGGCGGTCTAGGGTGCCCCTCCCTACTAGCAGAGTACAATACTGTACAAATACAGCGGTTGACAGAGGCTCTCAATGACCCCGGACCAGTGGGAGAGCTCAGCCGTACACGCCTGCAGACAGATGGCAGCTGCCTGGACAAACTGACAGCAATGGCTCGCCCTGCCCTAACACACCACAGCCTGAGGCTGAGGCAGGTGATTGCATGCGCAAGCATAGATGTCGAGCTCAAAAAGCAGGGACTTGGCCCAACAGAACTACCCGATACCAGCCCACTCTTGCAAGACCTGCAGAAGATGCAGGCACTTGCAAGCCCCCAACCACCAGACCTCCTCCTAGCTGACCTTCACCAACTCAGACAAGTAGGTATGCACCGACTTCAGGACATTATGTCTTCCACAGGTAGAACTGTCCTTACAACACGACAGCTCATGTTGAAACTGGACAAGGATATCACCGTTAGGACGCTGACCGCTTTTAAACGTATTGCATACATGCTCACTCTCCCGCGAGGCATCACAAAAGAAACCTACTGCAGCAGGCCACCTGTGCAAGCAGGACATGGTGCAACAATCCATCCGGAGTATGCAAGGCTGCTGAAGTTCCACAACCTCATCGATGACATAGACATACGCAATGCACCTCTCCCAGCATTGTGGGCTGCACAGACACATGCCCCAAGCACAGAGCAAGCCCTGACAGAAATTCAGGCTTACCTGTCCTCACTCAGCGCACCACCAAGAGGCCACACTAAAAGCAGCAGTGTGCGCCAGACTGCAACAGACATCACAGCCCCACTGGTGTACCGAATAGAAACAGGCTATCACGTTTACCAGCGAATCAAGAATGAGAAAAGACAGCCCTTCAAAGATATGCGAGAGCAATTATATAACAACTTTGCAGAAGGGCAGGACCAAGTAGAAGGTATAGAAGGTCTGGCAGTGGCGGCACGCCACACCGGACGAGGGCAAAAGAGAAAGAAAGTAGCAACACAGAACCAGGTCATTGTGCGATGGGCCCCAACAGTTATGCAAGGATGGGTGGTGGAACTGGCTAAGCAAAAGGGCTATCACATTGATGATGCTCCAGAGCACGCTCTACAGCCAATGACCCATCATGAAGTCTGCAACACACCAAACCTCCCGACTGAATGCTGCTGTCCTAACGCCCACCTGCCAGCACGACGAATCCCTGCACGTACAACCCTAGCACATTGCAGCATATGTAGCAGACGATATCATATTGATTGTCTCCCGCTAACCCATCGCCCTGCAGGGGACATATTGGAAGAGGATGTCACGACAGGCTGGACCTGCATTGAATGTAACAGGGATCAGTATGCCACTAAAGGCCTCCCTCTTGATATAAGGCACTACAACGTCCATTGGAAGCCCAGTCGAGAAAGTGAGAGTGACCTCATCGCACATAATCCAGTTGTTGCTGAGATGATTGCTGCTTACCGGTTGCAACAGGCAGCAGCAGCAAATGACCGGTCCCCGGCAACTCCTGCACTTGGCGAGCTGGCTCAAGCTCAGCAAGGGTTATCGGCACTGCAGCAACAAGGCGACTACTACCCCGATCACCCTCAAAGATACAACATCAACATTGGACAGCAGTACAGCAACCTTTTCGACATGGACACATCACCAATGAACCCCCATGCTGATATCCACCCCACAGGAAGACACGAAGTCTTTATTAGAGAGGTAGAGATGTGCATAGATGGACAAATGTGGATAAAAACGCTCGCCTGCATATACACACCAGATGGCAAATGTCGCTACACCCTCACCCCTGAAAGGACAGCAATACTGTACCAACAGTACTGCCACAGCACTCGCCACAAACCAAATGTTATGCGGAAGTTGAAGGCAGGTACCTTTCCCCAAGAACTATATGCCCTCATGTGCAGGTACAGAGATGGAGCACAGATCAAAGATCACAAAGCCATTAGGAAGGTCCAAATAAAGAACCACTGGGCCACTCCCCCTGAGGTGTATGAGGCTCTCAGGCAGCTCACAGACATAACAAAAGAGAGATTCGCAAGCCCACTCAATTACAACCCAACATTTACGATGTACTGGAGCGCCCACAAAAGGGACCAAATCTTTGGGGCGAAATGGGATAGCTACAGATATAGGTGGACCGGCGGAAGCGTGCACAACCCAGAGTATGAGGATGAAGACCTGAACAAGAACATGGCTACTGCCATAGCAGCGGCCCGTAACACAACAGCCCCTGTCTTTGGCATACATATCCTGCCTGCCTGGTCCGATGCAAACAGAACTGCCTACCTTGCATGGCTACAACACTTCCCAGAAAACTGCATGCATCTCCTACAAATACCCCGAAAACACTTCAGGTTCCAGAAACCCACAACTTGGGAACGGGGCGACATGTATGCAGGAAACCCTAGATGGGACGTAAATATCATTGTCACAGGCAACGCAAAGGGTTTTGAGGCCCACCTCCCTTACTGGGAGAGCGGCTACATGACCAGGTTTCTGCAAACGCTGCAGGATGCCATTAATCAGTCCCTGCCGGACGACAAAGAGATACAAGACATCAGCATGTACTACAACCCCCCAAGCAGCAATGCCCCGCCCAGCACATCTCATCAGCCAACATTGCTGACGCCAAAACAGCTCAGCAAAATGGGTTACCCCAAACAAACAAACGGCTCTGAGTCCCTCCGGGACGATTCAGCCACCAGTCAAGACCCTCCAGCCATGGTTGACGCCAGCACTACACTGGATGACCTGGAAACGCAATTAGCCACTGCCCTACCAACAGCCCCACCCCTCCGGTACAATTGGAAAAACTATGCCTACACAGATGGTAGCTACAAGCAAACAAGCCACAAAACATCACCAATGGATGCAGAGTGTGATGCCCCAGGCATAGGGGCAGGGGTGTACTTCCCCCCACAAGCAGCCAATGAGGACGATGAACGTGGGGTTCCAATTGTCCCTGCAGGCGACAGCCATCCCCAGAACACCATAAACAGAGCAGAACTGGTTGGTATCCTTGCTGCGCTGAGGCATGGAGCCCAC
This sequence comes from Pseudopediastrum boryanum, assembly GCA_963556185.1. NCBI lineage: Eukaryota > Viridiplantae > Chlorophyta > Chlorophyceae > Sphaeropleales > Hydrodictyaceae > Pseudopediastrum > Pseudopediastrum boryanum. Next base: position 6,590,911 of record OY744506.1, read on the forward strand.
ATGATAGCCACCGACAGCCTCAGCTCAATGTACCAAATCAAAAAGATGCTGAGACGCCCACAAGATCTCCTAAATCACCAGCACTGTGAGCTAATTAAAGAGATAGTAACCGAGATCGTCAACAGGGGACTGAGGACAACCCTTCACAAGGTCAAGGGCCATGCTTCAATTATCGGTAATGAAAGAGCGGACGCAATCGCCAAGGCGGCTGCGACAGGGGACACCTCCGACTATGAGGAATGTGAGAAGTACGAGAGTCCTAGTAACAACAGGTTGACCCAATATTGGCCGCACAAGACCCAATGGAACAATCGTTGGTCACGGACCAATAATGGGCAGCGCACGTTAATTGACCGTTTCAAGCGGGTGAACCCTTTGACAGACCTTCACGACTCGGTACGTCATTACTGCCACCAAAAGAGTCGCTTTGGGATGGCAAACAGAGCTACCTGTTATTTCGAGGCTTTTAAAGGGATTGAGGAAAGACTGGACCTGCCTGCTAGCAACGAGTACATGACCTCGGGAAAAATCAAGTATGCAGAACGTCTTTTTTTTAGGCATGTTACCGCCGAGCCTGTAAAGTGAACTAGTAGGGAGTTTAGAACTCGGTGAAGGCAGCTGGATCCCGTGTGTGCGTCCCTGTCTCGTCCAGGGGGCATGCGCGCCAGTTGCAGCGCACAGCTGGTCACTGAGCCATGCAACCGGGTAAACGACCTCGCAACGTGCACAGCAAGAGGCATGGGCCTGTTGAGCACTTGCGATTGCTTAAGACGGGGTCCGAACGCCTCAGCTTCGTGAACTGCAGAACTTTCGGCAGTGACGATGCTTCGGTACAGAGCAAGCTATCCTCTTACGTCATGCAGCTGTCTCGCCTTGGCGTTGGAGCCTGTGGTGTTGCTGAAAGCAGGATACCGGGTAGTGGATGTCGTAATGTTACGAAGGACTGGCAGTTGATATGGTCCGGGCTGCCAGAGGGTCAGCCACGGCAACATGGGGTGGGCCTGTTTCTTAACTCGAAGTGGTCCCGTTGCCTAATCGACTGGTCTGCTGTCAGTGAGCGAATCCTGGTAGTCCGTGTGAGAATCAGCAGTGGGATAAACGCCTCAATCGTGGTAGCATATTCGCCGACTGATACCGAGTCCACCCCTGAGGAGGTCAAGGAAGCTTTCTACCTGCAGTTGGAAGCTATCTTGGCAGCGCTGCCTTCCAGGGACATGCTAGTCCTTCTGGGGGACTTCAACGCCCAGGTTGGCACTGATCCAGAACCGTATGGGGGTGTTATGGGGCCTCATGGCTTTGGGAAGCAGCAGCCTTCAGGGAATGGTGAGCGACTCTTGCAGCTGGCTGGTGCCTTGAACCTTCGCTTAGCCAACACCTTCTTCAAGCACAGCAATTACCGGACTGCTACTCACAAGATGGTTAATAGAAACAAGCAGGATGTGCTCAGGGTCATCGATTACATAGCTGTCTCCAAGCGGTTCATGTCAAGTGTGACAGACTGCAGGGTCTTTCGCAGCTTTGATACAGGTGGCTCTGATCATAGAATGCTGGTGCTTACGATGCGCCTCCGCTTGTCAGTGGCCAAGCAGCACAGTGCGAAGGGACAGCCAGCACGGCCCTATGACTGCAGCCGGCTGCAAGAATCTGCAGCAACTCAGCAGTGCTTTGAGCTGGCAATGTCTAACCAGTTCAGCCGTCTGGTAGGGGCTCAGTTGCAGAGCGCACAAGACGAATGGACACAGCTAACAGCGGCAGCCAGCCAAGCAGCCCATAAGGCTGGTCTAAACCTCAAGCCTCAGCAGCGGCGCCGAGATTTCGCTATATCCGATGCGACCTTGCAGAAGATTGAGCGGAAACATGCAGCACATGCAGCGGTGCTGTCCTCTCCTAATGATGCTACCAGGGCAGATTACAGGGAGGCCAATAATGCTGCTAGGCGAGCGGTTAAGAAGGATCAGGAGCGGTACTTCAAGCAGCAAGCGCTGTTTGCGGAACATGCTCTAAAAGCTGGTAATCTAGCCGTGTTCCACAAGCATGTCCTGCGGATCTTCAAGGAGCAGCAGGGCAGTAGCTCTGCTGCTCCTACAGCTGTGCTAGGGGGTGCTGATGGCAAGCAGCTGTTCCAAAGCAGGGAGGAGGTGGTGAAGTGCTTTGCTGAGCACTTTGCTGATGTCCTCAACTGCCCTGCCAAGCTCGACCAGCAAATGCAGCAGACCATTGAGGAGTTAGTGCAGAAGATGGAGGCAGGGCAAGGTGCAAACCAGCAGAGTGAAGCAGCAGCTCAGCCACCTACTGTGCAGGAGGTTGAAGAAGCTGTCTTTGCCTGTCGTAATGGGGCAGCTCCTGGGGTTGATGGTATCGCAGCGCCTATGCTAAAGCTCAGTGGGACCATGCTGAAATGGTTGCACAGGGTCATTGTGGCGGTGTGGGAGTCAGGGAAAGCGCCAGTGGAGTGGAAACGTGCACTGTTGGTGGCACTGTATAAAGGCAAAGGAGAGCGCAAAGTGAGAGATAGCTATAGGGGGATAAGCTTGCTAAGTATACCGGGGAAGGTGTATGTCTTGGTCATTTTGGCTAAGATCAGTTCTCATATCGATGCACAACTGCTTGATAACCAGTCTGCTTTTAGGAAGGGGAGGGGCCTCACTGATGCTCTGTTCACCATACGCCAGGTCATCTCTAAGTCTGTAGCATTCGATCAGCCTCTATTCATGGCTTTTGTGGATTTGCGTAAGGCATATGATTCTGTACCGCGAGACACGCTATGGCGCATCCTGCATGTGTACGGGGTACACACAAAGCTGATAGAGTTGCTGATGGACTTGCATACTGGCACACAGGCTGCTGTTAGGATGGGTGGTGTGGTGTCTGAGTGGTTTGATGTGCATGGCGGGGTGCGGCAGGGATGTGTCATTGCTCCCTTGCTGTTCAACATCTACATGGACTTTGTGGTTCGGCAGGCAATGGCTCAGATGCCGGAGGGATGTGGGGTGAAGCTAGCCTATCATGCAGATGGGAAACTTGAGCGTGATGGGTGTGGTAGTGGTGGGTGTGTGGAGTTGTTGTCTGTTCTGCTGTATGCAGATGATATGGTGTTGCTAAGTCCCAGCAGGGAGGAGTTGGTGGTCATGCTGCAGGTGATGGACAAGGTTGCTGCTAGTCTTGGGTTGCGCATCAATGCAAGCAAGACTGAGATCCTGTCCATTGACAAGGATTGGAAGGAGGGGGATGTGCCAGTGCAGCAAGGACCAGAGGTGGTTATCAGTGAGGGTGTGGTAAAAGAGGTGTCACAGTTCAAGTACTTGGGAAGTGTGCTTGTGACTGATGGCAGGTTGGATGTGGAGTTGAATATCAGGAGGGGTAAGGCTGTGGGGAGGTTTAAGCAGTTTGAAAAGATGTGGGGTACCAAGCATCTGTCATTGGCTACGAAGGTGAAGTGTTACAAGGCATATGTGTTGCCAATTCTGCTGTTCGGGAGTGAGTGTTGGTCCCTGACCAAAGTGCAATCGCAAAAGCTTGAGCGGGTGCACTCTAGCTGCCTTAGGAGCATCCTGGGGGTCAGGCTGTCAGATCGGCACACCAATGAGCATATCAGGAAATCATGTGGGGTAGCCACCTTGTCAGCATACATCACAGCAAATAGGCTGAGGTGGCTGGGGCATGTGGGCCGCATGGAGGAGGGCAGGTTGCCGCATATTGCGTTGTTCTCTTCATTACATGGTGACATGACGAGGCCAGTGGGTAGGCCTCGCCATACCTGGGAGAAATGCGTGTGTGCTGATCTGAAGGTGCTTGGTCAAGATGAGGGGAGCTGGGAGGCTTCATGTCAGATTAAGAGTGCTTGGAGGAAGAGGTTGTGGGATCTTACGCACCCTTGGGAAAGCCAACGGTTAGTGAGGTGTAGAAGGCGCACTAAGCAAGCTATTGATAAGCATGTCGAGCGCTATGTGATGCCTTTCAGTGGCTGGGAGGATGGTGGTTCACCAGTACCTAGGTGGTGGGAGCCACCTCCAGCCCCTACTAGGGTGGTGCTTGATCCTGCTGCCTCCCCGCCACCCATGTGTGATGGAAGTGGAGCAGGTTTTGGGTTTTAGTGGTGGTGTTTGTTTCCCCTTGGTGTGCACGCCGTTGCATCTAGCCTCAGCTTGTGTGTGGCAAATCCACCATCGGTTGTGTGGCTTCGTGATTGTGATCAGGAGCCTTGTGTTTGTGGCCTAGGTTTGTTTGGCCATTGGCATTGCTGGTCTTGCGTTTTGATTGATTGATGCAGAACGTAAAACCGCTTTGCGCTACCGGTACGGGACCATGTGGACAAGGAAAATGGCCTATAGGTGTGGACATGCACCTAGTAGCAAATGTCTCCTGTGCGGTGACGAGGATGGCGGACACCACACAGCCTCAGGATGCCCAGCTTTGAAAAGAATGTACATCAACAGGCATAACAAGGTCGGCCGACTAATCATGACAAGAGTGTTAAGGGGACGCAAAGGAGCATTTGTCATTCAAATGGACCTTGGATCAACTGAAAACTGTGCAGAAGACGGCATCATGGCCCACCAGTCTAGAAACATCCCGTGGGAGCTCCTTCCAAGGGGACTAAAGGAGGCAGTGCAACAAGCACAAGGCACCACCGACAAGCGCCCTGATGGTATGCTCTACAAACCCAAGAATGGAAACAACCCAGCAGAGTACTGGATAATAGAGGTCAAGATCTGCAGGGATTCAGACCCAACAGGCCAGCAAAGCAAAGCTGATTATCAACACCAAGTACTCATTGACAAAATCAAAGACATAGACCCCACTGCCAAAGTATGGTACTATCCCTTGCTTGTCGGAGTTGCAGGCACCATATACAACAGTACCACCATGAATCTTCAAGCCCTCGGTATCAAAGGGCAAGCTCTAAAGCAATGCATTTCAGAAGTACATACTGCAGCAGTTAAGTCCTTACACAGCATATACACAACAAAAAGAAAACTGGAAAAGCCCAAAGAGCCTCAATGGCACAGGAGGAACTACAAGAAAGTAAGCTAACAAAGGCGGGTGGGCGGAAGCCCACCCACGGATGTAACTATCCTATGGTAGGCTGGCCCAGTGTAATCCTTACACCATTGGGCCCCTCCCTTAATCTTACGCGGGAGGGCACCTCACGCCCCTCCTTGCGTAGCTCTCTCTCTCTCTTGCTACTAGGTGCATGTCCACACCTATAGGCCATCTTCCTTGTCCACATGGTCCCGTACCGGTAGCGCAAAGCGGTTTTTCGTTCTGCATACTTGATTTTTCCCGAGGTCATGTACTCGTTGCTAGCAGGCAGGTCCAATCTTTCCTCAATCCTTTTAAAAGCCTCGAAATAACAGGTAGCTCTGTTTGCCATCCCAAAGCGACTCTTTTGGTGGCAGTAATGACGTGCCGAGTCGTGAAGGTCTGTCAAAGGGTTCACCCGCTTGAAACGGTCAATCAACGTGCGCTGCCCATTGGTCCGTGACCAACGATTGTTCCATTGGGTCTTGTGCGGCCAATATTGGGTCAACCTGTTGTTACTAGGACTTTCGTACTTCTCACATTCCTCATAGTCGGAGGTGTCCCCTGTCGCAGCCGCCTTAGCGATTGCGTCCGCTTTTTCATTACCGATTATGGAAGCATGGCCCTTGACCTTGTGAAGGGTTGTCCTCAGTCCCCTGTTGACGATCTCGGTTACTATCTCTTTAATTAGCTCACAGTGCTGGTGATTTAGGAGATCTTGTGGGCGTCTCAGCATCTTTTTGATTTGGTACATTGAGCTGAGGCTGTCGGTGGCTATCATGTGGGCTCCATGCCTCAGCGCAGCAAGGATACCAACCAGTTCTGCCCTGTTTATGGTGTTCTGGGGTTGGCTGTCGCCTGCAGGGACAATTGGAACCCCACGTTCATCGTCCTCATTGGCTGCTTGTGGGGGGAAGTACACTCCTGCCCCTATGCCTGGGGACCCATGCACATACCAGTGGACTTCCACACCACCTGTGTTTTGGTAATAATGCAAGCAGCCATCCCAGAGCAGGCCATGATATCTACCTGGATGCATTCCCAACCAGCAGCAAGCAGATAGAGCAAGCCCTGCCTGTACCTCGGCTGCTTGTGATGCATGCACAGCTAGAATGGGAACGTGCGTTCTTACAGGACCAGTTCTGTCGAGTCCAAATGTAGCTTTTAACCTGCACCTAATGCGCAGTTACCCCTGAACCCTCCCTGCAGCTTCACGGCATATGAGATGCATGCACAGCTCAAAGTGATGCCACAGTCGTACAGATGTGGGTTTCACCACTGAAGCTTTGATTTGCATCTAATGCCAGCACTATTTACTCATGTCCCCTAAAGCAGGAGCATTCTCGCTTCCGCTGTTTCGCACTTTAGATAAAGACACAGGGCTCAGCTGGAGCCCGCAATAAAACCAATGCCGCTTACCCTGATAGCCTGGGTTCACAACAGACCATGCTTTAACAACTTTGCTCTAGGCCTTCATTAAGGGCTATGACCAGCAGTTCATCTTTTCAACAATGTAAGCTGGAGACCCACCTTTTCCCACCAAAATCGCACAATTTCGATAACCCCCCTAGTATCCTGCAATGGAACAGCATGTCACTTTTCAATTCCTATTCTATACCGTCCCAGGAGGTATGGCCTCACCTGCCGTAGGCTTTTACATGAGTGCTTCGTGGCTCAGACTTGAACTCCCTTCGAAGTCCACCTGCCTGGAAAACCAAGCAGCAATGCACTTTGAAGGGCGCAGTCGAGCAGGGATCTTCCACAGGTCTGCTCTGTCCCATGTGGACACCTAATGCCAATGACACCCCCCTAAAAACTCCTGCTCTATGACTCCGCTCAACGTGGACCAGACCTCAAGGGGCGTCCAACTCCGCAACGTTTTCTAGTCTACGACTCCGCTCAAAGTAGAGTAAGCAAACCGACTCAAAGTTGGGCCTCACCCTGCAATTGTTTCTCTTCTGCGACTCTGCCAACCCCTAAACCCAGTCCCTCACCCCTCACATCCAGCTGTACCCCCTAAAGCACCAAACACTTCGGGGGCTACACCCCCAAACCCTCCCGCTCTCTGTCCCTACTGAACACTTGGGGGCTGCCAGCCCCCAAATCCCTCGCTCTGGCGAAGCGAGTTGGTGACTCTGCAAATAGCAGTGTCCCCAAGGCAAGGGGGCTCCAATTCGCCTACAATGCTTCTGCCCTGTGGCTCTCTTTACACGCTGATCTCTCCTCCCCCGCGGTCCTGAAAATCTATGCTCCAACTATGTGGTAGCGGGGCTGCCGCCGCCAACCCCTCTTCTTCACTACCCTTAACCCTATAAAGGTAGCTTGACCTCTAAACGCAAGGTGGTAGCTTAAACCTTAAAATACGTTGAACCCACTTGTTTAACGCTTCCCCCACCCATCCGCGCCGTTCCCTGTCTTGATTTGGGTTTCACAAAGCCAATAGCAGCCCATGCGATAGGGTTTCACGATAACAAAATAGTCCCACTGTCAAAGTCATGCTGGATCAGCCCTTCATTCGGAACAGGGGAATAACATGGTAGGGGGGGAACGCACCACGCGTGCTAGTACCGCCTCTTCCTTAAAACTACGCAGGGCTAACGCCCGGCGTCCACTCACTCACTCACTCACTCACAGGAGAATACAAATAATGCAACACAGAACAACCCCAGTAAAACAGGAAGGACACAACTTTAGAGAATGTGACTATATATGCTGGGTGACAGACTTAGCCTGGCACATGCCATGGCCTCAATTGTCGATTTGCAGTGAGTGCCATTTTTTCTCCTTACGCCACACATCTCTGCGCGTGCATTGCATCACCAGCATAGCAGTACCTGGCAATCTGGCACCAGGATTTAATGGAATAACACCTCACTTTTGGTTCTCACACCATACCCTCCCAGGAAAGGGTGGCCTCTCCTGTTATACGCTTCTACATGCTTCATTGCTTAGACTTAGACTCCCTTGAAGGTGAACGCTGCCTGGAATATCAAGACGCGCTGCACATGCCAGGGCGCAGTCAAGCAGGGATCCGCCGCAGGTCTGCTCTGTTCCATGTGGACACATAATGCCAATGACCCCGCCCCCCTAAATACTCATTCTGCTCTATGACTCCGCCCAGCTTGGAAGCCGTCAACCAAACCTCAAGAGGGGTCCCACCTTGCAACTCCTTTTATTCTACGACCACCGACTCAAAGTGAGGCCTCACTCTGCAATTCTTTCTGTTCTGCGACTCTGCCGACCCCTCAACCCGCACCCCTCACACCCAGCTGTACCCCCTAAAACGCTAAACACTTGGGGGGCTGCCGCCCCCACAAACCCCCCGCTTTCTGGCCCTACTAGACAATTGGGGGCTGCCGGCCCCCAACACCCTGCTCTTGTCCACCTTCGAAACCCTAATCTTAAGATTCTTAAACCCTAAACCCTCTAAAACTGAAAGAAAACCCCCTTAACTCGTCTCCCCAGAGTGAGATGGGCACGCTCTCCTGTGAGCACCAATGCCTTCACCTTCGCACATAGGACGGTCAGCTCGTTGCAGTCCGTGACTAGACGCCCGGCGTCAGCCCTGCATAGGTTTAAGGAAGAGGCGGTACTAGCACGAGAGGTGTGTTCCCCCCTACCGTCACAGGGAGCGAGCGTGACATATACGAATCTGCAACCCTCAGATGCAAGTCTGCTCCCCACCTTGTAGAGGAATAGACAGACGCGGAAGCTGACACATCAATTCGGCTTATTCTGCAACTCATCACCAACCCCTACCGGCAGTCGTACATATGGACAAAGCACCCTATTATTACCTGCAGTCCAACATTACCAACGGCAGCCATATGTATCTCACAATAAATACAGTGCACCAGTTGCAATGTTAAAGCAGAATCACCTGCACTGACAGGTGCAGCAGGAGCAGTGCTCTGGTTGGTTCATGCTCCCCACCAGCTGACTGCCGGTGATCGATACAGATCCAACTAGAGCACTAGTCCCACATGTACCCAAGGAATGTGTCTGAAGTATGGCGAGGCACAGTCCGTCCCCCACCCGGCTACCCCTGCCTCTACCAGAAAGAGAGAGAGAGAGATCCAAGCACGGAGACCGTGTATTGTTCTCCAGCATGAGATTGCGGGAAGGGTTCCTTGGTGTAAAGATTACACAGAGCCCTTATCTTATGCCTCTGTCTACCACTGCCTATCCTGAGGCTCTGAGCGGTTGAGGCTACACCCAGCGTTATAGGGCCAGCTTTAGGAGTTTGGGCTGTATTGCAGACTGCCAAACCATAGTCTTGAGCACCTCCCTGATTCAAACAAAGATAGACGCCTATGAGACCTTTTCTATTGATCACAGATGTAACAATCATGATGGAAACCCCGCTTTATTGGACCCTCTCTGCAACAGCTGCAATGTAAGATTACCAACATCTGTCAGGCAAGCTGCAAACTGGAGGTCTAACCATAAAGGGTTCAGCAATGGTCGACAAGAGGCCATGCAGGGTCGGAGAAAATAGGGGATAATGGACCGGCTGGACTGGAGAGAAAAAACGTGCTCCCTGTCATTCCCCTAAACACCGACGTAGTACTGGCCAGGAACGTACCGCATGCAGTAAGCTTTTGCCCATAGCACTATGCCACATACCTTGGGAATGATGCGGACAGCCAGACTGCCATGCACCTGTATGAGAGTTCCAAAGTACAGCTACAAAGGGGTAGCAACCATGTCTATCTCACAATAAAAACCCTACACGATGTGAATGCAATGTTACACCCAAGCACCTGCACTCAATGACAGGGGCAGCAGGAGCAGTCTCTAGTTATTCCTGCTTGTCCCCAGCTGATTGCGAAGGTGTGCTCCAGGACATAACTAGAGCACTACTCTCGCCTCCACTTTTCATGGACTTGACTCTGCAAATTGTCCAGGCACAGTTTGTTGAGGAGCTAACAACATGTGACTCCCTCATAAGCACCATTGCAGCACCCCCGCTCCAACGACCCACACCCAGCTCCTACTCTGTGTGGCAAGATGTAGTGTCCCAAACAAATTCCCTCCATTCCAACCTCCCTTTTTCTTCAGTAAGATGATGGGCACAATCGCCTGTGAACACCCATGTAGGTTCGGTACGGTCCACACACAGATCATGTGCTAACAGATCATCTGTTCAAAGTAATGTCAGCACTGAGCAGGTCAGCTCGTTTGATCCTAGTCTGGGGAACCAGAAGTATACAACACTGGGCTGCTTTCTGTTCCCACACTATCACCCAATATCTTTGGCCCAGGCTGGATGGGAATGAATGAAAGTGCATGGATGGGTTCAAGAAGTCAGTTCACGGAGGAAGTTAGGGAAGGGCATTCACCATCACAGGTAGTGGCTGGTAACATGTGTAGGTGAGTTTGCCACCAGCAGTCATTTAGCTGATGCCTTGCTGAAGGCAGAGAATATCTCAAGGACTGTTACAAGTGGGAAAGGACTAGTGCTGTGTGGCATGCACGGCTAGAAGGGAGGCGAAACCTGGGGGCAAAAGGAGAGCACATATTCACTTCAGCATAACGAGTTGGGGGGTTGGCTGTGGCAACTTCAATCGGGCAGCACACTGGGCTTACATGCAGCAGGGCACACTAGATGAGCTATTTCGCTGCGCAGTCCGACTAAATGTTGCCGATAAGCATGCACTCCTATCAGTTAAGAAATCTGTATTATTGTGAACGTCAGCCGTCATAGGGTGCCTGTTCAGCGTCCCATTACTCTTCCCCACTGCCCCATACAGCCCAGCAGGGCCTCTGGACCCACAGCCATCCAACACTTAAAGTGGCTGGCCGTGCTCACAGAGGCATTACGTCCCTGACTTCGTATGGTGCTCATGTCTTTCACTGTCTGCCTTAATAAGATATGGGCTCCTTGTACTTCCTTTGCTATGGAGCCTAACTCAGCTGCTAAAGCCCTACTGCTCCACAGTAGTACTACGGATCCTATGGATTAGTACCACGTCCTACTGCTGGGCAGTGGTCACTAGCGCCCTGATTCCACGGGAAAAAATCAGCACTCAAAGGATCAATGCCACTACATACTTTAGTTCCAATATTAGCAGATTAGTTTTTGTCACTCGTAACCGTGTAAGGCTTAGCTGCAACGCCGTCAAGAGTCCAGACGCATGGGCATAGAAACTTACATGTCGCCTTCTGCTCTGCTGGTGCAGACTGAAAAAAGCAATTCAACCTGCACTGCCACTCTCTAGCCACCTTGCCTCAATAGAAATTCCTTTTACTGTCAGCACCAGTACATCTCCACACCATCCTCATACTATTAAGCTGGAATAGCGGGCACTACACGCAGCAACTAGCAACTAGGTCACGTTCAAACAATTACAAAAAACGTTCAGGAGCTGAAGCTCCCCGGTCCCCCTCTGTGAGAGACCTGTTGGGAACGCTCAAGCTGCTGACCACACCTCATGTTTTAGTAAATATGACTCCCACAAGTTCAGGCACCTCCCTCAATGTACTAAGATGACCAGCAAGCACGTTCTTGGCATATCTTGCTGCTGGGTACTAAGGATCACAGACAAGCATTTCAAATCTAGCATAAAAGCCATGAAGAGATTTATGTGATCACTGAGGCATCCAACTAAAGGTGCACCCGCAGCAGACCGTAACCCAGAGCATTGAGGAGCCCTCCAACGGCAGTTCATGGTGCAAGGGTCAGTCTTACAACTTCAACGCAAGTAACCACAGGGACCATATAACAACAGCATCATGGGCATCAATGACCATGAGACTGAACCAGCTGTTACATGGTCCGTGTCATCACATCCCTTTACAATCTGAACTGTCACTGTCAACAGAGAGTGTTCCGTCTATGCCCTCAGACAATGTTATCCCTAGGGTTCAAGGCCAGCAGCCGAGACCAGTCACAGAGACAAGTTCAGCACGATCACAGGGATGACCACCTTGACCCATGTATGCATGTACCACTGGACTTCCACGAGTGTTTTGGCAAAAATGTGACCGGCCATCCTAGAGCAGGCCACACCTAGATAGTGCATCCCAACCAGCAGCAACCAATCAAGAGCAAACTCTGCCTGCAGCTTGGCAGCTTGTGATGCTTGCAGGGCAAGCTCAAAGAGTCTCACGCAGTTCTATAGGATATTCAGGGCCTACATGTAGCTGTAAGCTGCACATGTGCATGCACTACCCCCGCCAACCTTAAAACAGTAAGGCAGTCTAATCTGTAGCTAGTTCTGCATCCCAACTCTGCAAACCCACGCGGAGATTTAATCTGGGCATGCTAAACCAACCAGGTAAATGTTGCACGCCTATGTGAGAGGGTCCCCCTATTATTACATTTCATGATATGCCATAGCAATAAGTGCCATAGGCCCCGCACCTCAAGCTGTCACAAAGAACAGCGAGGTGGAACATAATACGGGTAAACTTCGACATGTATGACAATATATGCATGCCTAAACATGAGGTCCAGCAGCTAGGTCAAAATCACCCAAAACCTCCGCTGCCCCAAAAGAAAGCAAGGAGGGCTTGTAAGCCCGGGTGCAAGCAATAGTTGGTAACAAACCCCATTGGTTGGACCTCACGCCACATCAGAAGGGTGAGCATAAGCATTCCTAATCTTCCAAGCAGCTGCAACATATTTAGCTATACACTTAAATGCATGCTTGAAAGGGCCATATACTAAGCCAGACTCCTCATCGACGTCTACACCCCAGAACTCTTCATTAAGCATGCTATGCAGCTTCTCCTCATCAGATTTGCCATCCAATATCTGACATTTTGCAGCAACATCAGGGTCAGAAGTCAGCTTCTCCCACAGCTTTTGCCTTTGTGCCTGGTAAACAGGACAGTCAAACAAGAAGTGTTCAGGAGATTCAACTTCACCTCCCAATTCAGGGCCAAGATCACAGGACTTGCAGCACTCCCTACGTGCACTTTGCCTGCTAGCGCTCTATCAGCCAGCAACATAAGAGTTTCCAAAAAAAGGCTGCACATCCAAGCAAGATAGGTGGCTGGAGCATCACATGGGATGATGTACTTAGCTGGGTGTGGCTAAGCTTTTCACATTGGCGCAGTCGGTTAGCATCCCTGGCTGTCACAGGACAGACTCAGGTTCACGGTTTGAATGTTACATTTGAAAAAAGAAAAACCCGGAGCCAACACGAGGCTCAAGGGGCTTCCAAAAAACCAAACTGACTAATATCATCAACTTCAACTAATTCGTTCTCATACTCATCACTAGAAACATTACCACAACTTGTATCTTCACTCGATTCAAATCTGTCAAGCTGCAGATCAAACACCCACTCAGTATCTTCATCTCTAAAGACACGCATTTTATGTACCAACTTCGCCAACATATGCTGCTTTGGATGACACATAAGCTTCCTTAAATCACCTTCACAGTAATCAAACAACTCACCAAACTCCGATCTGATTTCCTGGTAGGCAGGGCATTCCAGCATGAAATTCCTAGTTGTAACGGTACTTTCTGTCCTAACCATAGAGTTTGCCTCGAGATATGATCGGGATGCGTTCCTGTGATCTACGATGTAATGTACTATCTGTTCTAACCTAGATACTCAAACACAAGGACCAGGCTTATATTGCAGCGATCATGTCCCCTTTGGCATATTACCATCTAACTAGCCAGTGCATGAAGCAAGTGAGCCAGATAGAGAGGGAAGCTAAGCCTGCAACAACCCCTTTTACCAGGCACAAAGGCAAAAGCTGTGGGAGAAGCTGACTTCTGACCCTGATGTTGCTGCAAAATGTCAGATATTGGATGGCAAATCTGATGAGGAGAAGCTGCATAGCATGCTTAATGAAGAGTTCTGGGGTGTAGACGTCGATGAGGAGTCTGGCTTAGTATATGGCCCTTTCAAGCATGCATTTAAGTGTATAGCTAAATATGTTGCAGCTGCTTGGAAGATTAGGAATGCTTATGCTCACCCTTCTGATGTGGCGTGAGGTCCAACCAATGGGGTTTGTTACCAACTATTGCTTGCACCCGGGCTTACAAGCCCTCCTTGCTTTCTCAAGTAGGAGGGAGGCTCTTACCCCCATTGGGGCAGTGGAGGTTTTGGGTGATTTTGACCTAGCTGCTGGACCTCATGTTTAGGCATGCATATATTGTCATACATGTCGAAGTTTACCCGTATTCTGTTCCACCTCGCTGCTCTTTGTGACAGCTTGAGGTGCGGGGCCTATGGCACTTATTGCTATGGCATATCATGAAATGTAATAATAACAACCCCTTTTTGCAAATACTGTTGGTGACTTTGCTAGCTTTTACACCCCCCCCCCCCCTCGCACAAGCTTGCACGCGCTCACGGCGTCCGCTTTTCAATCAATTTCACACAACACTATGGAACTAGGTAGAGAGACACATCGTCCAGTGGCGCATACGTAGTTCAAAGAGACCACAAAGAATGTGCTCTGGTGCATATGTAGAAAACCCCATGGCATCTGTGAGTCATATCAGACCACAGTGGATGGCCCTGGTGGAAGCTTTCCCTCAGAGGATAACGCCTCTGGGAATAAGCATCCCATCATGGACATCTGCTGCCGGTTAATATTGATTGAAGACCGCAAGGCAGTAACAAAGTTGCTTTATTAACTACCACAATGGAGCTGCCTGGCTATCTAAAGCTGGTCAATGAACCATCAACCCATACTACTCTGGCACCTGAAGTCCATCACATACATGTGGTGTTGCTGTATGTTATCCTCCCTACATGGTAGGGGGGGAACGCACCACGCGTGCTAGTACCGCCTCTTCCTTAAAACTACGCATGGCTAACGCCCGGCGTCCACTCACAATTATGCTCCCATGTGGTAAGGCAATCAATCAAAAACGCAAGACCAGCAATGCCAATGGCCAAACAAACCTAGGCCACAAACACAAGGCTCCTGATCACAATCACGAAGCCACACAACCGATGGTGGATTTGCCACACACAAGCTGAGGCTAGATGCAACGGCGTGCACACCAAGGGGAAACAAACACCACCACTAAAACCCAAAACCTGCTCCACTTCCATCACACATGGGTGGCGGGGAGGCAGCAGGATCAAGCACCACCCTAGTAGGGGCTGGAGGTGGCTCCCACCACCTAGGTACTGGTGAACCACCATCCTCCCAGCCACTATGTGGTAAGGCAAACGGTAGAAAACATCCCTGAAGGCTCACTTCCCACACGTACTAATCAGTGTCCCCAGAACACCCAAAAACCTCTCTCAACTACCATAGCCTACATCTGAGAGTGTGTGTGACGTCCCCAATGAGGATCGATCCCGTGACCTTCCAGTCCGCATGCATGGGTGTTAACCACTACGCTAAGAGCCCCAGTCGGAGAGGTTCATGCATGAGGAAAACATATTTAGATAAAGATCCGGTGCTATCTGCCCCCTTCAGACGGCAACGAGTCCCATGTGACGTACCATACCGTTGCAGAGTGCATGGCTTCAGACTCAGCTGTGGGAGGGTTACTTGCTTGTGCACTCTAAAATCAATGGAGATTGTTAATGAGCAGCATCCGGCTGCTATGTCCCAACAGTTATTGTTACATTGTTACATCTACGCACACTGGTTGGTGGCGTACAATTAAGGAAGTAGAGCCTACTGGTGAGGGTACCCACAACCCAGAGCACAACCGCAGTTCTGGCTCACCACAAAGCCACCTCCAACCCTACCACCCCACACTTCAGCGTCTACACCATGGCCTCTGGGTCCTTCTGGGCGTGCATGTACTGGAGATCCTGACACAATGCACCCATGCCATGCATACATGCACAATGAACATGCACTACAGCACACACCAGGATATGCAGGTATACCCATGCCCCTTCTGAAAATGTCCACACATGCATTAGCAGAGAGAGAGAGAGAGAGCTACGCAAGGAGGGGCGTGAGGTGTGCTCCCGCGTAAGATTAAGGGAGGGGCCCATTGGTGTAAAGATTACACTGGGCCAGCCTACCATAGGATAGTTACATCCGTGGGTGGGCTTCCGCCCACCCGCCTTTGTTAGCTTACTTTCTTGTAGTTCCTCCTGTGCCATTGAGGCTCTTTGGGCTTTTCCAGTTTTCTTTTTGTTGTGTATATGCTGTGTAAGGACTTGACTGCTGCAGTATGTACTTCTGAAATGCATTGCTTTAAAGCTTGCCCTTTGATACCGAGGGCTTGAAGATTCATGGTGGTACTGTACATGCATTGGCACAACATACATGATGAACAATGCCCACCCTGGGCCAGGGTCAGAATTGGTTCAGCAGCTCTCTCGACCACACTGCCTTTCGGCTGTAAAAGGGCGTCAGCTCTGCCCTACCAGTGTACGTTGTTGACTATAGCTAGGGTTTTAGGCCCGCCTAGAAGGCCAACCATATGAATCACAAGGTTCCAACAGCTAGGGTTTAGCGCCCCCTAGAAGGCACTACAACGTACCGCAATGCCTTGATGAGGGACATGACGGAATGACAGCACATTGTTCAACCTCACCATGACTGGGTCCACAGCTAAACACGTACTTCGCCGGCAAATGCCCGCTTGCCAATACCACACGTCCACCCATGAGATGCCGACTGTTTGCCAAAGTTGAAATCCAATCATAGATGCCATGTGCCTGAGATGCCAAAGAGGTGTGCATATCAACATGTTCCATGCCACCTGAGCCAAAAGTTGTTCTGATCTGTAAGTAAGGTGACAGGCCCTAAGGCTTTTCTGAAACCATCCTAGAAAAAGCCCTCCATGCCACCTTCTCACATGCCTTACTGCAATCCAAACATTGTAAAAACTCCCCAAAAACCAATGTGATAGCCAATTACCTGCATGGCCTGCCGCACGTAATCACATGCCCACATGGGAGACAAGGCATGCAATTAGGAATGCCTATATGTATTGCTGATAACATTTGTAGGTCGTGCCACATTCTGCTGACTGTTGTATCCAACTGCTTGCATGCTCATTCCCGAGCCAACTTGGGCTTCTCAAGGCCAGGTAGGGGCCACCTGTGACAGGTGCACCCGTTCCTTTCCCACCATCTTCTTCGTCTACTGTCTTGAGGGTGCATTCACCAGAAATGGAGCTGCTGTTCCTGCTGCCTTGCTACCATCATGAACACCCTGGGCTGGGCGAAAGCTGAAAAGCTGCCTTTCCAGGCCAGATGTGGTCTGACGGAGCTGGTATCCATAAGCTGCCGACTTCTTCGAGGTCCATACTGTCCTCAAATGCCTTCAAGTAACCACTGTATAGCTGCCAAAAGGCAGAAGCCGCCTGAGCTGGGGGTTTGCGAAGCCATGATCGGCTGCCGATGGGCTTCTTTTCCGACTGGGAGCTGATTGGCAGATGCCGCTAAGCCAGGCATATGAGCTAGCTTAGGGTAGCAAACTGCATTATGCCAAAAGCCAGTTGGGTCCGACTTGTTGCGCTCACCCGACCTGAGCGAGATGCGTCGCAACCTAATGCTGAAAGCTAGAGTTTAACGCCTTCTAGAGGGCGACACAATAGCCTGCAACATCCTCTGAAAAGCTGAGGTATCCAGAAGAGTGATATCGTATTCGTCTGTGTGCCTGTGCTCGAGTACTGTACGCTGTTGCATCTAGCCTCAGCTTGTGTTAAGAGAGACCACTGCACTGCCCTCTGGGCCGTGCAGCACCCAAGCATGACTCCAACCGGGTTTGTTAGTGTGGTGTGTTGAGTAATAGCGAGTAATAGAGAGCTAGAGGGCTGCGAATTCGAGCGAAGCGGATACAAGTAGACCTGAGACCTGAGACCTGAGACCTGAGACCTAGCCTCAGCTTGTGTGGTGCAAATCCACCAACGGTTATGTGCCTTCCTAATTGTGATCAGGAGCCTTCTGTTCATGGCCTAGGTTTGGTTTGGCAATTGGCATAGCTGGTCTTGCGTTTTCATCGAGTATTTGTTGTCTGTTCTGCTGTATGCAGATGATATGGTGTTGCTAAGTCCCAGCAGGGAGGAGTTGGTGGTCATGCTGCAGGTGATGGACAAGGTTGCTGCTAGTCTTGGGTTGCGCATCAATGCAAGCAAGACTGAGATCCTGTCCATTGACAAGGATTGGAAGGAGGGGGATGTGCCAGTGCAGCAAGGACCAGAGGTGGTTATCAGTGAGGGTGTGGTAAAAGAGGTGTCACAGTTCAAGTACTTGGGAAGTGTGCTTGTGACTGATGGCAGGTTGGATGTGGAGTTGAATATCAGGAGGGGTAAGGCTGTGGGGAGGTTTAAGCAGTTTGAAAAGATGTGGGGTACCAAGCATCTGTCATTGGCTACGAAGGTGAAGTGTTACAAGGCATATGTGTTGCCAATTCTGCTGTTCGGGAGTGAGTGTTGGTCCCTGACCAAAGTGCAATCGCAAAAGCTTGAGCGGGTGCACTCTAGCTGCCTTAGGAGCATCCTGGGGGTCAGGCTGTCAGATCGGCACACCAATGAGCATATCAGGAAATCATGTGGGGTAGCCACCTTGTCAGCATACATCACAGCAAATAGGCTGAGGTGGCTGGGGCATGTGGGCCGCATGGAGGAGGGCAGGTTGCCGCATATTGCGTTGTTCTCTTCATTACATGGTGACATGACGAGGCCAGTGGGTAGGCCTCGCCATACCTGGGAGAAATGCGTGTGTGCTGATCTGAAGGTGCTTGGTCAAGATGAGGGGAGCTGGGAGGCTTCATGTCAGATTAAGAGTGCTTGGAGGAAGAGGTTGTGGGATCTTACGCACCCTTGGGAAAGCCAACGGTTAGTGAGGTGTAGAAGGCGCACTAAGCAAGCTATTGATAAGCATGTGGAGCGCTATGTGGTGCCTTTCAGTGGCTGGGAGGATGGTGGTTCACCAGTACCTAGGTGGTGGGAGCCACCTCCAGCCCCTACTAGGGTGGTGCTTGATCCTGCTGCCTCCCCGCCACCCATGTGTGATGGAAGTGGAGCAGGTTTTGGGTTTTAGTGGTGGTGTTTGTTTCCCCTTGGTGTGCACGCCGTTGCATCTAGCTTCAGCTTGTGTGTGGCAAATCCACCATCGGTTGTGTGGCTTCGTGATTGTGATCAGGAGCCTTGTGTTTGTGGCCTAGGTTTGTTTGGCCATTGGCATTGCTGGTCTTGCGTTTTGATTGATTGATTGATTTGTTCTCGAGTGGCAAGACTCTAAGGTGCGAGCCTCAAAAAAATAACTGTTTAAAATCACACTCTTGTAACGTGGGTATGCAATTATGCATTACTCTCTTTTAAATAGTGCTGCATACAGCCTGGCACATTCTGCTCTGCGACTCTGCCAACCTGTACCCCCTCACCCCTCACACCCAGCTGTACCTCCTATTAAAACACTAAACAGTAAGGGGGTGTCGTCCCCGAAAATCCCCCGGTCTCTGGCCCTAGTGGATAGCTGGCAATAGCCGCCCTGTGCATTGCATGTAGGTTTAAGGAAGAGGCGGCACTAGCCCGCAAAGTGCATCCCCCCCTACCTTCACACCGAGCAAACCTGAGAGGATTCGAAACTGCAACCCACCATGATAACGAGCTGCTAGCGGTTTGTTACTAACAGTGCCTTACCATGGTGAACCTACAGTCCTCAGCGCTGCAAGGGGCTTACACAGGACTTCCAAAGGAACCACCCTGGTATTACTGGATTGACTTAGGGGTCTGTTCGTTGGCCGCTCACCAAAGTGCAATTGCAGAGGCTTGAGCGGTGCACTCTAGCTGCCTTGGGAGCATCCTGGGGGTCAGGCCCTCGGACGCCAGTGAGCACACCAATGCGCTTCTCGCAGATGTTGGTTGAAACAACGAACATGCCTAGAGGCGCCCCTGTCTTGTGAATACCCCTGCTCACAGCTTGTCACATGGGAAGGTCAGCTCATCTGTTGATCTCCACCCTTCTGAGGGAAGAGGTCAACCTGGTCCAACTGAAATGTCAATCGGCCATGCACCGCAACTCTGTCCAAGTTTTCCTGCAGTTCCACACATAGAAGGTGCCACCTGCTCCTAAGCTACACGCACCGTGTATTCACCTAGACTAACTAAGGGGCCCCACCCTAAAGAGAAAGAGAGGTCCGCGTTACGTGAGAAAACTAACCATTTTCCCTACCGTTGGATCATGGAAAGGATTCTTTCGGGCGGGTCTGAAAGGTAATGGCTCTTGTTACTTTGATGTGGAAGTTACAGTAGCCTTCACCTTTCAGACCCACCCTCGAATAACGGGCTGCAGAACTCGTAGTTCACCGCATCGTTTCAAGCCGGCGCTCTCTCTGCAAAGCTGCGCCTGGGGCAAGTCCTATACATGCTTAGATCCCTCTGAAACATTTCAAGACTTCAACACCACGAGATGCTCCAGGTGCAGCAGGAGTAATGCTCTGGTTAGTTGCTGCTTTGCACCAGCTGGTTGCGAAAGAGTGTCAGCTAACCAGAGTCCTATTCCAGCCCATATCTCGCCTGGGTCCTACTCGTGTTGCCCACCCCGGGCCAGGGTCAGTGCCTTTGGTTAAGCAGCACACTCCACCACACTGCTTTTTGTCCTCTGTGCTCCCTTCTCCTGGGGGCCTACTCTCTCCCTAAGAGAGCTCTTTCTTCCTCGTTTTTTTCGCATACCAACCAGCGACCGGCACTTGCTCTTGCTCCGGGAGCACTCTCCACAGCCCAGAGGCCCGAGAGGACCTTACAAACTGCCCGAAACTTAGGTCAGTGCGTTTTCTCAATGTGGGAGCCTCTCGAAGAGAGTGGGCAGCTCCGCTTCTAGCGACAACAGTAGGATTTGAACCTGCGCCATACCTCGCATGACGGGCCAAATCTCGCAACCAGTGGGATTAGAGCCCACGCCTCATAAGCCATCCGCCACCCAAGAGCAGCGCTCTAGCCACTCAATTAAGTCCCTTCACCACCGCAGGAGACTTGGCGCCCGGGGCAGGGCTCGAACCTGCAACCTCTCGGAAACGAATCCCGTGCTCTACCAATTTGATCTACCCGGGTTCGGCACTCTCACAAACTAGCATCGAAAGGAGAAGGGTTCCAATTTGCAACTCTTCCTGCTCTGTGACTCTGCCAACCTTCAAGCTCACTCCCGAGGCTCCGTGCTCCTGCCAAGTGCTTATAGGGCTGCCATCCCTTCCTTTACCAACCCTGAAACCCTAAACCCTAAAAGGCTAGCTTAAAACTAAACCCTAGAGGGCAAACCCCAAACTAACCCCACATTCACGGCAACCAGACTCCCCCCCCCTTTGTTCTGATAGAGAGCAGCGGGAATAGATGGAAGCCAACTGAACAGTATGGACACAACCTCACTCAGGTTGGACATGGAAATGCGCCTATGTTGCGTGAATGTCTTGGATTACTTGGGGCTTCAACAGACCATCACCCAATACTTGCAACACAAATACTTTTTACTTGCGATTTTATTCATAGTAACCATTGCAGCAATCATACATAACATATCTCACAAAAAAATGGTACCCTATTTGCAATATCATCGCCAAGCACTGACAGACGCAGGAGGAGTACTGCTCTGATCGGTTGTGCTTTGCACCAGCTGACTGTACATTAACTCACAAATGACCAGGGCATTACTCGCGCACATATGTTATCAACATATGCATGCATGGAAATTGGCCAGGCACAGTCACTGAGGGGACGACAAACTATTGGATCGCTAGTCCCTCATCTACACCATTGCAGCCACTACCTACCCCCCCATCCGCTCACCGCAGGCCTCTATTCGTTTCTGTGTTGACGGTGCTCTACATGGCCAGATAGGTTTTGTCAACAAACAACCTCTGAGCAAGCTGTCCTCCCTCTTAATAACAGTAAGGGTACACTCTCCTGGGAGTAGCGGCTGCCTACAGCTTGGCATGTGGGACAGTCAGCTTGTTGGTAGCAGGTCTGCGCCCTTGTGAGGGATCAAATAGAGTTACGAAATTAGCTGACACACCAGTTTGCCTTATGGGAGTGCAACTCCCCCACCCAAGCTTCCCTGCAGTCTCACACTCATAACTAGGGTACATACACCCTGCTCCTAAAGTGAAGGCGCCGTGCAGTTTTCAAAGTGAAGCCGGACGGGCCCCTCCCTCAACCCCATGATGGAGACCAGCTCTATCCCCCTCCTCTCATCTTGACTTCATCATCAGCTGTGATATCCCCCTCGCATTTTGACTTCATCATCAGCTGTGATATTGAGCTTCCTTAGCACCTACGCCCCAAGATAAGCGATTTGCTAACAGATAATGTGGGAGAGGCTGGAATTGAACCCTCTCACGGAAAGCTGTGTGTATCACAAATACACGTTCCGAGTGATTGAAGCTTGACGACAATTAAGGACCTTTCGTCGGACAAAGACCTGCAGAAAATGTCTGGCTGCACTGATCGGAACTCTGCTGCGAGTGTTTGGGACCGGCTAAAACCGTAGCTCGCACCAGCATGGAATGCAGACATTCCATATGTGACCTGAACCGCCGTTGGTCTAAGCTCTATCGGAAGATGGACCTTAATTCCTGGCAGCCAAGGCGGCTTCTATAAGGTGCAACACGTCTATGCCCTAGCCAGCAGGCACAGCACATCGAGGGTGAAGTAACGCTATATTATTTAAGTCCACCCTGCCCAACCCTGGAAAACAGTGCCAGCGACACCCAGCCATAGCCAGTTTGGCAGGGGTTTTAGGCAAAGCCAATGTTAAACCCTGACAAACACACATACATGAGAGCCTAAGACACAGGCTCACATGTCATAGTTACCTGACCCTGGAAAGGGTTACTGTTTGCCAAAGCAAGTCAAGGGGCACCACGCAAATTTTACTGTTTGCTAAGTCGCTGGCACCATGCAGTTTTTAGGGGGCTATGATGAAAAGGGGACCAAAACCCTCTCCTAAAAGCTATCCAAAGATATAGCTGACGGGGTCCTCCACCTGTGCCCACCATTATCTATATGGCAAGATGGGCTTTTGCAAACAAGCTACCTCCAAGGAACACTCTCGTGTGAGCACCGCTGCCGTACAGCTTGGCACGTGGACGGTCAGCTCGTTTGTATATTTACACCCTTGTGAGGGAAGGCAAGTGCCAACGAGCTGAGACATCAGTTGCCTTACGGTTCTGCAACTCACGTACCTATTCCCTGCAGTCTTACATAGTTAGGGTGCACCCTGCTAAGGTGAAGGCACCGTGTACTTCTTGCACTGAGGGCCGCCCCTCCCTCGACCACATGATGGAGACCAACTCAAAACAATTCTCCCTCTCTTATCTCGACCTCGCTGCCAGCAATGGGTGCGTTAAGGACTTATCTGAGGGGTGTATCCCTCTCAGGCTGTCTATGACCCACAATACAACCAAATCATGTGCTAGGATAATGTGCATTATCAGCCACAAGCTGCAGCTCACCCTGTAACACTTCTGGTAGACCAGGTGCGTGTAAAGGTGAGCTGCTAGCCATTCCCAGAGCAGAACACAATATCTTTTGTACAGGCTGGATGGAAAGCGTATGGATGGTTTCAGGAAATCAACGGGAAGAGCAATCAGCAATGCACGCATGTGGTGGCCGCTAACTGGTGTTTCCCACAAGCAGTCACCGGGTGGCTCCTTGGCTGAAGCAGGTGATAGATCCAAGGAATGCTGGTGGAAAATAACTGCAGTGTGCCATTCATGAGCGACTTAGTTCATGCGTTTTCTGCATCTCAGCAGATGGAGATCCCAGATGATAAGTTGGTCAAACATCCTAAGGATGTGTGCACAAGCAGAGCGGCCCAAGCTAAGGCAGCAGTATCTCCCACTCAGGGCATGACAGCAGCCACAACTCTACCTACAGTTGCACGAGCCTAAACACGTTCAATGGCCTGATGGGCTGGGACTGCAGATAGCACAAACTGCGCTGGGCCCAGTGCTAAACCCCAAACCCAAATTGCCCAGAGTGCTCAATCTGGAAACTTTACAGTAAAAGCCCATGCAATATGGGCAATGAACAGCAGCTCAGCAATGAACAGCAGCTCAGCGCCTCAGCAATCACACTCCAGTACTTGCTAGTGAGACAAGCCTTTGAGCTGGTTGGCATCCTTATAGAAGTGCATGGTGCTTTACATACTCAGCCCTGACCCGCCCGTCAAAAGTCCAAGCCTCAACGGATCAGACGGGTCACGGCAGGGGCTGCAGCCTTTCTTCTGGGCAAGACCTACCTCCTCACTGTGGGCGGTAATCTGCTTTCCATGATATATTCTAAGCACTCAGAAAACATGTCCATCCATGCATATGCACCACATTGCATCCCTCTTGTAAGAGCCCTGGTCATTGCACACCATGAGCAAGAATGTGAGGAAAGAAGATTGTAGAGCAGCTGGAGACGAACAAATACGTATTCTTCTAGATTGGTGCTTCCGGGCCTATTTAATATTGGCAAAGATTCAGACGCAACCAACAGACTCTGTCAGAAGCTGCGCTACGAACTGAACCCTCTACCAACGAAGCGGTACAACCGTGCGCTTTCTAATCTTCCGTCAATTCTGAACCTCATCCCTGAAATTCAGACCTTAAATGCCTTGTACCAAAGGAGCAGAGTTCATTTCACCTTGAAGTAGGGTGTGGGTTTATTTATGATGGCATTTATGATGGCATCCGCCGATGAGCCATAGCACTTGACAGACCTGGTCACCCAGATTTACTGGAGTAGCATCACAAGCTCCATGCAACAGTGGGCCGGCATTCACACATGAGAGGAAGTCAATAGGCTACGACGGACAAAGCCATTACTTGATTGGGAAGCAAGTGAGCAGATATCCATGCCCGTTCATGCCACCCAGATTAAGGCAACAGTCACTAATCCCCTCAATCCCCTACTCTAGCGGCCCACCTTTGCCCTCAGATTACCACCTACACATGAGCCATATGAAAGACTCCCCTCTAGTTCTCCATGTCCCGCGCTCCTAAGTCCAACCCGTCACAGACTCTTTCAGGTAACAAAAGGACTCTCGTACTTCTCACATTCCTCATAGTCGGAGGTGTCCCCTGTCGCAGCCGCCTTAGCGATTGCGTCCGCTTTTTCATTACCGATTATGGAAGCATGGCCCTTGACCTTGTGAAGGGTTGTCCTCAGTCCCCTGTTGACGATCTCGGTTACTATCTCTTTAATTAGCTCACAGTGCTGGTGATTTGGGAGATCTTGTGGGCGCCTCAGCATCTTTTTGATTTGGTACATTGAGCTGAGGCTGTCGGTGGCTATCATGTGGGCTCCATGCCTCACCGCAGCAAGGATACCAACCAGTTCTGCTCTGTTTATGGTGTTCTGGGGATGGCTGTCGCCTGCAGGGACAATTGGAACCCCACGTTCATCGTCCTCATTGGCTGCTTGTGGGGGGAAGTACACTCCTGCCCCTATGCCTGGGGCATCACACTCTGCATCTATTGGTGATGCTTTGTGGCTTGTTTGCTTGTAGCTACCATCTGTGTAGGCATAGTTTTTCCAATTGTACCGGAGGGGTGGGGCTGTTGGTAGGGCAGTGGCTAATTGCGTTTCCAGGTCATCCAGTGTAGTGCTGGCGTCAACCATGGCTGGAGGGTCTTGACTGGTGGCAGAATCGTCCCGGAGGGACTCAGAGCCGCTTGTTTGTTTGGGGTAACCCATTTTGCTGAGCTGTTTTGGCGTCAGCAATGTTGGCTGATGAGATGTGCTGGGCGGGGCATTGCTGCTTGGGGGGTTGTAGTACATGCTGATGTCTTGTATCTCTTTGTCGTCCGGCAGGGACTGATTAATGGCATCCTGCAGCGTTTGCAGAAACCTGGTCATGTAGCCGCTCTCCCAGTAAGGGAGGTGGGCCTCAAAACCCTTTGCGTTGCCTGTGACAATGATATTTACGTCCCATCTAGGGTTTCCTGCATACATGTCGCCCCGTTCCCAAGTTGTGGGTTTCTGGAACCTGAAGTGTTTTCGGGGTATTTGTAGGAGATGCATGCAGTTTTCTGGGGCTGTTGCCGAGGTTGCCCTGTGAGACGGACTTACCGATGATTCTGCCAAGTGCATGATGCCTGCTCAGGTAGGAGGTAGATATTGCGGGACATGCAGACATTATATGCGAGCCGCCATCTTTGCTGCTCTTGCAGTTGGGGCAGATGTCGGTGTTGCAATATCCATACCAATAGGCACGCTTGCGACTGTGCAGTGTGCCTGTTAGATATTGTATCCTTCGTATCTTTTCTATGGTTGTAAGCAGTGTGGTACTGGCCAGGAACTTGAGGTGCTGACTGTCAATGCGATGCATTTGGTTCTGCATTGCTTTGTAGTAGACGGTGTCTGTCTTAGCTCCCCCTAGGCGTAGGGTTTGCCCAGGTTTACTGCTTAGCATCACAAGCTCCATCCAACTTGGGCCGGCATTCACACATGCATGATGAGGGGAAGTCACTAGGCTAAGAACAAAGCCATCACTTGCTTGAAAAGCAAATGAGTAGATATGCATGCCCCTCCATCCCACCCAGATTAAGGCAACAGTCACTAACCCCATCAAGCTGATCCCCTTCCTACCCTACCTACTCTTGCGCCCCATCTCGGCGCTCAGATCACCACGTACACCATTAGCCATCTAAAGGACTCCCCTCTGGCTCTCCATGCCCCGCCCTCCTAGAATAAAACCCGCCACAGCCTGTTTCAGGTAACAAGACAGCATGGACAACAGCTCTGCCATACTCTCCTGTAACCTGAAAAATGCTGGTTAAAAGGTTACATGGTTACATCTACGCACACACCATCTGTGGCGTACAATTAAGGAAGTAGGCCTACTTACTGGTTAAAAAGAACAATAGGCCCAAAGTTACATACCAGACTGATGGAATACATACGTATTATGTAAGTAACGTACCAATGCACTGTCAGGTTCTCTACATGTCAAGCTCTTGGGGCCGCTAATGCATTGCAAAATTCATGATCCGATGTGTAGGGTTATGCTGCTAAAAGTACGAAGCCTGCAGATCACAGCCCTTGAGGAGTTTTAGCCATAGCATACGCAGAAGAGTATGAATGCCATGTGAGCAGCTTGTTAGTTTCCTTCCCTCATCGACCAGACTGTGTGGCACCTTAGCTGCAACCCATTCTTTGGCGGGCATCTCAGTGGGTGCTGTTCAGAGCAAAAAGAGTGCCCAAACGATGACATGTAGCTACCCACAAGCTGGCAGGGTGACTAACCTTCACCACTCCAGAACAGGAGTAACCCTCCTCATGGCACATAAATATGCAGACTTAGCTACTGTTGACACCATCAGGCCGTGTATATTGCCCTGCCTCTATCTCCTGGTGAGGGGAGTGAGTGACAACACGTACACAACATGCCTGCATATCTTGAACCAACTGCACGCAGCAGCATCACCAGCAACACCGATCACCTCAGCAGCACCCTTACTCCTCTTACCAATACTCGTCCACTCACCTTTGTTGTCCACAAACTGCTCAAATCATACCTCTAGCAACGGCAGCTGCACCCAGAAGCAGTAGGACCAGCACAGCCAAAACCATTCTCCTCCAATGGTCAGCATGAGCCCTAATTCGGCAGCACTATCTTCAACAGCGGCTCATTTAAGAAGTTCAGCAACACACAAGCAGGAGGCCAACGCGAGTGTTTGAGTGCACACTGACAGTATATACCCTGGTGGGCATCAAACATCATAAAATTCTCAGGTGCGCGATGACAACTGGCCATAAGCGAGGTCCCCTAGCAGTGAGGCCTGCTATAAGACCTACGGGCCGGCCGATGATGCAAGCATGAGCATATTTGGCAGTTCACACACCGCATTATGTGGATATGCATGGATTCATAGTGTTCAAGCAACACAACCCCAGCCATAGGTCATCACCACCGCGTGCAGTGTCCAGTGCAGCTGCAGCAAATGGTAAGGGATCCGTGTAATCTTTCAAGGAACCCTTCCCACAATCCCACGCTGGAGAACAATACACGGCCGCACGGTTCGTATATCTCTCTCTCTCTCCAGTGCAGCTTTTGGTATCCTCTCCTGAAAAAGCCGCGCAACGGCAATGGCCGAGCGGTCTAGAGTGCCAGTCTCTAGATTGTTCAATAGTGCGTTCGAACCCCACCTAGGGCGAAAACTTAAAAAAGGAGGTAAAAAGCCCGCGGGAAGGTCTTTCATACTTGGCGCACGGGGGTGAGGCCCACGTCTGACAATTTGAGTTTATTGGACCAGTCCGATCCTTGTCCAGATACTCAAACACATTGTGCAAATGATGTGTTAGCGGGGATGCCAGTTGCGGAAACAACGCTGGTAGCGATGGTAGCATGGATGCGCAATCGAGGAGCCTGCCACGTACTTTGGGTGATTCCAAGTACGGCTCCCTTGAAGAACAACGTACCCACCTGAATTTTGGGAGGTTTACAAGGCCCGTGGTCGCCAGCAAGAGTTAAAAGCACTGGTGGGAGTGGTACGGACGGGAAAGAGGCACTCCACATTCACCCGTGGAGGGGAAACTAGGCCCCATTGGGGGATACAAAAGTTTCACGGTGGCTCTGGTCAAGGGTGGTACGCTTCGGCAATGCCCCCTTGTTCCTTAACATTACGCAGGTATTCCCATGACTCGTGTCCTCTGTCTTTCTTTCCTCTCCCGCAACCAGCAACAACTTGGCCCTCTACCCCCAACTAGCTCTGTGCCCTGGCCCCAGCTATACATGCAGCCAACTCTGCGTCTCCCAGCCATTCCCCAATGGGCACCAACAAAGAAGCAGCAGCTGCTGTGCTCTCCACATCACTTACCCTCGCTCACCCTCTCCTCGGGGCCCTCACCCCACCCTTTCCCCCATCTCCCATTCTGTTCTGCCTCTTCAAGGTCATCTCCCTCCCCTGCAACTGTATTGTACTTCCATATCCCTAAAGGCTCCCTTAGCATCCTAGCCATCATGTCCTTTAGCGAACGGGCTATACTCTGCAGCTAGCAGACATTGCTTTGTCCCACCACTACTAATCTGAGTCCACCCAGCCAGGTGTGGCTTCTCTTACAAAGCCAATCCTCTAGGCCTTGAACAGCACCAAAGGAATACCAATGTGCAGCTACACCCATTTAAGGGACAGGCAGACTTAGCAATCCAAGCTTGGCTTTATGCCCACCCCTAACCCTACCAACAGACCCCTGAGTTAATCCTCTAATCCTGCTTAATCCTCAGTGGGGAAACTGGATTAAGGGATTAAGGGATCTACGGATTAATTGAAATAGATCCTGGATTAACTTGTTAATCCTGATGGAGGATTAAGGGATTAAGCTCGTTGATCCTGATTAAGGATTAAGGGATATATGAGCAGAATTAGGCTATTAAAGGCACCACCATCAGCAGACAGCAGCAAAGCAACCTGGCTACTGACTATTATCAGCTTTATGGAGAACCCTACATGATCTGCCTGCTTGTGAACCCCTGCAAGTACTTAACAGTTTAGATGTCACATACAGAACTTGCTTGGCAACGCTTTGCCAAAGCATCCAGTTCAAGCAGTGCTGAGGGAGGTGAACAGTCAGCTGTCATCCAAGCATAAAAGTTGCACAATCGTGCCAATATGGGTCGACCAATGTGCCGATATGAGTGGACAAAGAACAAACACACACAAACAAAGAACACAGCAGCAGGGGTGCAGTACAGCATACAGTTTCATTGTATGCACTGGTGATGGCAGTACTTAATGATAACTTCTCCTTGACGACTAGAGGAATGGCCGCATTGCCATATATACCGCCTGTTCGTAACAAGCCTAACTTGTCAAATCGCAGTATCATGGACGAAGACTATTGGGCACATGTCATGCTGTGAGCAAGAAAGCACTACTGCGGGCCCTGAGTGTGCCAGCCTGAGCAAGTGGTCAGACAGAATGCTCATGATGCTCAAAACCCTCCTACTTACTTACCTACCCGCCACCGGGCCCTCAGATACCTCTGCCAACAACCGAGCGACCTTCATGGTGTTTAAAAGCCCATTCATCCAGAACGCATAGCAGCAAGCCTCCACAAGTCAGGTCCCAAACTCCTATGTTGTGCATTTAGCGTGTGCATGTAAGTCGCAACGGTGGTTCGCTTCCCCAAAGCGTGACTTGGGCAAGATGGGCGGTTGTGTCAACACTGTAAGACACTGCGCCTAGACCCGTAGGATGTACATTCTAGCATCTGCACACAAAGATGAGTAGACCATGCTCGTGTACCGCTTTACGTTGCATAATTTTAGTTGCTGGACTTTGCCCGTGACTTTGCCGTTGTGATCAACAATGTCCCCACCAGGTCCCAAAGCGCAGTTGACTATACGGGAAGAGAGAGCAAGGAGCCCAGGACAGTGCCAGCGGATGAGAAGGGTGTTCGCATTGATATCCTTGCCATCTCTGCTAGTGGTCTGTTGTTCGTCCCACTCGAATGGGGCACTCAGGGCTTAGGTTGGACAAAAGCCCTACTCCACCAAAAGCGGTTGTTTTTGCGAGGATGGGACAATGTATGTGTTGTCTTTACCCTGCACATTTACTCAAGCCAACTCCGACTCCGCTTGCCACGCTTTTAGCCAATCACCCGCACCACGCTCCTGACTTGTCCCCAAAGGAACTGCGACTGCCCTTGCTTCGCTTGCCACCCGGGCTGTGGATGGGACACTTTCAGTATAGGCATGGCAGCGCAGTAAAGATGAATTTGTGAAGGCAGCGAGACTTTAGCAACCAGCTGGCCCAACTTATTGGCGTCTGTCAGGGGTAGCGGCAGCACAGCAGGGTGCTGCAGCAGGATGCAGCAGCACCAGCATGCATCAGCACCAGGAGCAGAAGCAGCACCATAAGCAGGTTTTAGGCCTGATCAGATGGTTTTGCCCTGTCCCTGGGGACTACTATTGACCCTGAAGCAAGAGGTAGGCTAAGTCCTGACAGCCGCACTCCATGCAGTAGCAGGGGTTGTACAGATAGAGTATAACAAACAAACAAACAAAAATTGTATAGACGCCTTGCAGCACGCATATTCTGGGCATGGGGGTCCTGCTGCTGCTGCAATGGGGCCAAGCAGCCACTGGCAGCAGCCAGAGCAGGAGGAGGGGGCACAGCAGCAGGATTGGACGGGAAGGGTGATAACTAAGAAGGGAGCAGCCAAGGTCCCTCTGCAGATGCTGCAGGGGCCTTCACTGGAACGGAAGCTTGGCAGCAGCAGCAGCAGCAATAAACTGGTTCTCCTGCTGGGGAGCAGCAACAAACTGGTCCTGCTGCTGGGGTACTCCTGACTGGGCACAGTACTGTTTAAAGCAAGGTTAGGGAATGATCATTGTTCAAAATGGAAACCACCAATACTACCAGCGATAAAATGGGCTTTTTGAGTGGCAGTATCGGTATGGAGAACAGCAACAGCAACCAGCCGCGAGGACAGCACCATCAGCAGGAACAGCAGCACCAGCCTTGGGGATAACAGCAGCATCGGCAGCCACACCAGCCGTCACAGCAGCAGGACCAGCAGCAGCAGCAACTTAATCGGCCGTGTCCGTAGTTGGATGTCTGCTTGGGTATTCCTCTTGCTTGGTGGTATGGATTCCATTG
Source organism: Pseudopediastrum boryanum (assembly GCA_963556185.1). NCBI lineage: Eukaryota > Viridiplantae > Chlorophyta > Chlorophyceae > Sphaeropleales > Hydrodictyaceae > Pseudopediastrum > Pseudopediastrum boryanum. The sequence continues at coordinate 6,622,417 of OY744506.1, forward strand.
TTTTTGGACCCATCCGATGGTGCGTTTGGTCGTTTCGACTTAGCAGCCCTTTGCGGTTGCCGCACCTTAAATTTTTGTTTGTTTGTTTGTTAATCAGCAGCAGGCACCATGGGAGCAGCAGCAACAGCACCCAAAGCATGAGCTGGGGCAGCAGCAACAATCATTGCAGGAGCAGCCGTACCAGCAAGGGCGCCAGTCTGGCCCACCACCAATAGGCATGCCCCAACAGGGCCATAAGCAGCAGCCACAGAACAAGTACCAGCTGAAAGGCCTGCACAAGCGGGGGGGGGGGCTCAGCAATGGCAGTATGCTCCTGGGTGCTCAAGGCGCTGCTGCTAACACGCCTAGCCTTTCTATGCCGTTCCAGTCCTTGAGAAGTGACAATGTAACCCGTTGGAATCAATGTTCTTACTTATGATACAGCCACATGCCCCTAGGGCGCAATGTGAGTGCCCCGAATTCCTTCTCCGCCCATTATCAAGGCATGGTTGAGTGTCATTTCATACCTTTCAACTGCTGCTAATCTGCTGATAATTCTACTGATGGATGTGGCTGCATCGGAGGCACTGGGTAACAAACTTGCAAGCCGTCCGTGCTTCGATGTAGTAAAGCTTTCCCGCAAATCTCCCTGATAAACCCCGCGCGAACTTGTGACGGGGCGGCTGCTCCAGCTTGCCGTTGCTTGCAGCCGTGCAGTTCGGATGATGTTGCGGGTCAGTGCCTCAAGCGAAGCCTTGCAAGTAAATGCCACAGGCTAGGACATAAATGGACTTTACATTTTGTGTAATTGCGCCTGACTGAGGCTGAAAGTGAATGCATAAGCTTCTCAAGGAGGGGCCGATGCGCAGTGACACCGCATCGGGTACCAACATGATGTACGTCTAGCAGCATCTCATGCAGTTTTTGTCCAGATCGAGAATAGCATACTTGTATGGGCGCTGCCTGCTGAATGTGCTTTTGTCGCAGCTGTCTGAACGCTGCCGCATGGAATCACCGCTAGGGCCCTAGCGCTAACACGCTGTCAAGGCCCGTAGCAGTATTTGTTGTAACTTTCGTTGCTGGTGTTTCATAAGCCCCTCAAAAATTCGGGGCAATATTAGGTTCAGTCGCAGCTAGCCAAGGAACAAGCACCATCAAAAGAGGCAATTGTACATTCACATACATCAAATGCTCTTTCCTCCAGTTGTCCTAACCGCTCATGCATGCTTCTTGCCTCTTGCTAGGGCTGTAAGCCACCAGAAGGGGCTGATGAAGCACCTGTTTGACTGGCAGCTGCAGCAGAATGAATAACAGCCACCAGATGCTGCAGACATCCAGGGTAGTAGGAGGTTCTGCAGTGTCCATGCGGCAGTACAGGGAAGACTCACGCCGGAACAGTCCCCTTTGGTACCAAGCAATGCATTCCAAGTGCGGTGCATGAAAAGGACCAAGGGCAAGAGGAGCATTATTGCTGGTTCTTCGAAGGAGCTGCAAGCAAGTCCACGGAAGTGTCAAGCCCAACACCAGCAGCTGCAGCAGGTGCTGCGGCTGCAGCCAAGTTCAGATGCAGCTGCAGCAACAAGCTCCCAACAGCAACAGCAGGAACTGCAGCTGCTGCAAGCAAGTCCTTAGCAACAGTAGCAACAGCAGGAGCAGCAAGCAAGTCTTTCGCAGCAGCAGCATGGGCAGCACAGCGACTGTGGGACGGTGTTGCTGCTGCAGCAAGCAAGCGTTGAACAGCAGGAGCAGCAGACAGGATTGACCTGAAGTGTCAGATGGGCTGCCAGTTGCAAACAAATGCAGCTGGTACATGGACCGGCAATGGCATTTACTGGTAGTTTTCCCTGGTGAGTGGCCATACTGGGCATGCCATTTTACATTATCAGAGTATGCGGTTTTCTGAGTTCACTTGTCACGTGGGATCACCAATTCTTATGATGATTACTTGAACTTTGGTGAGGAGACAGCAATGCAGAACACATGAGATTGTTCAGCCAAACGAGCAGGTCTGGCAGCAGCATTATGGCAGAAACGCCAGCAACACGGCAGCTGCTTATTAGTTCAACACCACTACGTGCTACTGCCTTGAGTGGCCAGTCTTTAATGTAACAGAGCAAGACTACAAGAGAGCAAGACCTTTCAGGACCTATATGCGCATAATGCTGCTAGAAGCTTGCCAATGTTCTTCATGTAGTGTCACAGGGTTTGGTTTGGTGCATGCCCCATGAGAATGGGGCTGAGGGATAATGACTAGGCCGTAGGGCTAGCTTCCAAACAGCCCATGTGTGGTGGCAGCAAAGGTTATAATGCATCTTATATCCTGTAGGCCAATGGAGGTATTAGGTTACCTGTAATAGTACCCATATCCGCCCTTGATGATGGAGCTGCTTGCAGGGGTGCAACAACTGATCTCCAATGTGGCTTGGAGCTGCTGCACTTTAATGCGCCTCCCACCTACATTGGACAGAGATGATCCTCTCATCTTAACTCGTTTTGACCCTTAATTTCAGAAGGGTTGCAATGCACACTTATGCAGTGTTAATCCTCTGTCATGTGCAGCTTGCTGACTGCGTTCATTAACGGATGCTGCTGGTGCTGCTGCTGCTGCTTCTGCTGATAGGGTCATGTGATGGAGGTAATGGGGCCACTGCCTGGAGGATATGTGGCAAGCAAGTGTCTGCGCCGAGGACAGCAGCTCAATGGCAGTGCTTGCCTGTTTGAATGCTGTTATTGCAGTGGCACAATACACTTGCAAATTTGACACAGGCAGAGGTCTATGTTCTGCATTGGCTGATGTGAGGTGGTGGGTTACAGAGGAGAAAATGCATGCGCGCATCTACAGTGTTCTGTGGAAGGCCAGCAGTATCATATGTATACCAGCAGTAGCAAGCATGTAATGTATGCTGGTCCATGTACGTTTAATCTCTGTACCCGGGTATGCACAGACCCGATCTTGCATGCCCTCGGCTGCTGGACGATCGTTATTGTGTGCTATTCATGTGCAAGGGCGTAGCTCTCTGATTAGGCTTGTGGCTGGGCATGGCTCTCCCCAAGTAAGGCATCTGGTGCTCTGAGGCATACATGCTGGGGACAGAGAGGACCAAGGCTAGCATGTAATGAGCTCGGATGCAGTGAGAGCCAATCAATGGGGCATCTCATAGTGCTGCTAGTTAATGTGCAAACTTTGTTTTAGTGGCATGGCTGTGGTAGTAAGTGGAACTGCAATGTGTTTGCTGCTAAGAGGCTGTGTCAAACAGGTTAGCTTTTATTTGGCCATAGTCTATGTAGGTTGTGTGCATGCAATCAAGCCAACATACAGTGTACTAGATGCATATACATACTTGGGGATTGTTTTCACTAGTGATTGCAAATGGGACGCTCACATTGCAGGTATGATTGAAAAAGCTACAGCCTCCATTAATGCATTGCAAACATTCTTCCAGAATCGTCATGTAAGCTTTGAGGTTAAGAGAGCCATGCTGCTGGCTTTGATAAGACCAAGGGTTGAGTATGGTTCTGAGGTATGGTGGGCATCATCCCAGCAGACAAATACCATAGAGTCTAAGATCCAAATAGAGGTTTTGAAGAGATCACTGCATTGCAAGCCAAACATCTGCCATGAGGTATTGAGGGCAGAAGCTGGTGTTAGACCTCTATCTAGCTGGTTGGACCAGAGGAAGGTTGAATGGTGGTTCAAATTACAGCAAAAGGATACTACTAGCTTTAGCAGGCAGGCACTTGAAGCATCTTGGCCAAGCCACAGGAATTATACTTCTTGGCAGAAGAGGTTCAATAAACTCAGGGCTGAACTAGGCATGCAGGAAGAAACCTTACAAGCAAGAGTGAGAGAGGGACACCTACCTAGCTTCAGGGCATATGTCAGGTGGAGTATATATGAAAGAGACAGGGCTGTTCGGGAGGAGGGTGCTAGGAATAAATCTACTTTAGCGACATATATGCAGCATTACAATGACGATATCAATTATTTCAAGCCGCAGCCATATCTGTGCACAGGCCCTCTGAGCAAAGGCATGGAACTCATTATGCAGCTGCGTGCAGGTATTCTTCCTCTCAACGCTATGACAGCAAAATTCGGTAGGCAGAGCGCTAGCAGGCAAAGTGCACGTAGGGAGTGCTGCAAGTCCTGTGATCTTGGCCCTGAATTGGGAGGTGAAGTTGAATCTCCTGAACACTTCTTGTTTGACTGTCCTGTTTACCAGGCACAAAGGCAAAAGCTGTGGGAGAAGCTGACTTCTGACCCTGATGTTGCTGCAAAATGTCAGATATTGGATGGCAAATCTGATGAGGAGAAGGTGCATAGCATGCTTAATGAAGAGTTCTGGGGTGTAGACGTCGATGAGGAGTCTGGCTTAGTATATGGCCCTTTCAAGCATGCATTTAAGTGTATAGCTAAATATGTTGCAGCTGCTTGGAAGATTAGGAATGCTTATGGTCACCCTTCTGATGTGGCGTGAGGTCCAACCAATGGGGTTTGTTACCAACTACTGCTTGCACCCGGGCTTACAAGCCCTCCTTGCTTTCTTAAGTAGGAGGGAGGCTCTTACCCCCATTGGGGCAGTGGAGGTTTTGGGTGATTTTGACCTAGCTGCTGGACCTCATGTTTAGGCATGCATATATTGTCATACATGTCGAAGTTTACCCGTATTCTGTTCCACCTCGCTGTTCTTTGTGACAGCTTGAGGTGCGGGGCCTATGGCACTTATTGCTATGGCATATCATGAAATGTAATAATAATAACAGTGTATGTATGCTTTATATGCTTGGCTGGCCTGCGCTGATTCAATGCTATGCATGATACATTCTGCGATGGTCCGACAGTGTTTTTGCATGTTGGGAGGTCAGTTTTGGTCCTCAAAGTTGTTGTGCGCGCTGTTAACAGCTCGTTATCATGGTGAACCTGCAATCCTCAGAGCTGCCTGGGGATTAATAAGTTAATCCTGGGATTTACATTGGAGTTATGAGGATCAACTGTAGGATTAACGGATTAACTCAGGGGTCTGTTGGTAGGGTAAGGCTAATAGCGCACAAATCAGACACCCTATTGATGCCCCCATTTCACTGCTAGCTGACCCAGTAGGCCTTTGCATGGTGAATAAACCTATGTGCATGGGTCAGCCAACGAGCACGCCAATCAAGAGGAGCGGTTGATGCCAAAGCCATGCAATAATGTATTCACTCCTTTCACCACCCAGAAGGACAGACAAGCATATGCATGCCGTAACAAATTCCACATATTCACTATTCATCTAAAGTTCCAATTTTCCACCATGTGACATAGCATGCAGCAACCTTGAAAAACGTTCAGGATGCTGGGTGCTATGTCAAGAGCCGTTTTGCTTAGAGCTCTGGCACCAAAAATATTTCTTTGTACTTGAAGGGTGTCACCCTGAGCGGTTGCAAGAGAGAGAGAGAGAGAGAGAACTACGCAGAGAAGGGGGGAAATCCCTTCTTGCATATGTTAAGGGAGTGGACCCTCACCTAACACATATAGATAGGCCCACTACCATTCGGAGCCCAGAACACACGTCTCATGCAAATATGGTTATTGTTACATTGTTACATCTACGCTCGCTCCACCATGAGCGGCGTACAGTTAAGGAAGTAGGCTTACTACAGTGAGGGCACCCGCCTCCTGAACACGACCACTATGTCCTGGCTCTTCAAATCACAACCTCCAGCCCATCCACCTCACTTTTCAGTTCCTACACCATATCCTCCCAGAAGAGGTGGCCTCGCCTGCCCTACCCTTCTCCACGCTTCTGTGCCCTCCTAGCTCCCCCGCCCTGATCCCTCTCGTCCCCCCCCACCCCCCACCCAAGGCTCACCCCCCCACCCAGATTGAAATGCCCCTCCACCGGGGCCCTGTTTTGACTAGACGGATTGACCTGCTTCTTCCTGATACGCTCCTGTCGTGCTTTCCAGATCTCATGGAGACTTTGAATGGCATGCCTTTGCAATTTGTGTATGCAGCTTCGTGACAGGTTCCCTTTCACTCCAAGGGACTCCAACTGCCTCACCGTAGCTTCTGCATATACTGCTCCTGCAACTCCCAAAATGATGGGCTTCCTTTCTATAATGGCTGAGGGGTGCCTTTGTCGCAGTATCTGATATAAATTCTCATGCTGTTGATATGGATCTTGGTGTGTCCTGCTGGGGTCAGTGTCCCTTGTATACTTGACCTCAATAAGCGTAATTTGAGCCTGAGATGTCATCCATTGACCCTCTGGGGTCCGTCTAACCGACTTGCGTCGATATAGGACAATGTCGGGCCGAGAGCCGGCTGCTTTCAGCTGTGCTTTGGATAGCAGATCGGCCGGGATGTTACCGACTGTCTTGTGCAGGTGCGCTGCTCCTGAACGTGCCCATTTGGCAGCGTTGCCACCGTCGTTATAAACAATGCTATCAGCCCCACGGTCGCCACTCGCGATAGCCTTGGTGATGATGCGCACTGCTGTGTTGTGCTTGTCTTGCACCATGGGCATGATTCCGGGGCACCACGCGACTGCATGGTGTCCACTATCTGGATGCTTGTTGCAGCAGGGGCATGTGTCACTCTTCCTTTTCTTGTACCTCTTGAGTTTTTTTGCCGTGGGAAGTTGGCCTGTCAGATATTTTATCCTTGTGTTTTTCATTCCTTCTGTCACCCCTGCAATGGTCGTCCAACTGTCAATGTATGGCCTGGCCATGTCTGGCAGCGTTCTTTTCATGGCTTGATAGTAAATTGTATCTGTCTTGGCTGTCCCAAGTCTCAGCTCCTTTACTTGCACTCTGTTGGTGAGTGCATCTTCTAGGTTTTCCACTTGCTGCCATCTCTCTCTCAGGCCAGTGGCGCTGTTTTCATCCTCCTCCCAAACCTTCTGCATAGGCCATGCTTGGTACGGCCTGTGGTTACTTTCAACGTGAGACATATCCATGTCTGCCCGCCCCGTAATTGCCACAGCTGTAGCAATGTCGTCTGCAAATTCATTGCCGGGGATGCCTGCATGCCCCCGGACCTTGATCAGCTGCACCTCTCCTAAAATATGGTATACCTTTACTGGCAAAAGGCAAAACCACCGTCATTCAGATCTCAACCTCTGATTCTGTAAGGCCCAAGGCTTGATGTACTATGGCCTTTCCCTATTAGGTCCGCAAGGCGATCACCTTCACCCTGCTACTAGCAGACCGCTATCAGATGCAGCAATCAGGTATGACCAAGCAACTGCCCCTCCGCTCTCGCTGCCTACACTTACTTCCAGAGGCAGCTGAAATCAATTATTGTCAGCAGCACCGAGGATGCATTGTCAGCCACCCCATCACACTTTTGTACAGACAGGGTGGGTGAGAAGACCACTCTCGAATTCTGTGATACAGAAGCCTTTTGCTTTGAAGTCCTACGAACGAAGCTATACATGTGATCCATGAACAGTGAACAGGCAGATGCAAAGAGGTCCATCCGATTCCCACCACAGCTGTCCAGCTGGCCTCCACACCATCAGCGGACAATCCTCAGCAGCTCCCAAGACCTAGGGGGCGCTTTAAAATTTTGAGTAACACACCCAAGGTGGTCTAGCTTCCAGTAAATGGCTACTCATCAAGTGCAAGCCAAAACCAAAGCGATCTACACTACATATCTTAAGGCTCTTTTGGGGTGCTTGACATTGTTTGACTGGTGCCCAGAGAGAAGTGAGTAACAGCCCCACTAGAGCCCTGGATACCAGACAAGCTCTGCAGCATCTCCTCAAAGCAGGAACCTTGGCGATAGCCTGTTCCAGTCATGGGCTTTTTTTGTCTATGGCTCCTCGTTCCATCTTTCAGGCAGCCCACACACCCCTAGTGCTTATCAAGCCCTGCCCCTTGGTGAAGCCCTGTCTGTCAATGCTGGTCATTCCCATGAGCCATTCCAGGCTCTTTTCATGCTACCGGTACTAAAGCATTGTTCCCCTGCTTACATTCCCTCTGGAGGGCATCCAAAAGCCAACCATTCAAGACAGAGCGCTCACATCTATCCAGCTAGTACCTAAAGCAATTGCCCAAATGCCCAGATGCTTATATCAAGGCTTTTCAGATGATTGTACCCGCAGGCCATGATCATATGGAGGCCTTCTTGCCTACATATTACCCCTGTACCACCACCACGCCATTGCTGCTAGTACAATCGAAGTGACGTAAAAGCTAACAATCCATTTGCCTTCCAAGCAGACATATACTTGACCAGCGACGCAATGCGTGCCCCTTCAACTTCTACTGGCCGTAGATTGATTTAAGACCAGCAACCATGTTCACAAGATGGGTTCCAGCCAAATCCACATCCAGCAGGTAGCAGGCCAACTGCTAAGGGCCATCAGCAGCTACATCATGTGCGCGGATGGCAGGCTCAAACCACTGATCATCAGCACTCTAAGCACTCTAAATAATCTATTGATACTAAGCTCCTTCACAGTCTTTATGACGTGTATACACACAGCCACTTGAACATACCAGCGCATGACACAGGAGTGCTTCTGTCCACTGCTCGCAGTAACTGCTCAAATACCCCTCCCACCCAACCCCGTAACCATGACTTACCTAGATGAGGAAGACTCTTGCAGGCGGAGATCTCCGCCTATGTGTGCTCTGTCCAAGATTTGATGCCAGCTCATGTGTGCCGCATGATCCTCCGCACTTCCTAGTAGATATTACATTCTGCTTCAATAGCCTCGCTGCCTGTGGAGTGGCATGAGAACTCTGACTGTGTGTATTACCAGAACCGTATCCACAGCCATATCCAAATGACCTCCTTGTCTCCTGCCAAGCCAACCAAACCAAGCACCACAAATGCTGCTGCCAGCAAGGACAATACTATAACCACACTCGAGCATGGGGGCGAGCAGACAAAGCTGATCTAGTAACTACCCACCTCAAAAACACATTAATACTGGTTTATTCAGACCAGAACCTGCAGGGCCGGCCACATACCCCAACATCTACAAAAAGTACCTACCCGACTGCAAAACAAAGATTGAATGGCCCACAATGGGCTGTGCTCGATTGCCAGAGGCAGTAGTTAACGCCCAAGTGCAGCACGACCAACAGTGCCAAAGACACATGCCTAGGTACACCCTACTTCCCCCACACCTCCCTCACTAATCCATGACGATGAGTGCCTTCTAAAACAATCAACATCTGTCTACTCACTGCATGCTTCAAAGGCACAGGGAGCCTAGGCTGACGATGCTCCATTGCATTCGTACTGTCTGGCAATTAACTGCCAAAACTTGCGAAGCATATACAGCAGTGCTTCCCCAAAACTATCCAAAAAGCTTGAGCTCAAATGCACTTAGGAAGTGCAATAGCCAGTTTCAAAGCCATACACATTGGGAAACAACACAAGCATGCATTGACAGTACAAACAAACACAAACTCCAGAAAAAGGATAACATCGTGCTAACTTCCTGCCATCTTCAATAAGACAAATATCCTGAATGAAGGCTCCATTGCAGGCCAGAATTACTTCCTGTGGATCTCACTTCTGCAATGCCTTTCCAAAAAGGCAGTAGTAGCCTACAGACCATTGCATTTTCACATCAAAAGAGAACCAGGAAACCATATTGCCATTCCATAGTCACACATGGTGCTTTGAATGTAGGCCACCCACGACTGAAGCATCCTGTATTGTTCCTGTCGGCATCCAGCTCATGAGTGTGCTTTACCCACAGGTAAACCCCGCCCTTACTGGTTGCACTCAGCAAGGGACCCTTTGGACTTCTCCACCACCCATACAAGCCCATATCTTCTTCTGCAGTTAGCCAAACCTAGCTGATTGCAAGTCTTGCCACTGGGCTACCGGTAGCATTACTAGCCTAGGGGAGCAAAAATCCCGCCATCTCAAGGCCAATCCCATTCGGTTCCTAGGTAGCAGGCTACATTACATTTAATCCCCTACAACCATCTAGACAATATTCCCCCATCCAGTACAGAAACTCTCCTCCGCTGACTTGCAGCAAGTGATCACATCAATGTGCAACCAAAATTTCAGCACCCGCTCCTTGTTGCATTCCGTTGTGCATGCAGCAACCTGACCCATGATCAACTCCACCACAGCAACCAGTGCATCAATTCCACTTTTCCAACACCCTACCAACACAACCAGACATAGAATTAGCTAGAGCTGCTACCCGCCTCCCTGCTCCCACCCCCTTCCCTCACATGCCTCACCGCAGTAGCCCCCAATGCCAACTCAGACAGCCTCGCCAGCGCCCCACTCTGCAGATCAGTGGGCCCCTTACCTCCCGCAGCCCTGGACCCCACCTCCTTGTCCTGTGCTGGCATTGCCATGGGCAGCTGCTCACCTCCGCCTGGCTCAGATGGGAAGCCCTCAGTTCCCCCAAACAACCTAGCAGCCTTCACACGAGACGCCAAAGTCAACCGAGCAGGGGACACAATAGGGTCGCTGCTTGTGTTGAAGTCCTTGTAGACCCCGCCACTACCCTCCTTTGGCCCAGCCCCACCTTTACTGATAGTGCTGTTGCTGTTGCCATTGCTATCGGCGATCACTGCAGGCACCGTTCCTTCTGGGATGGGTGATAAAGGCTTCCCACCAACCGACAGTCTGCTCTTATTGTGGGTGGTGCTGCTGCTGCTGCCGCTGTTGTTACCCTCCTGAGCAGTAGCTGCTACAGCCCCTCCACTACCGTATTGCAGCTGCTGGTTATGCTCGCTGATGTAGTGGCTGGTGCCATTGATAGCAGCAGGTGGACCACCTGTTGCAAAAGGGAGAAGGCAAGTAGTAACTACTGTCAATTCTACCCTGCTTGATCCTCCCAAATACAGGTCACACATTCTTCCTGTCATGCAAGCACTCCTGCTGAGACACATCTAAGCTTTGAACAGCAGAGCTTTGCAGGGCTTACAACCAACAAGTTCCCTTCCGCCGTCATTTGGTCCAAGTATCACTACCAGCGGACTTTCCCATTCTCTTTCATACCCACAAAGCTGCTATACCAGGTCCCTTCCACCTGGGACATCAGCACACACCCCTGCAGTGTATGAAGAGCTCATTTGCTGAGCTGCCCCCCTACTCACCCTGCCTCTCATCACGGTTGACAGCATCATCGTCACTGTCCTCGTCATCACTGCTGTCACTGTTGTACACCATACGGTTTGCCACACCATAACCCTCAGGTGGCAGAGTCAAAGCAGCCAACACATCTGCAGGGTCATAACCAGCAGCACCTGCAGGCAAGCAGAAACACAATTTGCAATAAGTAAACAACTGTGAAACAGCAAAACTGCCACTATGGGACATGTCTGTACCGTAAAACCAGATCTACTGCAATTGGTAGCCTACTCAGGCATATGTGGCACACATGATCATTTCTGGACCTGCACAACTGCCCTATGAGCAGTTGCGGGGCCGAGAAAGCTACAGTGCAGCAAGACTACCAAGTTCACAAACAGTACCCGAGAACACCGCTGGCATGGAGTTACTCTTCAAAGCAACTTTGTCAACAACAAATACAATATAAGTGTAACAACACTTACAAGACTGGTGCAATGTGCAGCCCCTCCCGGTTCAAAAGCACGTGTGTGGTGGCCAAAGGCCAAATTGCGGCCAAAAGCATTGTATGGCGGCCAAAGGCCTGAAGGCGGCCAAATTGCTCATATATGCTGTGAGTGTTTCAGGTTGAATCTAGGCAGCCACTGTGTATGCATCAGTTTGCACTTCTACCTTACACATTGATTAGTAATCAAACACAAGTTACCAAGATCTGCTCACCTGCTCCAGTGCCTTCACCAGACTCGCCTGCCCCAGCTCCACTGCCGGCAGCCGCACAGCCACCTTCACCAGCCTGCTGATTTGCCTCACCCAGCTCAACCCCACGATACCCTCCTACTGCACCCTCAGCCCCTGCTGCTCCTGGTGGATCTCCTGCCGGTGGAGCTGGTGCAGGGATGTTCCCAGCCCCCCTCCCAATGACCTGCTGCGCCAGGTAGGGGTTGTTCTCCAGCAGCTGCAAATTCTCACCAGCCTTCCTCAAAGCTGTCTTTGGCGTGTTAGGTCCCCTAGGAGGCCTTATACCCGGTGGTCTGAAGCCAGGAGAGGCAGGGGGGAAGTAGGCGCAACCCCCTACCTCTACATACGGAACTGCTCCATTGGGCCCTTGCAGCACCCTCACAGGGCTAGGGACCGCAGCGTAAGGAGGCATCCCAGGTAAGGGCCCCATCAGAGGCCCCACATGAAAGCCTCCAGGGCTGGAAGGGATCAGCAGGGGTGGCAGCATTGCATGTGCCCCTGGGCTCATAGGGTAAGGTGCTAACGGTCTAGCAGGAGACCCTGGTGGGAAGATCCCGATGCCTGCACCTGGAATCATTCCTGGCCCACCCCATGGGTTCCCACCCCTAGCATACTTATAGTCAGCTTGAGGGGAGGCGCTACCTCCACGAGAGTAGCTCTTGTAGGTAGAGGAAGGGCTCCTTGGCCTGCTGGTAGAGCCAGTCAAACTCGTGCTGCTGCTGCTGGTCTCTTGGTAGTTGCCCATACCAGCAGGAGCCATAGAGACACCTACTCCCCCACCATCTGTGCTGCTTCTCCTCCCTCCTCCAGCTGCTGCTGCACCATAACCCTCAGTGTCACCAATCCCTCCCACGTCACCCGCCAAGCTGCTGGTTACACTCCCTTCCCCTGGCGCCCCCATCCCAGGGTACCCTCCCATTCCCCCCGCCATCATCCCTGGCAGAAACGCCCCCAGCATAGAGAGATCGCCCATCCCGCCCGCCCCAAACATCCCAGCTGGATAAGCCCCTGCTGCTTCTGCTGCCCCTGTCATGTCTCCCATGCCCAGCCCTCCACCAGCACCAGGGGTGCCACCACCATAAGCACCCAGGGCCATCCCAGGGAATCCCCCTTGGTTCATGGCAGCAAAAGTGTTCTGTGCAGCCATCATAGCAGCAGCCATGGCCTCCATGCCAGGGGGGTACATGCCAGGCATAACACCCTTGAAAGCTGCAGGGTTCATGCCTGGGGCCCCAGGCATCATTGCGCCGTAAGGGTTCATGGGAGGGAGCTGCCGAGTGGGTGAGCCGGTGTGACGAGAGGAGCCGCCGCGCCCAGCACCACCACGCCTGGTGATAGAGAAGAACGGGAGACAGGGGGTGCCAAAGCAGTCATGTGTTCAGCACAATCAAACCCGATGACGTATCACGTAAGCAAGGGCACCAGACCTGAAGTCACCCATTCTGCTAAAAAATTGAACTTGACCTCGATAGGGCGTATAACTTCGCTCTAGGTCAGTGGGGGAACGGGGCCTACAAGTTTGACACCGCACCGTTGATCTCTTTACCTGAGCTGACATAACCTGTATTGTGTATTATTTGTAAAACCCTAAAGGCCTCTTTGCCAAATTCTCACAACTTCACAAGTACCATCTTGGCCAACAGTTCAGGCAGAATACCCTAATAAGTCAGCCCTAATCAGCAGCAGCAGTCACAGGTTCTTGGCAGAGAATAACCAGAGCTTGCAGCACACCTGCACAGCTCAAGCTTGGACATAAGCCATCTACAACTTCCACCAACCCAACCCCTACTTACTTGTAGCTGAGGTCATGTGTCCCCTTGAGGGAGGCAGCAAACGGCACCACACTCTTTGGTGGGGGCTGGTAGGAGAACTCCACACCCAGGACATGCTGCACACGGGGTACTGACTGCCCTGCAAGACGGACAGGACAGACCCAGGTGATCAAAGAAGGAACTGGATCCAATCCTGGAGCTAAAAGGCTTCGTAAACAAATTGCATCTGAAGCACAGACTTCTGCTGCTGCTGGGAATCACAGCTACAGCGAACAGCATAAAAACTTTCAACCGTCCTGCTTTTGTTGCACCACTGAAAATGTTGTCGATACTGTCTCACCACGTTTATGAACGCACCAATGTGTAGGGTGCAGTCGACTGAGCCTAGTGACTGCAAATCAACGTACACGTCTCCCCCTAGCCACCTCACAGTTTGCATGATACCCAATCACTGTTGTATTCACGTATGATGACTTGTGCAGTGAATGCATGGATTGTTTGCTGCCATAAGTACCCAGGACCTGAGCTACTGCTGCTAGCAGGCATGTGTCACCCACCTGTGTACTGCCCCTCTGAGAGCTCCTTGTATCTGTCAACTGCTGCTGTGATGATGTAGATGGCTTGAGCCATGGAGGCAGACTCACCCTGCACAAGCCGGCAAGGGGTAAAAGGGGAAGGGGCAACAGCAAAAGTTATATTATGTCCCATACTCATTTAATAGTCTTGTGAGCAGACAGTGGTCAAGATAGGCATATAGAGCAGGTGATCAAGGCACAGCTGATTTGCCCACCAAGGACAGCCATGTGCGGCCGCACACCACGTGCAGAGTACGGCATCACACCTCTCTGGCAGGCTCACCCACATCACAGCCCAGACATCTAGCCTGTCCATACAATGCGATCCACGCATCTACAAGGCCAGACACATATCCTGAATTACGCCCTTGCATGAGACACTCTAAACCTTCATTACTCAACCCTAGCACCTTGCATTGCCAGGCTGATCATTCACTCGCTCAATACATGGTGCAAGCCACTTTGCATGAGTAAACATACAGTGTGCCAGCCATCCCATCAGGTGGCAGGCAGCAGAACATGCCGCTGTTTTTAAAATGGAAAAGTGAGGGTACGGGTGGGGGACACACCACATGTGCTAGCATGGCCTTTCCTTAACCCACGCAGGGCTGCCGCCCGGCGCCCACTCACCCACTGGCACTGCGGGCAAGCACTGAACAGCGGATACTCGCACCTGCTAATTCACTGGGCAGGAGGCCACTTAGAACTATGCCTGTAGTTCAAGTGCTCCAGTCACAGCTGAGGCTGAGGGATACAACATGCCCCCACCTTGGTCTACCTCATACAGTAGCTGGGCTCATAAATTGGACACCCACTGCTTCCATCAGTTCTAAGGCATCAGTACCATTGGCGGCCATCATTGAGCATAATGCACTAGTCTGGGACTTGCAACTCATTCCTGACATGCAGGATAACAATGCACTGTCCTGTCGAAAGTCCCCTACCTCAGTTGCCTACTTCAGTCAAGATGATTACTCGTCAGTGACACCAGCCAGCAGCAGCAGCTTCTGGGCAGGCGCACACAGACGAGCAAGCAGCATGCCTTACCCCAAGGACCAACCAACCAACCAACCGCCGCCCAAGGGATGGAACTGGGAGATGCATCTTCAGCATATGCATCGCCAACCTCCATCCCACTTCCTCCTATCATTGCCTCTGAAGAACCAACGCCCGTGCTACCCCTTGTTCAGAGCGCGATACGTGCAGGTGTGCCTTTGCTGTGCCGTCGGTCGATACTTCTACTCAGTGGCACAGACAAGCTGAACGCAAAAGGCCAATGCATCGTTGCAGTTGACCACGGCCAGCAGGCAACCACGCAATGGTAGACAGCTGCACTCTTTCCACTGTGAATTCAGCACTTCAAGCTTTGCTTTGCTTGCTGCCCACACCTATGGCTAGTAGCCCATGAGTCAGATGCCCTGTTCATATCCACTATCTCAACAGATTGTTTGACTCATGAGCTGCCCCAGTAGGCCTTGACATAGTGAATATACCTGCATCCATGGGTCTGGAAGTGAAAGCCAGAAATCCCAACGGGCATGCAATGCTACAACTCCCTTGCCCGGACGGGGCCAAAAAGATACAGTACACACACCTTGTGCATCTGAAGAATGTCAACAGTCCCTTAACCTCCAGTAGCGTTGCATCCTATGTCATACACGCGTTGCTTATAAATCTGGCGCAAGTGTACGTGCATATCAGGTTTTAAACGTCTCAACCCAGCGGTTGATCTGGCTTGCCACAACAATGGTATGCTGTTTGCATACCCCAATGCATGCAAAGTGTCAGATATGCCAAAACATTGTCAGCATTAAACACATTATGCTAGTGCTAGTGCTAGCGCATCACCCTCTGTCTTAATTGCTTCACCCCTATTGCAACAACCCACATCATATCCAAAGCCACAGCGCTCCGTTTGCAGCTGATGCAAGACCATGTCCCAGTCTAAAGCTTTCACTGTGATTGCCCAGAGGAAGAGAAGAATACAATGTCCTTCTAGACAGCTACAGCTCCTAGATGATCCTTGCAGCCCACCCTATCTTTATCCTTTAAAAAAGAGCTTACACAATCGTATCTGGCTCGTAAGCTTGATAGTGCCATTCCGGATAATAGCAAGACCACCAGCTTTTTCCTACAGAAATCAGGTCATACGACATTGACAATCGCCCCACAGCTCTGGCTGATCCCATGTACTACCAGCACCAGGCAGGATGCACAATCCGCGGCATGCTATCAAATCCTCGGAGAGATGGGGGGTGAGCAAACCACTGGCGAGCAAACCACCGTTCCTACACTCTATTACACTATCACTGCTGTAATGCAATCACACCAACCTTTTCCTCATTGACCGTATTGTTGGGAACTTACGTATGCTCCATGCTCAGGGTCCTAAACGGTCCAAGTAGAGCCAAGGAAGTTGTACTGGACCCCAACATAGAGGTCCAGCTGTCCATACTACGACAAAAGCACTCAGTCCTCAGGAGCTCCGGTCAAGACCCAGGGGCCCTACTTTCCAGATATCGCCCACTGCAGCTCAGGCTTCAGTAACTACTTGTCATTAGAGCCATGAATCAAAGCCAATGCAATGCATCACCAGTTGGGAATGCCCACCATGCTGCCTGGTGCTGCAACCTGCGAGAGGCAAACTACTCCAAGATTTGCAGCAACAGACAGTAGGCATGCGCATACCCCCAATGCACCATCAGAGGTTCCAGCGGCTATGAGAGTTCCAAATGAGTCTAGAATGCACGAACCAATGTTCATCCATCTCTTGCTCACCAATGCGATCAGCAGCTAGTTCGACTCCCCATCAAGGAAGAGGCACAGTACACCCTACATATAGCCTTACGCATCCCACAGAACTGGCGAAGCCCTCAATGCTGCTTTTGGTGTACCACGCAACACGATCTGAATATAACCCCCACTGATCCCGTCCACCACTGATCCCATACTATGTAGAGAGGCATCCAATATGCCTTTGCGCTAGCTTACAACGGTCTAGCGAGAGCAAGAACTAAGGGGCAGCCCGTGTTTGTGTGGTAGTGACCTGCTTCCACACGCACCTTGACTATTAGCTTAACGCCATGAACCACATTGTCCCATTACATGTATTCCTTCAAGACCATCCTCGGCACCTCAACAATGGACCCCAATGTACAACACCAGCCACACCTGCATGCCACCTTGGCCCCAGCGCACTCCTAGTTTTCTCAAATGACACATGGATCCAGCCAGAATGCGCTACAACCGCACCTCCCAAGGCCAAGCTCCAGATTGCGATTTCTGAGCCAACATTCTCTAAGACAAGCAAAACCTCTGCAGCTTCTTCCCAATCAGGTTGGCTGAAGCCTACCCAAGCCAATATTTCCCACCGTGAGGCAGCCAACTGACTTTTATATACCCCTCAATGAATTGTGCATCACTCTTTTCCTTGCCAATAGCCCCCAACTAAGCCAATGATTTAACTCTCTAGAATAGGATGCTGCCTGTCACTGCTGGGCTTGCATGCCAGACCCGTCCCTTGCTTTTTTTGTTAGAAGCACTGCTCCCTTCATGACATTCCCGCTCGAGCAATTTGGGGACCAGTCCACTGGCCAGAGAGAGCACTCGTGGCTCCACCTGGTACCCAGATACTAGCCGGGATCCTAATTCTTGAATTAGGGAAACCACACCGCGAAAACGCTAGATAGGATCATGTCTAGGCCCTGTGTCCTCTTAAGGTTTACTGTCACATTGTCGCTAGTACAATCTAAGTCCCAAGCTCTCATAGGCTTGCCAAGCAGACCTCTACTTCACTACTGATTGAGCTCTTCCAACCCCTTGACTCTCTACTGGCCACTGAGTACCCAAGAGGGCTGCCAGCCAAGCCCACATCCAGCAGTCCCCAGGCCCTCTGAGGGACACGGTGGATCTGGTGGATGTGGGCAGGTTTCATACCCCAGCTCTTGCTGCTAGCAACTAAACAGTCTAGCTAATGCTATCAGTACCATGCTTCCCAGTCTCTGTGGCCTGTACTCACACAGCCCCTAGAACACACGAGCAGCATGTCCATTGCTTGCAGTAACCCCTCAAACCCTCCCTCCCACCCAATCCTACCCTGGCAACTTACCGAGACAAGGAAGACCCTTGCAGGCCGCTTGCTCCTGTGTGTGCTCTGCTCTGTCCAGGACTTGATGTCAGCTCCTGTCTGGCGCATGATTTCCCGCACTGAAGAACCAGCAGGACCTGCAACGACATTACAGCACAAGAGCACCATCAGAACATCCTGGTTACATACGATGGTGCACAATGATGTGTGATGTACAGTTTGGCTTATTCCTGGACAAGGAAGAGATCAATATTGCAGCTGCAGGAGTCACTGGCCCTTGCACAAAGAAGGAACACTGTAGTGTTCCTCTACATAAGGAACACTCAACATCCCAGAACACTGCAATGTATCTATGCCCTCCTTCACAAAAACATCAGAGCAGACAAGGCTGCTCAGCCCAAGTACAAAGAGATAATGACACTTAAGCTGAGGGCTAGCAGACAACGGGATGCAATTGCATGAGTGAGATGTACCATACAGTTGAACCTGCTCATTGCGACAGAGAAAACTGCAGGCCCAACATTTCCCCGAGTCACCCATCCCCTTTTATTAGTATCTGACCCTGTGCACTCACCTATGATAAATCCAGCAGCCAGCAAGGTGATCCGCAGCATCACATCCCTGCAGCACATGAAGCCAGGTGAACATGTAAGGCTTCCAGCAGCCACCATGCGCGACCAGCAGTGATGCTCTCTTTGTACCCATGGGCACACAAGAAGCTCACCACATAGTACACTAGCACAGCCATTGCTGGGATTGAGCAAACTGAATTAAAAAGCCACTTTACCATTGCAGGCCTACCTTTAGCCCTAAACCCCCATTAAGCTTAGACAGTACGCTCCACGGGTAAAAGAGCCATCTGCAGTACGATCTGCCAGTAGATGCAGGCACATACATGCAATTGCAACTGAACCAGATGCATTGGATGCAGCAACTAGTCCCTCCATTACCACACCATGGAATGCAGCAGCCCCCTGCCCTGCCACAGCTCCACTTACCCTGTGCTTGCCACTTCCTCTGCTGACATGATGCCCTGCTCTTCATTCTCAACACCTTCTCCTGGCTTGCGGGGACCTGTGGCAGCACATACAAAGTAATGATGAAGTAAGTCAGGTGCTCGGTTCACTTGCTGTGTTACCCACCTCTAGTAATCAGCCATAAGACCAAACATTGATTCAGCAGATTTGCAGGCTGCCTCCAAGGTTCCATTGGCGCTGAAGGCACTTATCTTTTACGCGATGCACATTGCATGCACCTGAACACAATTGGTGGAAGTCCCAATAAAACGGCCATTGGTGGTTTTCGATTTGTCCTCTACAATCTAAATTATAGCCACGCTGTCAAGCTCTATTGACTAACATCATATGGTGACTAGCAAATGGCGCTGTATACAAAGACTGTGGTAGCCAATGCAGAGCCCTAGCTCAACCATCCTCCATATCGAATTATTCTGCTTCCTTCAATGCCCTAGCTGCAGGACAAACTGCAGAAGAGCCTTCATGAAGGGGGGGGGGGGGGGAGAAAGCAGTGCTGCTGTTGCTTGCCCATGCCCTCTGCTGTTCAAGAGACATGCAAACAAGCCAAACCAAAGCATCGAATCCCTGCCAGCACCCTCCTGCAGAGCAAGGCGTAAACAACCCCAGCTTCCTCACCTGAAGGCTGTATCCAGATCTTCATCCCTCCAGGCCCAGTTGACCTCTTGGACCCTGGTTGACCCCCAGCAGCAGATGAAGCGACAGAAGATGCTGAACTTGAGCTGCTGAGCCTCTTGGGAGGACCAGTACCTGCCAGCTTCCTCTCTTTGATGAAGCCCAAGATGTTAGACACCACCTGATGCTCTCCGCTGCTGCTCCTTCCAGTAGTTGCATCTGCTGCGCCTGCAGAGCCTTCTTGCAGCTGCTGCTGGTCTGCAGCAGCAGTCGCAGAAGAGCTACCTGTTGTGGTTGTAGATGGGGGCCCAGAAGAGCTGCTTGGAGGTCCTGACAAGTGACTGAACAAGCTCTTGGTGTCAGGGGAGCGCTCTTGTTGAGCCAGGGAAGGAGGGAGGTAGCCTGCTGTTGCTGCAGCAGCTGCTGCAGCTTCTTCACCACGTAAGTTGCGCACCATGGTGAGGTAGTCGAGCAGCATGGCTTGATCAATAGGGTCTGAGGGCGAGGTTGGAGTGTTTTCGGGCAGAGACGAAGCATCTTTGGCGGCTGCAGGGGTGTTGGGGAACGCTGGCACGCCTCCAGCGCCCATGTACGGATACATGGGGTTCATTGACGGGTAGACGCTGCTGCTGCTTGCATAGCTCTGGTCTCGATAAGGCCCCGTATCGTAGCCAATGCTGGTGAAGGTGTGGCCCGTTCTGTAAGGGGCGCCGGAGGCCTCGCTGTTGTGACGCGACCCCATGGACGTACGAAAGGCCTAGACTGCAACTGCAATAGCCTTCCGTGCGCCAGCACACGGCTACAATAGCCGAAAAAAGCTTCAAAGGTCGTGAACAAGGTCTGGGACGGGGCTTAGGGACCACAGCGGAAGCCTCGAGGTGCTTCTCTCCAACTGTCTTTTCTGCAGAACAGGAAGGCATGGGCAACAAGATCATAAAGGCAGGCATGTGTAGAGCACAGCGCCTGCTTCCAAGGCTAACAAGATTGTAGAGATCAGGCCTCTGACCTGTTGCACGCCAGGCAACGAGCGCGGTGTCAAAAACCGGCGGGATCACCTGTTGCATGTTGAAGCTGCTGCAGGGCATCACTCTGCAGCTGCTGCTAACAACGGTATGCTATCGGCCTAACGATATAAAGTGCAGGCCTCTTTCGGCAACGCTGTCCCACTACTTACCTCTTAAAGATCAAGTCCTTACGCTTAGGACCAGACAACCAAAATCCAGACAGATCTCCAGCTGGTATAGCAAGGTGAACAGCAGCAGATCCTGGCGCGCTCTGCCGTCCCTTCGCTTTGCAACTTCAAGGAAACAACTACAAGACTATGCTCCCGCCTCACAGCACTACCTGCGCCATCAAGGCGCCATTCGTTTGCAAGTGAAGGGATCCTAAGCAACGCATGCTCAGCCTCTTGTTGCTAAGAGAGCACAAGGAGGAAGTCCTGCAAAGGTCAGTCGCAAGCTGACAAATAGCAACTGTAACTAGCCTCAAGGGCGGAAAGGTGACATAATGAAGTCTATGCAACCATGCTATTACAACTCGAAGGCACGAGAGGTGCCCTGGGGTATCCAATTAGTAGATCAAAGTCGAAATATTTCTGGCGCGCTCTAGCAACGACGAGGGCAAAGGCAACCGCCTCACAGCAGCGGCTGCAGGACTTCAGGTCGGAAGCGGAAGGCTGACAATGCAGGTCGGATTTCCTACCATCAGCAGCCGGTGTACAGCCGGCCGGGCTGTCATAGTCAGCAGTACTAGTGACCCCCAAGGTTTCGAAGAAACGTGAACATTTGCACATTTGGCTGCAAGAGAACGCACGCTTAACAAAATTCTCCTGTTGAAACAATAATGTGCTGTTAAAGCAGGTGATATCGACTTCCTGCGGCGTACATGAGACAAGAAAAGTGTGGGGATAGGGTTACTACCTCCATCAGCTTTGCACGAGCGACCGCACCTTGCAAGTCCCACAGCAATACCGCTTTCCTTTTTGTTATTGTTGTGGCTATCGTAAGCTCCACATTCCACTAGTGCTGCCACAACTTGAGCCGCTCACTCACCTAATGAAGGCTCGAGGGCTCCAAGCATTTCTGAGACCTTCCTTGGGAATGGTCTGCATTGCTTAGGCATGGTTTCCTTTGCACAGGGTGACGGCAGGCACCACTCTGTTTGGCAGTCTGGAGCTGCTGAGCATGGAAGGCCCTCTCTTGAACGCCAAGGTGGGTGGACGTGACAGGAAGGCCTGTAGACAAACAAACAAACAAACAAAAACGATCAACTGCACAACGTGCCACTGCAGTACTGTAGTTCCGATTCATCGGGCAGACAGGCAGACACGTGCTGCTAATGTGATTCCAATCGCCAATTGGACCAAAGAGGCCCGCAGTCATCTCATCGATTGCTGGCCTCTGCAAAGTAAGAGGGAGCTTAGTCAGGGGTGCTTGGAAAAAAAACTGCAAAGACTAGCTTGCACCCAGGCATGGAGATCGCAAGGCATGAAGCAGCTGAAAGCGGCTGCATTCTATGCATATCTGCTTGAGACCAGCAGAGGCCATGCAGCAGTCGAGGGCAAGCTTGATACTTTAAAGGAAGCCTGCAGATAGATCCAAAGACACCGATCATAAGCAGCAGCTGCAGCAGCAGCAACACTTGCATGGGCCCACCAGATAATCAGCCTTGGTAAAGAGTGGCTGTAAGGACACACGGAACGGGCAAATTATCTAGGCAAGTGAGTTCAGAACTGTGATTCAGAAGGTATCAACAGCTCACAGGTTCTGTGACCATTCATTCAGACCGACTATGAAGACTATACCTTCTTTCGCTACAATGTTGTTGATCCAAGTTGTGACTTGCAACGTATAAGGAGCGGGGTTGGAGATGTCGCTGCTCGCTTACAAGTTACAAGGCAGCTGAGACACTGCAAGGCCCAGTATGGTAAGCAGCAGAGCCAACAGTAGGGCAGGCATGCTTTAGTACGCCACATCGTAATAGCACAGGCTGAAGTACTCTTGCAAGCTCTCATCTTGAGCATGCTAAAAAGCTTGCTTGGCGGTATGGGGGTGGCATGGTCGTGTCCTGTATGAAGCTTGTCCATGGTAACCGTTGACCCTCAACACTTTTCCTGCTGCAACAGAAGTCCATATGTTGTGGTCCCAGGGACGGGGCTGCTAGTGTCAGCCATCTGCTCCCAGCTAGATTGGTGCACTGACATTTTGCCTGTAAGATGTTGCATAATACATGTGTTTTGATGGGAGCCCGTGCTGATGTGGACTTGAAGAGTTTAGGAAGGCTGAAGGAAGGCAAGGAAGCAGGTGAAGCATGAATACAGGTCAATCAAGCCAGCCCACAATGCGCAGCTTTGACATGTCGGGTTTCTGACTAGGCAAACTCTGTGTCTATGATTGCGTCAGTGCATGTTACAGTAGAACCATGGCCAATCCACCCGTCCTCAGGTGCACATGGCTACGGTGCTGTATTGTATGTATATACTCATCTGCATGAACATTGCATTGCAAGGTGCTTACATCGACTGTACAGATTGCGGCAAGGCAAGAACAAATCAAATAACAATCAGCAACATTACATAGAGTAAGTGTTCACCTAGGTTGCTGCCAGTTTAATGCTAGGAAGTAGACATGTAGAACTAAAGGGCGCCATCTGCTGCTGTGCTGCTGTCCACCAGCTTAGACTGCACAAGCAGCTTGCCAAGGGTTCCATCGCACACGCAGTGGCACGAGAGGCGCTCTCCGTTCTCTTGATGCCAGCTGTCACCGCTGTGGTGGGGCATACCGTTGAACTTTGTAATTGAAAGCAGTGAAGCTACTTCAGGCTGTTGACCCAGACAAGACACCATGTGATACTAATTGATTCCTCTTTGAGTATCGCTTAAACGAACATGTAGCTATGTTAAAGCAAATCAGAGACGCCTTCCTTTGTATACTTAAAGCATAAGCAACTGTGCTGGACTGCAGATGGTCCTCAGGGTGCGACCTGGGTGACACCACCGGAGTGCCAGCTTACCAATAGCCACTCCGCCCTTGGGACAGAGAATACTGCGTGCAGGAGCATTGTCATGTGTTCATTTCGTATTCGCCTTACAATTCGTGCATTACCATCAGCAGTAACTTGCAAGGACGTGGCAGGGTGGTTGGGGTCAAACACGAACAACGTCTTCCGCAAGTCGCATCGAGCTTTTGTTCTGCTTTTAAGGCTTGCCTGAAAGGATTAGCTTATTTGTTAGCAACCAGACGCCGGCCCTTGCCGTATAACAGACCCTGCCGCACGTTGTACTTCTGCATTGGAGACCTGCCATCGCCCTCGAGCTATATAAAACATGTGCTGGAGACCTCGCCCTATTATAGACGTATCCCGTGAGGTTTAGACTAGGTAAGGCTAGTCCTTCCAAAGCGACTGGGATGTGACTGCGTTCATTGAACGAGGCCTCCTACTTCATTAGAAGCACTCCACATCAATTAATTCTCAGGCATGCATTTTGGCCACTCAATTTAATGCTAACGGCACTGCTAAACATCATCTACAACGCTCAGGGGCACCAGGGTGTGGCTCGTCTTGCCAAAAACCGACCAAAAACCCTCTTGCTGCCTTCTCTTCGAGCAGGGCAATTCCAAACAACGTAATAAACTTGAAGTAGCACACAGGCAGCTGGCCTAGTGGGTTTGGCGTCCTCACCATTCCCACTCAGATGAGGAAGCAAGTGCTGCTTGCACTGCTCCTGGTTGGCAGCTGCAGCGGGGCTCATGGTCAGTACACTTATCAAGTATCAGAGTGTATACAGGGGCAGCACTGCATGTGGCCAGAGACACTGACCATGCCTTGTACCTACCACTGCAGGTGGTACTTACACAGACGGCATAAAGAACGACAATGAGACTGATGTTGACTGTGGCGGCGAGCCCTTGAGTGCAGCAAGATGTGATGTTGGGTTGAACTGTGTGGTTGGTGCAGACTGTCAAACTGGGTATTGCAGAGATGATACCAGGAAGTGCATGGAACGTAAGTGTGGAGACCAGTTCATGGCTGATGACCCCTAAGCACTTCTAAGCAGCACCTGTCTGCACACAGGATGAACGCTGATAGCTGCATGTCTGCAAACAGAACACATCAGAACCAGCCTGTTCAATTCGATGGTACCTTGTAGGCTGAAGCCTTTACGTACGGCCGCGGGCTTTAATCAACTCTCTGCATGGATGCATCTGCTGCATCACACCTATAGCCCTGCATATCTGAACCACTTGTTTAGCTTGGTGGTGAGGAATGACATACACTGTGAATAGGTCTGAAACTGCTGCTGCTTGCTGTGGTGGTCTGCTAATGTGAACATGCCTCTGCTGCTCACAGTGAAAACTTGTGGACCCTTGGGCAACCTCAGAGCTGACAACTTGCGTAAACTGTTTGTAAGGTGGGTGGATTCCCTTGTCGCCTTCCGAATTGAGCAGCAGAGCTGCAGTTGTGCATGCTCTGCTTAAGGTTGTTTCTTTAGTACTGAGAAAGGGCCCTTGTGTGTAAGCAACTCAGCAGGCATCAAGGCATTTCCAGACGATTGTGCTGCACACTATCTAAGATTGGTAATGATACATCAGTACTGGTGTGACTTGAGCACATCGTATCTGCTATCATTCTAGCCAAGCGACAAGCTTTCGTCATCTTTGTCTCTGTGTTCAAGAATGTGACAGAGTTTGTGTTGTTTACAACTGCAGCTTCAACCGCTATCGAGCCGGAGTAAACTGGACTGACTTTAACACTAAACAGCCAGTAGTAAATGCAGACCTCATGGCAAACCTTCAGTCAGCCATTGAGCCTCAAGGCAACAACTGCCGGATCACCATTGAAATCGCCAAGCCCGGGTGCTACAGGCTGGACTTTCTGTGGGGGGAGATGGACTACAGCATAGTGGGCGGGTACCCAGGCAACCCTCGCCAATTTCTTGTCAGCGTACCAGAGATGGGCCTCTTTGATGGGCCTGTGAACCTCCTGCAGCAGACAGGAAGCTACTATATGTACTATCCTGGTGGCTGGACCTTGACAGGGAAGCTAACAGACAGGCTCACAATAGCTCTCAGAAAAGACAAAGATAAGCCCATCATTAGTGGTGTTAGGCTGCGGGAGCTGGATCCTGAGACATGCGATCCATATGTCCCCCAGCCTTGGCCAATAGACTATGACTTTGGCACAGATGAGTTCCTTCCAGAAGGGGTCTGTGTGGACTGTACGGAGCAGGTAGCTCCTGCTTGAACGACATTCCTAGTCACTATGGGCGACTGAGGCTTATCTGAGACAAGCAGATTACCCCAGTTCCAAGGGTCTATGTTAGGGGAAAGTTGATCTTTGAAGCATTGCTCGTCATCTCCAGGAAGCATCGTACAAGAAGCAGATGTCTAATGCTTCATCATTTCCTCTCAAGCCAGAAAATGAGGCTACAATTACAAACAATGCCGTCCTGTGTGAGTTACTTGTGCATGCTTGATACATGTGGATAAGAGGTGACTTGAGGGTGGGCACAACATGTGTCGGGTCTCAGGTGCGTAATCTAGGATGCTGTAGCTCCTGTGGATGCCATTCACATGTTTGCGACCTACATGTAAGGGAGCAATCTCCAAGGCTAGGAGGCAGTTCATAACATGTCATCATGAAAGTGTTTGTCATCTGCAAGCGTCCTGCATGGTGACCGTGGATTAGACCGTGGGAGCTTTTTTTACAAATGTTGTGGGGTTTGAAACATTTGCAGGAATTTGTTGTAGTTGAAGGTGACCATTCCCATTGGGAATACGGTTTTGTAGGGAAGCTTGTTTGTTCCAGGATGCTAATCATGCTGCCAATGTACATGGGGTTTTGCCAGGGCATGACCAGTCCATAACTTGTACATGGTGCTAGGGAGTTGAGATGCCACAGTTACGGCTATCTCGCTATGCAGCACTTCAAGGCGTCTGCCATGAGGATAGTTGGATGGTGAGTGAGTATGAGGGGGTCGCTGACCCGATAGCCAGCCAGTCAGCATGCCATGAGCATGGGAGGGATCTTTCAAAACCTTGACCGCTTCTATGTGGCACCTGGTTGTAAGCAGACCTTGTGCTGTGGATGTGCATCACAAGTTGGTATTGTAGTGTATGGTCAGCAAGTGCTTGATCCCATGCAGTGCAACTTAAGCCATGGCTGGTTGCCCTGGACCTTGGCCGCGGTATGGAGTCCCTGCCAGGGCGCAACCAATCATTCTGGTTGGCATGAGTGGCTTCGGTATGCAATATGCACTTGCATTGAGAATTGCTCCAGCATCTGTGCCGTGCTGCTGTTGATGGGTTCCTTCCATAGTGCATGGCCTACATTCCACATGGTAAAAATGCATAAAGCACTCCCATACATAGTTAAAGGTCAGACACCTTTTCCCATTGAGCACGGGGATGGTGCTGGTGTGTTTCTAGTCTTGATGCCTGCTTGTTCTCTGCAAAACCCAAGTACGACAACATGTTATCTTATGCTATGTGTTGCAGCAATGTTATGTTTGAGTATCTAGGTTAGAACAGATAGTACATTACATCGTAGATCACAGGATCAGTTATGGCAGGATGGAGCTCTGGCAGAGCAAGCATCAGCCCTGGATGCAGCCTTCGTTGACTGCTTGTTGGTGTGACCTTCCAGAGGATCCTAGGGTTGCATCCTCGGATCAGGTATCGTATGCGACCTATTATACGTGGATGGCTGAGTGTGTTTCACAGCCTGCTAGGTATGTTGATCATGACCGTTGTATAAATCCAGAGTATCTTGCTAATCTCATGAGGTTTAGAGTGGGAGCTCACTGGCTGAGTGTTGTGACTGGACGTTGGGCTGATGGTGGTACTGTGAGGGCACAGAGGTATTGTAGGAAATGCATGGCATATACCGTTGAGGATGAAAAGCATTTCATGCTGGAATGCCCTGCCTACCAGGAAATCAGATCGGAGTTTGGTGAGTTGTTTGATTACTGTGAAGGTGATTTAAGGAAGCTTATGTGTCATCCAAAGCAGCATATGTCGGCGAAGTTGGTACATAAAATGCGTGTCTTCAGAGATGAAGATACTGAGTGGGTGTTTGATCTGCAGCTTGACAGATTTGAATCGAGTGAAGATACAAGTTGTGGTAATGTTTCTAGTGATGAGTATGAGAACGAATTAGTTGAAGTTGATGATATTACCAATTACCAATTACCAAATGGCCCCGTCAAAGCGGGGCGCCGGTGGGGGCAGCGCCACCCACAAGGAGCCAACTTAGGCTCCAACGGCATACTCAATTTCCTGTCCAAGCTCAAACAATGGCTGCCACCAGCCCACCCTAAATCCCTTGCTAGCCAATGTATGTCAGGCCAGCCCATTTCGACTTGCCATGCGCTGACCAGTTGACCCAGTCAACAGCAAGCCAAACAGTTTTATGCCTTGCTCAGTTTGGTTTTTTGGAAGCCCCTTGAGCCTCGTGTTGGCTCCGGGTTTTTCTTTTTTCAAATGTAACATTCAAACCGTGCTGGATAATTTGCCGGGCTTTTCTGTATGTATGGCAAAATCAGTCCAGCCAACTGGGATGTTTAGGGGATAAACAATGATGATCAGACTGTTGGTTTGCTTCCTGGCGAGTGCTGCATTCAGTTATAGGTTGTAATCGCAACGCAAAGTACATAACTGCCGTACTTGTCGCGGATTGCTTTGCTTGATGTTTGAGTATCTAGGTTAGGACAGAACATACAGTTTGCTTGATGCCAGGCTACCCTGCTTTGGTTTGCCTGCTGAGTACGTACCTGCTGCTGTACCCCACTCATGATGATCTAGGTGTGCTTCCCCGGTAGTAGTGGTGGCGAGCGGGAATGATGACGAGGCTAACCACAATGAAAGAGTGATCAATCAGAATATACGCTCTATTGCCGGTGATCCCATACTCTGCCACCTTAGGTCTGACGGACTGACCGAAGAGCGACTCAGTTAGTGGTACTCGACGGTCCGTATCCAGGAAGGCCCTAAGGTTAATACTACTTGTCCACGGTCGAGCTCATCAGAAGACTTTCGGGGTCTCGTCCAGTCCACTAGCAACAGGTACACGCAGCCCCCGCACTCATGCGCACCAGTCAACTCTCGGCCACCGACCACCGATGGCACCGCAGGGGCCTGTGCTTATCCGACTATTTTGTTTCTGGCAGGGATATCAGTGAGGTTCAGCACAAGCTAAAGTGGTTCAGCCCCAGACACCAGCACAGCAGGAACCAGACGACACCGAACGCGCGTATAATGCAACATACAGTATGAGTGGTATACTACCTTGTGTGAACGGTGAACGCCAACTAAACGGCCAACCAGGAACATTTCCTTTTGAATATCAAGCGGAACATGCTGAAATACATCGCAACTCAACATGGACCCTACCCACCCTCACATACCACCAGTGGGCTCTATAGCATACTATTGTCCAGTTTTGTGGCCCCTAACTTTGTGGCACCCAGCTTCATAGCCCCACTCTTGCTGCTGGCTGCTGCCCCTGCAGTCCTGCCACCTGCTGGCCGCATTTGACCAGTCCCAGTTGCAGACCGTCGCTGTGCAGCACCAGCCGCCCCAGCACTATTAACACCTGCAGGAAGAGCCCTGCTACCATTACTGCTGCTGCTGGTCCTACGCATGCCCTCCCAAGGCTCATCCTCCCCATCACCCCAACCATCTGCTGCTGCTGCTGCTACTGTTGGTCTGGGAGACGTCAGAGTAGCTGCTCCTAATGCGGCCTTCAGAGCTGTGCTGGTACTTGGAGGGTTATGTTTGCTAGTGGCCGGCGTTGGCCTTCCTGCTGAGAGCTTGGCTAACCGCATCCGAGCCTGCAGAAAGAGGAAACACCAGATGCACCATGGTTGAGTATCACATGCACACACATAGAGATGACGGTTTATATCTTGCAAACCAAAATGCAGCTGCCGTTGAGGTAAAGCTGCGAGGCCACTTCAAGCAACTGAAACAGATGTCAAAAGATTACAAATAAGGCTTGTTTAACTGGCTTTATAGCAATCGCCGGCTCAAATTTAAAAAACACCATTCCTTCCAGAACAAAGCAATCCCCCACCTGCCTGCTTCCTGGCAGCTTCTCATGTGATCTTCCCATCTAGGAAACGGTAAATGGGTTGTACGATCCCAAGCTGCGAGAGCGCCGCAGCATGCATCCCACCGTCCTTTCCCTCTCCTCACCTGCTTCTCATCCTCATCCTCCATATCCATGAACTCATCATCGTCATCGTCCCACCCATCAGCTGCTGCCCCTCCCGTACCAGATGAACTCAACCCAGCACCTACTCCACCACCACCACCACTACCGCTGTGTCTGGCCCCTGCTGTCGCCACTGCTGCTGCTACTCTCGCCCCTGCACCTCTGCCTCCCACTGTAGCTCCGTTCGCCTCCCCCAAGCCACTACCAGACAGCGGCCGTGAAGCAGCGGCAGATGCCGCAGGAGCAGCAGCTTGAGGAGCTGCAGGGGCCCCACCGACCAGCATACCAGCAGACGCAGATAGCCCTGACATTGCCCAGCCCATGACACCTGAGCTGCTAGCAGCAGGCGCAGCAGCTGGAGCTGCACCAGCTGCTTCTGATTGCTTTGTGAGGTGGGCGTCATGCTGCAGCAGGACGTTACAGAACGCCTCGATGCACATAAGGGCAGCGGAACGGACCTCTGCAGACCGGAGGAGAGGAATGCCATGAGGGTTATCAATGCCTAAACCACAATCAGTGGATGGCTGAAGACACAACGACACATCGACACATATACTGCCTGTCTGATGGTACACATCAGTAGGCTGCCTAAAAAGCAGGAGACTGATCATGCAATCCTTCTATGGCTCAAGGTTGATCTATGAGCCTCCGGCAAACAAGGGAAGGCATATGTTTTGGTCCACTAATTAGGTTAGAGTTCCAAAAACGACGGAAGTAGGGGCGAAAGTGCCAGCCAACGGGAGACTCAAGCCCCTGTGCCGTATGCAGCATCTGCCAAGGCGCTTTTACCTTTTGGCACAAGTTCCCTGCTCACCTGGCAAGGGGTCAATTGCCAGGGGTGCTACAGATGGTAGAGCCCTGCATGCCACCTCCTCTGGGCTGTAGTACTTCTGCGTGGCAGCCATGGCACGGAGAGCTGCTGCTCTTGCAGGGGGGAAGCTGTCCTTCAGCGCACGGCCAAAGGCATTTAGCAGCACCTGCACCATACAACACATGGCCAAGTACTTAACTGTCACATGCACCACTAGGACTCACTAGGACTACATGAATCCCCACAGCGGGAGCAATGCTCTGTCTTCAGACATGACATGTTACAAGCCCCTAGTCTGCAATAAAGTATGGCACATGCATTGAAGCTGAAGGCTGCCCTTTCATACGCTGAGACTCAGTTGAGGACCTCAGCTTACCTTTTTGCAGTAGACATCCCCGAGGTGCTGTGCCAGGTTCCCAAGCAGCACTGTGGTGTTTGCCCTGATGGAAGCCTCCTGGTCAACCTGCATCACCGTACGATCATAGACATCAAGTCAAAAAGACGATGCTTGGCCATGGACACCATAGACTGCAACACAGCGAGCTGCTGTTACAGGCAACAGCATTGACTACCGTTCAGGCTGAGAGTAGAGGGACTGAGTAGTGTACATGATCAATACTCAAGGCAAGACATCTGTTATGATATCAAGTGATGCCAGCTGGTTGTGCTTGTCCAAGTTGCTTAAGCAAGAACAAATGCGGCTCCCAATCAAACATCTAGGCCTGCGTAATGAGAAGGCACCATGCACATTAAACAACTCCAGCCGAACATTAAGGCTTGCTCTGAGCATCATACCTGTAGCCTTGACAGATGCTTGAGTACATTGTTAGTGAGTGTTGCCTGCTTCATCTTTGGTGCCAGCACCAGCATGCTCTTCAACGTCAACTCCCTGATGTACGCATTCTCATCTGTAAAACCGCTGGCCAGCTGGGGGAAGATCTGGTCCTCTATTACGCTCTGCAGGAGTTGTAAGAAGGACAGGTGCATTACATCACACGACACCAGGCTTGCATCGTGCATACTTAAGGCAGTACAAGCATGTATGGTGGCCTTTGCTGTATGGGGACACTGTTTAGCTGTCAGAATCGGCTTGGCACGAGCAGGTAACCGTGGCAGTTGCCGGCAACAGCAACCTAGCGACACTAAAACCTTAGGGCATGTCAGTTTCCTGGTTTATACATGCCATGCTCAACCTGCATGAATGGCCACTGCAAGTAGCAACACAGGAACATGGCAAAGCTGCATTAATTGCAGACTGCTCTCAGTAAGTTGGAAGGGCCTTTGGGCCCCTGGTTCGGGTTTTGGTCGCAGTCACTGCATGTGATCCTTGCCTCCAAGAGGGACGGCTAGCACGTCCCCACATGGACAGAATGCCTGCTGCATGTTATTGCCTGCTTACCTGAGTCAAGTGAGGGCCATACTGATCCATAGTCTCCAGCAAGTTACGCCTGAGGTTCCTATCAGGGCTTGCAAACAGCTTGCTGAGGCAAGGCACCACCCGCACCAAGAAGTCCTCCTGGCCCATAGGCTTGCCAATCAGCAGCACTGAGGACAGGGCGGAAGGAGGTGCACCGCCATACTCCAGGGCTTTGCACAGCAGCGGCAGGATCTTGCGGCAGGCCACTGGGATGGGGATGGAGGGTACCATGGCGGGCAGCTTCTTGAAGAAGGTGTCCTTTTCAGCGCTGTCCTTGACTGTGAAAAGACAACGCACACATCTTGGGCTGAAACAGTAGACCCAACCAACACCAGGACTTCTGCAGAATTCAGTGTGCTTATGCCTTCAACTTCAGATGGTGCCAATGGCTGTAAAACAAGTAGCTGCTCCCGTTGAAGTGTACATACCCACATTATGTGCCCCAAAGATATAGCCAGCAAAACCAGCAAGACCATTACCCGGTCACATAATCCGGGTCTGCGGCGCTCACACCGACCAGCATTACATATCATTACCAAAGACCTGCACTCAACTCTTCCTTCAAAATCATCCAGACGCTACGTCAAATAACTGGATCCTGCTCTCTGTTTATAAAGACCCTATCTGCAAACCCTGCTTGATGCTGTACATGTACCCTGCTTACCGGAGATGTTCTCCATGAAGTTCACAACATCCACTAGCTTGTTGTTCAGGAATTTGCTCGCTGCTACCTGGCTGGGGTTCTGGCGCCGTGCAGGTGTGCTGTTCAACAGACGCTGGTAGTCCTGCAGCAGCGCTGGAGGGATGCAGTCTGTGCGCCGGAGGTTCTCCACTGCTGTCAGCGGCTGCTGGCTGAACACCTCCTGCAGGACAGCAATAGAAGGTGTGTCAGCATAAGCGTCTTGAAATTGCTTGCAGAGTTTATGTGAGTTTATGTGGGTCCTCCAAGAATAGACTTGCTAAGTACCTGGATTGCTAAGCTCAATGACACCTTTTGTTACTAATAGCATGATGGGAACATGGACAGGGAGGACACCAGCGCAAACTGACTCCCTCATATCCCCACAGTGCATCCTGTTGTGGCTATGAAGGTCAGTGCCTTTTGCTGTCATGCATATGAATGAAAGCGTGTCCAGAAACCATGCTGAAGCGTGATGCCTATAACAGCTGCTCCTGCCCCCTTACCTGCAACATGCAGCCCAGGCCCCAAGCATCCACAGCAAAGGGTGGGCCAGCCCTGATTGTCTCCCACTCTGCCTTGGCTAGCTCCGCAGCCAAGTACTGGCTAGGAGCCAGCCACGAGGCATGCCTCAAAGCAAAGTCTCCAGGGAGGCTGTGCTCGGACAGCAGGTCGAAGCCATGCAGCTTCCAGTCTAGTGACTCTGTAACCACTACAGCTGCCATGCACAGGTAGCCATGGATCTGCAGCAGCAAAGCAGTGCAGATGCTCAGACATGAGACTGTTCTATCATTCTTACGACATATGATATGCCATAGCAGAAGTGCCATAGGCCCCGCACCTCAAGCTTTTAAGATAACAGCAAGATGGAAGACTACGCGGGTTGTCCTCAGTTTGCAACCAGACATTGACCAGGCTCGGCTATAGGACGCGTAAGTTTCTCAGTTTCTGCAACTCCCAAGCGCTGCTGCAGCTGCCACAACACAGCCGTGTTGCTAACCAGATTCCAAGAACAAAGAGCTGGCCCATAAATGAACATCAGGAGGTTTACAGAAGCAATCAGGTTTGCAGACTAAAGGAGGGAAACCAAAGCATGCTAAGCCGGCCAGACATGCATGTGCCTGCTGCTGCAGCTACGTTGCAGACTCACCAGTTTGCAGTCGTTATTGATGAAGCTCACAGCGCTTGCCATGTGGAGCATGCCCATAGCAAGGTACTCATCTCTGCAAGGGAGGTAAAGCAAACATGATGTCATGACAGGGGTGACGGGAGGCCTTGCACTGCATGCACCATCTCCACAAACAGGATGCAGAAGCCAATTGAGACCAAAGCTCAGTAAGCTGTGGAGTCTCCCCAGCTCTCATGGCTATTTCATGCTGATTAATCACAGACAACAACCTTTGTTGAGGAACCGCTGCTGCTGGGGCAAGGCGGCACTAAAAGGTCCAGAAGAGGCTGCTTCTATTAACCCAAAACCTCATTGTTTTTTGGTTGCCATGAAATTCCCTTGCGCTTGCAGCACAGGAAGCCCTGAGCCTAGGTTTGGAGAGCGAGGCTGGCGGGGTAGGTTTAAGCTGCTAACCCCACGGGCTGGCAACTGCTAAGCTGTAAATTACCAAAGAAGTGATCTCATAATTGCGCTGCTGCTCTTGCCTGTGCTGCCCTTCGACATCCAGTTCCTGCAGAACTGTCGCCAATGGCTTGACCGGTTCAGTTACAAGATACAATGCAGTGCCCCCCTTCTCCTGCAGTTCCAGGCTGTCCTTGTATGCCAGGACGTTGGGGTGCCGCAGCTGCAACAGGGAACAGTCGTGTCATTTCAACCGTGCCAGATTAACACGGGTACTTCAAACAGGGCTGCTGCTAGCGTATGGTCTGATAATCTGGTCCAGTTTGGGCACGAGGAGGGCTTTCAGGTCACCGATATCCTCACCATCTTCAGGCGCTTGACGCCATTCCTGGCAGCCACTAGGACCCGATCGATGGGATCTATAGCGAACACCTTGAATACTGATACACGGGAATTGTCGTCCTTGTGTGTACCAGCATAATGAGTCCAGGGGCCCCATGCCTGCTGATAGGCCTCTTCAATGTTATAGTTGAGAGCAGGACCACCGCCTACCAGGGCAGATAGTTTGGCGAACATGAACACTTCGAGCCTGGAAGGCGCTTCACTGAATAAACACTGCTTGGCCAGGACATGGGCTAACTGCAAGGGCCAGTGAACCTACTGCCCTCATGCAGCAGCCATTTGATGCAGTCTAACAGTATCCGATTGATGTCGGCACTTCATGGTGGCGGTGAAGTATTAAGGCTCGCACTGACCAGGAGTTCCGGATGCAGTTGCGAAGGGCTAGTGACAAGCGGGGGCACTCGGTTCCCATGTGAAGACGGTTGAGGAGGTTGGAGCACCGCTTTCACGTGTACATACACAGTCCTCGGAAGGAGCTTCATTTCTGGCATGGTCTGCTCACATGCAGGCTTCTATCACAACACTTAGGTGATGCTGTGAATATTGAATCTTCCTCGGAGTTTAGCGCCCGAAGGTCCAAAGATCTGATATGTTTATGAGGACAGTGGACATGCAAAGGCGTGTCTACATCCAGTCCATGCTGCTGCACTTTACCTGTTAGTGGCCACGGTAGACACGGCAGGTCAGGGACCCATCTTGGGGGTCTGTGCTCGACCGTATGGGGCTGGTCAGAGCAGGATTTTGAAACAGATCGTAGCTTAACTTCAGCTGCATACGATGGCATCGGACAGCACCTTCTTTGAGGTCTTGGAGGCTGATCTGCGGGCGCTATCTGCCGAAGCATCCAAGACAGACAGCCTTGCAACCCAGATTTCTGGATGGCTCAGTCACACAGACTACCCACAGCTGAAAGAAGCATCTGAGAGGGCTGCTATGAAGCTTCGGACGATCACTCCCGACAAGTCGGGGATTGCAGCTGTCAGGAACAGCAAGGTCAGCAGTTGTTGGTGCCTGATCAGATCAGCAAAAGATATCTGAAGAATTGATGCTTACTAGGTCACACAAAAGTGCAGGAGATCCTCAGGCCCTTCCTCTTGGTGCTTGAGTGCAAGACCCCTCGTCTGGTGGGCCAGGCACTGGCATCTGTGCAGAGGCTGCTTGCAAATAATGCAGTCTCGCCACAAGGCAGGCAGGCTATCATGCAAGTGTTGCAGCAGGTAAGGCAGATATTCTCCGCAGGTGCTAGAAGGTCAGCAGATGAATAGTACATCGCTCTTGCAGCAGTCAAGTCACTTTCTTATTATGTCGGCAGAGTGACATGAGAGCAGCCTGTGCTGCACAGATGGATAGGGATGGGTTCAATTCGCTCAGTGGACTAAAGAATCACAGCACAGCAGACGATACTCTGCAGGATTTCATCGTGGCATGTTTCTAAAACTTTAGAGCAGTTTTGGCCGCTGCATGGGATACACCCTCATGACTGAACGGGCCATGGCCCCTTGCAGCTCATCATTTGTGCAACATACATGCCGCAGGTAGAGAAGAGCAATGATGATGTAGTGAAGCTCAAAATCCTTCAGACTGCCTTGACCTTGCTCCAGAGCCCCTCAGCATTTGACCACCAGGTAACTAAATGTGTCTGGCCAGAAGGCTGTGTTTCTGGAGCTGCATACCGGTATCTATAGTTATTCTGATGTATATCTAGAACTAAACATGAGAAGACTTTACACTATTGTTTTGACTGGTGCCAGGCAACCACCAGGTGCTTGTCTTGTAGGATGCCCCTGAAAAATGATGCAAGGGACCTGCTAAGTGTGTGGATGTGCCTGTCAGAATAAAAGATAACATTATACACATTCCATCAACAGCACATGCACAGCCTTGTCGTTGCTTATAATTGTTGGAAGGCTTGCAGAGGCGAGATAAAGGGCAATTCTCTGCAACAATGGCTCAAAAAGGGTGGATGTGCATCCTGCCTGTAACCCGTGCTCTTCTTACACACAGGAAAATGTGGGGCAAGTGCTGTCCATATGCTTCAGGACATACGGGCAGAACCGCAACTCGCCAACTGTGAGCAGTACAGCAGCAGCTACTGTCCGCCAGGCAGTGGCCATCGTGTTTGATCATGCTGTAACAGGCCCAGCCACTCCCACAGCTAGTGGGGCTACCAGTCCTGCATGGACTAGCAGTGAAGTCAGCGAAGCATCAGCGGCTGCACTGCTTCAGGACATCTGCCATATGGCTGGAGGTAAGCCATGATATACCCTGTCATGGAGGAGGTAGAAGGCATGTACCAGCAGGATTGATAGGAGGCAGACTAGAATTGGAAACGCATGAATGCACTTACAAGTTTGAACTCTGTAGCCGGGTGGATGTTGCTCTCCTTGCCTGCAAGACTGTGCTCTTGCCCGTTTTTTATGACCCAGAGAGGACTTACCAGCAGATGGATGCCAATGTTAGGAAGCTTGCATTGTCTGCAGCTCACGTTGTCTGCTTTAGATACTATCTGTGCCAATGTTTGCTTCCTGTGCCTGTCTGCAGGCTCGCCTCCCACTTGGTTAAGATGCCCTCAGCTGCCGCGGCTCTTTGCCTTAGACCTCCTGGAGTCTGTGCTGCTACATCGTGCTGCAGCCTTCCATGGCAGTGAGGTACTATCAAACCTGCTGAATGATAAGGTGAGCAGTAGAGGATTAGCTATTGTTGAGCAGTAGGGGGCTCGTACGTATTGCGAGTAAAGGGCAGGCGATAAGGACGAGCCAGGAGGAGCTTTATGATGGTCTTCTGATCTGATCGAGTGGACAATGCAAGGGCCTTCCTTCTCAAGATATGTTTCCCTGATGCGCAGAGCATTCAAGCATTTAACATCCGTCTCAATTACATGGGTCATTTGCCAAGTCTCATCATCTAATGGTAGATGGGACAATTTGGGGGCAGCTCTATATTAGTGAAAGCAACAGCCCAATGCAGGAGGCGTGCGGTTCCTGAGAGGATTGCAGGGTCATCAGGGTACAGTGCAGTGAGCACATCTCCCACCTCCCTGTCACCCGCAGGTGTGCCCCCAGCTGCAGTCCCTATGCCAGCTAGCCCTGCACCCAGAAGTAGAGCCTGCAAGCACGGCGGAGTGTAAGCTTGTACTGCGGTGTGTTGGTGCCTGCCTGCGCAAGCATGCTGCGGTGCTGCAGGATGAGGCCCCTGTCCTCCTGGAGCAGCTGCTATCGGGATGTGCAGCCAGCAGGTGTGTCATGGGATGGTCAAGGGGTCAAAGGGGGGGTAAGACTCTCACACAACTGCTTCCAGCACAGCAGGGCCATGAATTGCTCCCCATTGGTGCGGGATCTTTGCTTCCTGTATCCTGGCCATGTTTGCAACCAGAAGCCACCAGAGCTGACTCCGCCTGGATCCTCTGTGTGCAGCATCTTCTACCCTGGTGAATGTTTGTCTCTTGGAGCTAGGCTCGCTCGGTCTTGGTGCTGTGCATGTGCATCCAGCTGCATCAACTTGTCCTGTTGTGTGCTGTTGTATGCAGGATGGTATGGCAGCGTGTGCTGTCTCTGCAAGTGTTGCGCTGGGTCTTGGCGGATCCCTTGCTGCTGTACACCCTGTTCCAGCAGTATGACATGTCAATACACCATGATTTGAACGCGGTGCATGATACAGTGTCTGTGCTGATTGACATCATCAAGGTACGTTACATCTTGTTGTAGTGATCAGCTTACTTCAGTCCCTTTGCAGTAATTGTAAATGTATTGTCGTTGTGTAAGTTGTGCCCTAGCTGCTCTTGCGGTGGTTGGGTAAAAGTGTAGCATGTCATGCAGAATTGGAGGGACTGTTTTTGACTGAAGCTTTGACTGAAGGCATTCGGTTTGGGCTGTTGATGACAAGAGCAGACTGCCAATGCTTCGCCCAGATCAGACACAATGCAGCTGGTGCAGAGGCTGCCTGCAGCTGACACATGCTCGGCGTGGTCTTGCAAGACTGCCTTACAAAAGGAATGTTCCATATTATGCCTTGCCTGATTGATTTGTGCGTTTCTGTGACCAATGTGACCGTTTGCCTTGCTGTAGGCTGCTTTTGATCGAGAGCGCAACGAGGATGTGATGGCTGGGCTGAACAGCTTGTACCTAGCCAAGGCAGCAGGCAAGGAGGCTCAGCCTGATGTTGATGTGGTTGGCCCTCAAGCCACCAGCTTGGACATCTGGGTGCTGTTCCTGGCTGTTGAGTCACTGCTGCTAGTGGTAGCAGATGTGGAGGCTGTGGTTGACATGATAGTAAGGAAGGAAGAGGAGGAGGAGCAAGCTGGGGCTGCTGGCGAGGAGCAACTAGCAGCTGCAGGTGGGGTGTGGAAGCAGTATTTTTTGAGTGTCGATCAGCTACCTCTGCCATGTAGTTTTGCGCAAATTGTTGCTGCAGAGGAAAATGCGGAAAGACAGAGCCAATCACCTGCATTGCTGACGGTCTGGGTCCCAAACCGAGGCATGTAGGGCACTTGTTGCTACTCTCCTGCTGGATCGCTTTATGGCCAGGGATTTGCTGAACAACGCATTGAGTCTGTTGTTTGCTGAACAACGCATTGAGTCTGTAACTATATCTCTGTGATGCTGTATTGTGGTGATGCAGAGAGGAGCTCATGCCCTGTGTCTTCAGACATCTGCGCCACCCTCTTGGACGTCCTTTGGCGGCCCGTGCTCACTGGGCTTAGTACCATCTTACTAAGGGCAACCCAAGAAGCTTTGGTGCTGGCGCTTCTGAAAGGCTACCAGTGCTACATCTACTCAGCGGGGTCCCTGTCAGAACTGACAGCTAGGGATGGGTTCTTGTCCTCTCTGTGTGAGGTGGCAGTGGCGCCTTCAGAAGAGGGAGGGCGACTGGTTGAAAGGGATGGCTCCTTAGGCCAGGTGAGGATAAGTGGTGCATTGTGCCATCCAGCTTCTCTCACAACCTAGTACGTCTGCGATGAGCTTTGGACCTGGATTTCTTTGTAGTAACAACTGGTTTGTGAGCAGTAAATTTGGGCAGCAAAAGGTATGTGTTAAGTTGCAGCAAAAAGGAGATGCGACAGCCCCTTGCTTGTGTTGGCAAGCAATTGAGGGAAGACAAGCGAGTGAAGGATATGCAGGCATAGTGTCTTTTTGTTGCATCGCAGCAGACGCAAGAGGCAATCGAGCACAAAGAACATCGGGCCTGTTGCTGCTTAGATGAAGCCTGTTTGGGGGAGGTGCTAATGTGTAGCGCTGTTTCCAGCCCAGGTATGTAAAGCTTTAGACTGGCTGCTGTTGTTTTTGGAGCAAACTAAGCATATACAGTGGGAAGGCGCTCATGGTGACATCATCTGTCCCTTGCCTTTGCCTCCTGGTGATGCAGGGTGGTGCTACTGCAGCAGTTGTGGCTGCTGCCCGTAGCAATGCCCCCACAGGGGGTGTTGACAGCCCTACGCCGATCAGAGCGGCCGCTGATGCAGCTGTAGCCGCTGCGGCTGCAGCCACAGCTGCTGGCAGCCCTGGTGGTACTGTGCTAGGGTTGAAGAATGTGCATGCATTGCGGACCTTGTTCAATGTGGCGCATCGGCTGGCGGATACCTTGGGGCAGAGCTGGGTGTATGTTGTGGAGGTGCTGGATACGCTTGATATGGTCCTGGCTGGCGGCACGGTAAGGAAAGAAAGCATTGAGCAAGGGGATGCAGGCGGCTTCTACTTGTTGTAGGAGAACAGGTGGCTGGCACACCTGAATGCAGCTTGTTTCAGCCTGGCAGGGCCTCGGGTGTCTATCTTGAGATCAAGCCAGAAATCAACAGTGTACAGTACGGGATCGGCCACGTGATAACATTTTGCTCAATGTGATCTCCGAATTGCCATGGCAGCGGAGCTATGAAAGGATGCAGACAGTGGCACCATGGCTCATGGATGACGATTACTGGAGCATATTATTGGATCGAGGCACCACCACGCAAAAAGCAATCTGCTATGTCACTGCAATCAACGCCATGATGAAAGGAAAGTGTCCAGCACATTGCATTGGGCACCGAGCAAGAGTAGACAATGAGACCTGCACTGCTCTCCTGCACCTGCACTTCTTCTGCTCAAAGTGACCCCCGTGACCCATGGAGTTCTGCCTGTGTTATCTTACTCTCGGCATGCTCCCCATGCTTGCCATTCACCTCAGGAGAGCAGTTCAGACCCAGGAGGTGCCAATGCCATGCCCAGTGAGCTCTTCATACTAGCAACAGCTGCAAATCAGCTGTTCCAAGCAAGCCACAGGATGACAACGGATGCCTTAGTCAGCCTTTTATCAGCTCTGGCACAGGTGTCTGCTCAGAAGCTGCCAGTGGGGCCCGCGAGCAGTAGCAGCAGCACTAGTGCCACAGCTGCTGGCACCAGCACCAGCAGCACCATAAGGCTTGCAGCGCTCAATCGCATGGTAGAAACCATCCTGGCGAACCGGCTCCGTATGCAGGCAAGTGAAAGGGTTGCCATGTATACTTGTTGAGAACAATGCACCTGGTTGCGAGGGTTGGAGACCTCTGACAGGTGAAGGAAGTGCATTTTGAGACTGCAGCTGCTTTGTTCCTGCATGAGAACTTACGAGGTATGTTAGTACATAATCCATGGGGTACGTACATCAGTATCGTATATGTTGATCATGTACACTCTGGCAGCAATTGGCCATTGCTGCTGACCCATATGTACTTTACACAATTTTATACAGAGGCGCTCTCATAAGCCCTTGCAGCTAACGGCATGCCCATACATCCTTCTGTCTAGGGAATTTGCTCCCAGGCCCCAGCTTTGGCAACTGGTTCTCCATGTTTCAAAACTCCTTCAGCTCCTGCAGTAGCTTCGTTCATGCTGTCAATTTTTGATATACTTTTGCAACACTTGTTTTGACTGCAAGTATGTTTGGTGTGGCGAGCTATGGCCCCTTCCAAACTAACTCAGAGGCATTCATACTGTGCTTATATACTTGGCGTAATTGTGTATCTCTCGGGTGCTTAGTCATTCGCTTCTGGTTCTTACAGGATCTGTGGGGCATATTCCTGTCTCATGTGGTGGATCTCCTCCATTCCGGCAGCGACAAGGTCCGTGCAGCTGCCATAGATGCGCTGGACAGAACTATCACAGGCACGCTGGGTACTAAACCAGGCATTACAACCACCACTAGCATACCCATAGAACGGACCAGGAGAGGCAGCAGCAGCGGGAGCTACGGGGGCAGCAGCAGCAGCAGTACCACTCAGCCACAAGCAGCACAGCAGCAGCAGCAACGGGGGTTATCGGTGATGATACCCTCATCTACAGCAGCAGCAGAGTCAATGGGGAATGTGGGTGATGGGGCATCGCAAGGAGCTGAGACAAGGGGTGATGTTGAGCATATGATGCTGGTAGCTCTGGAGTCCATGTACAAGGAGGAGAGGGAGCCTGATGTGCGGCAGGGTTTGTTGCGTGTTTTACAGCATGTACTGCAGCGTCATGGGGATCACTTGACCAGGGGTTGGGTGCCGCTGCTGCGGCTGCTGGAGGCAGTGCCTTCCTGGGAGGAGAGTGTTACCATCAGTTTGGCGTTCCAGTGTGTAGAAGTGGTGTGCAGGTAGGGCTGTTGAGTGCATTTGTCATAAACACAGGATTGGGCCAGGAATATATCTGCTCTATTTGATGGGTTTTGCTCGATTGCCTGATGCTGTAGTTCTTGGTACTGCTTGTCAAGGTGCTCTCAGATGCACATGCTTTTCCCGGCAAAATCCAGACCCTGCCTCTGTGCTTGTTGTTCAACCTATATGTCATGGTCCTTGCAACTGGGCTCCCTTTGTGTAATGAAAAGCATGATGGAGCAGCATTCATCCTCCTAAAAGAAAAGGAGCATGCCACATACTGCAGGTTCCAGTCCTAGGAAAAACATACCAGTTTGAAGTTGCTGCCTGCCACTGGGCTTTATTGTAGTGCACACAGTATGGTAAAGGGGTTGGCGCAAGGGGTGCTCAGAGACCACAGAGGTTGACATCATTGTTCATGCGCTCCTCTGCTGCGCCTGCTGCAGTGATTTCCTGGTGAGCATGCCCAGGGAGCAGCTTGAGAAGACCCTAGAAGTGGTACACCTTTTCGCAGCTCAGAGGGTTATCATCAACATCAGCCTAACCTCTATCGGCTTGCTATGGAACATTACAGATGCACTGGGCCGCAGCCGCCCTCCATCATCGTCACCAGCAGCAGCAGCAGGCGGCAGTGGCCCATTTAGTCGAGCTGCTAGCTCCCGTACTAGCGTGACTGGGCTGCTCATGGGCTTAGCTAACACAGCAGTGGTGC
This sequence comes from Pseudopediastrum boryanum, assembly GCA_963556185.1. Taxonomy (NCBI): domain Eukaryota; kingdom Viridiplantae; phylum Chlorophyta; class Chlorophyceae; order Sphaeropleales; family Hydrodictyaceae; genus Pseudopediastrum; species Pseudopediastrum boryanum. Next base: position 6,665,640 of record OY744506.1, read on the forward strand.
TCACGAGGCGTGCTAGTGGGATCAGGGAGGAGGATATATCAGCAGCCACTGCAGCAGCAGCAGGGATGGCAATAGCAGAGGAGGGGCCAGGAACGCCAGCAGCAGGAGGGGAAGCAGGATTAGCAGGTGGTGAAGGCAGCGGTATTGGGCGGCATGCTGCTGGGGGCGAGGCTGGTAGGAAGGACCTGACGGATGCAGCATGCACGGAGTTGCTTGTGAAGGTGTTCACGCACTTGCGGAAGCTTAGTATGGACTCACGGCCAGAGGTGAGCTGGGCAGGGGCCGGCCCATGTCAGGAAGTCTTGAGAAATAGCAACACTAGGCTTGGTACTTGAGAAATTACGACATGGAGTACCACGATCTTACAGTTGTGAACAGCAGCTGTTGGCACATGCTGAATCGAACAGTGCATGCTATTGTTGGGTTGCATGGTGGATTGTGTTCCGCCAGCAGGTGTTTTAAAGACCTATCTCAGCCAGAACAGGCTGCATTGAACAGGGGACCACAGAGGGCAACATGGAAGTGCGTCTATATTCCTGTGAGCAGATCATAGTGGCCTCTGTTAGTGGGCAATCATCTATGCCGATGAGACAAGTCCCACAAGGACTGTATGGTTTGACATTTATGGGTTGCATTTCTTTATTGCTTACCGGAAGCTAAGATTTCATGGCGACTATCACCCCTCCATCATCATTTTGACCTGTAGGTGCGAAATAGCGGGGTGCGCACACTGCTGCTTGCCATTGGCAGTCAAGCAGGGCGTTTCGACCAAGCTACTTGGCGCTACTGCTTGTGGGAGATCCTGTTCCCTCTGATCACCTATGTGCATGTGATGGGGGATACATCCAGCAGCACAGAGGCAGCTAGTGTGGAGCTTGGCAAGGAGAATGGCCGCAGTGTGCTCATGCTGATGCATCACAGTCGGAACACGGAGCAGAAGCAATGGTAAGCTTTTGCCTGAAGCTTGTTTAGGACCCATGCACCCTTGCTGGGATGTTTATGTAAATTGTGAAGCTTGTCTACTGGCATGGCTGCACATGCAAAGGCAAGAGGAGCCGTATGCATGATAGTTCAAGCTGTTTTTTGGGTTTTTATTGCAGTGTGCATATGTGCATGCGCTGTGCCTCGGCAGATGACATTGAGCACCTGCTGTGCAGAACCACCCTCATGCTATCACTCAAATATGTCAGCGCAAGCCTTGGCGATTGATTGCATGACTATTCTTAGCCGGAATGTTTCCTGGATGCCCATGCACTCCAGTCTGCATCATTGTGCCTTAGTGGAAGCAGAGCATGGAGCAAAGCACATGCATTGATCCAGTATCCCAAAGTCGGGCTTGCTTCCTTGGCTGGGGTAACATGCACAAGTAACATAACAAATACGCTTGTTTTGATGTTTGTCATGTGCTGTCTGCTAGGGACGAGACCACAGTGCTGGCATTGAACGGCATGAGCAAGGTCCTACGTGTGCATCTGACTGGAATGATGCAGATGCAAGGCTTTGCAGACAAATGGGATGAGCTTATGTCCATTTGCAGCAAGGTGTTGACCAGTGGCCGCAAAACTGTGGGGGTGGCAGCTGCCCAGCTAGTGACGGGGGTATTGCAGGTGAGCATGGCAGCTCAGTAATCCAGCATGTGTGGTTGAACGTGAAGCTAATGCTGAATCACTGCAATGAAGCTGAAGGTAAATCTTCATGCAATCAACGTGACATAACAGGTGTATGTTGTCTATGAGGATCATTATTACATTTCATGATATGCCATAGCAAAAAGTGCCATAGGCCCCGCACCTCAAGCTGTCACAGAGAACAGCGAGGTGGAACAGAGTACGAGTTATCATTGGCATGTATGACAATGTATGTCTATGAGGATGATCGGGTAGCCGGAGATGGCACTGGTTTGACGCCTTGGCATCCATTCTCTGAGTTAAATAGGGCTGCCAATACATAGTAAATGTAGGTAAAGTCATTGTAGTTGCATTGCGAGTGGCTAGCACTGTCCGTGATATTCAGGCTTTGTACCTTTGGGCACTTAGTGGTGGAAACTATGGTCCTGTGTGCTCGCAGAGTCTGAAGCCTTCTCCTGATCCAGAGTGGCTCTTCATCTGGAAGCGCAGCATGAATGCATTAGAAGCTGCTGTGCTGGTCATGGCCACCCCAGACAGCCCAGTCCCACTGCAAGCCCGTACCGAGCTGCTTACTGGCCTCACAGCAGCTTACTCTGCCCAAAAGGCCACTACCGCATTTGACCTGGAGGACACAGAGGCCCTGCTGAGGTGGTCCAATGCCTTTGCAAGGTATCCACTTGGAGTGGATGATGTCAGCCCGGTGTCTGGGGTGCTCCCACCTGTGCAGAAGCTTGTATTGCAGCTGCTCAGCCAGCTGTCTCCGGTAAGCGGAACGAGGTGCATCTTCCGTGGTAATTGCTGTGCCTCTTGGGCAATATGCTGCTTCTTCTGGCATGTTGCTGTGTCTGGCGATAACGCGTGTTCAAATGGTAAACTGGCATTTGACAAACTTGTTCATCCATGCGATCTCCTTCATGGGTGATTGGGTGTCCTGCAGTAAGTAGCCTTCACGCAGTTCAATGTGCCTTCAAGGAGACGGAGAGCCATTTCATATGTAACCATGCTTCTACACTTTGCTCCTGCAGGTTGCGCTGCAAGGGGCATGGCCCAGCATCCTTAGCACCTTGTCAGGCTTCCTGTGCCCCTTCAGAGCTTTGCAGCAGCAGTTGGCAGCGAGCGGCAGTGCCAGCAACGCTACCGAAGAGAGCAGCAGCACAGTTCAAACCAGCAGCAGCCGCAGCAACAGCTTTGACTTGACATCATCTGCAGCAGTGCCGTCAGCAGCTATGACAGTAGCAACTATAGTAGGTAGTACAGGTGCAGGCGGCGGGAGCAGTAGCAGAGTGGGGTGTGGCGGCATACGGTTGGGAGGTATCTGGGATAGCAAATTGAGCCCAAGAAGCAAACCAACTAGGTAGGTGCATATGGTGGGTCGTAGGCTAGGTTGTCGCTGCATCGCCTTACATGCTCGTGTGTCTCTTTTCCCTGGGGCTAGGACATACTAGGTCTCAAACATCCTTGCAGCACTAGACCATAGCATTAGGCAGAGGGCACACGCACTGTTACGAAGCAGTAGTGAGAGGGGCTGTAGATCTTCCCCATCCACATAAGGCTTTGCCTTTTGTTGCTATGGGCTGATCCAATGACAAGCTGGCATGGCAGCCAAAAGGGATTGGATATAGTTATGCTTCTGGGTGCGTCACATCCTGCACTTCTTTGCTCTAGCACTGCCTGTGAACTCCCTGTTTCTTCTGCTCGCACTCTTTCCTGCTGTGTTCACCTCTACCCACCCTCGGTGTGCTCTGCTCCCTGCTCCTCCTTCAGGGGTGTCCCAGGCACTGTTGCAGCTCGTGAAGCTGTGAATGTATCGCAGGACAGCAAGCTGTTGACGCACCTCTTCATGTCAAGGATCATTGCACTGCTTGTGACGCTATGGAAGAACTTTGCTCCATACCAGGTGAGGACCGTGCTTGAATTAGGAAAGGTGCAGCAGTGATTAGTGACTGAAATAGTGATCGTGAGGGAGTGGTTACATGTAAGCCGATCTCAATACCAGGCTGACTTCCAGTTTGCTTGCCTTTCTCCACCATCAACTACAGCAATGGTACATGCATGGGGTGTTTGCATGCTGACAGCAAGGAACTTCTGGCAACCAAAAGCAGGTGGCTACTGCTGTGCACGCTTTCGATACACATGCAGACAGCATTTTGCCCAGATAAACCAAAGTTATAAGGCAGATCTTGCTGTGCCAGACAGGTGACAGTCACAACAGGAATGCCATTCCGGGTTGCTGGCAGGGAAGCAGGTGTATGTCACATGTACCATGCGTGCGGTGCTCATCGTTCCCGTGCATTCTGCCCCGCACATGTGCGGCCCCTGCCGGTTGAAGCCATTGCTCTTAGCCCATAGCAAGAGAGGGAGCATTTACTCTGTGAAGGCATAGTCATAGCTCAACTGAGCAACTGCCATACGTTATGTTGTTTGCACTCTCCCACAGCACCGAGCAGCGAAGTTCTCTGATGTGGTGGCCTCACTCTCTGAGTGCATTGCTATGCGCCATCTCACTCTGGAGACGGACCTCTGGTTGCCAGCAGCTGCTGCTTTCTGTGAAGTGGCAGCAGCAGGTCTCCCTGCGGTCAACATCTGCTTTGTGAACCATCAGAGCAGCCCAGCAGATACATGGGAGGTGAGCTGGGTTCAGGATCATGTCAGGAGGTTTGCTTATAGAGACGTTCTTGCAGCTGGTGCATTAAGAAATGCTTATCAGATGCGACAGAAACACTAGTGGGAATGCTTTATTGGACCCTTGTTTATAAAGAGCAACCCGGCGCTTGTGCTCTGCCAAAAGCAGTATAGTCCCCCATGCAGAAGAGGTGCACCTGCAGTTTGTTTGCGGGATGCTGATGTTCTACCACTGTCTCCAGATAGTTGGGGGAAGGGTCAGATCTTCCATTGTAGATCAGTTTTATACAGCTCCAATGAGCCTGAGCTCTCGGGCTGCGCATATAGCAGAATACTGCAGTATCATCCCCCCATGATAAACGGGGGGGGGGGGGGGGGGTGAGTTTGCCGTTGTTTGTCCGAGTCGGCCTCGACAGCAAATGGTGTCCGTGTCAGAGCATCACTGTCCAGGGCATTCCTATCAAGTCATTGTTATTGTCAGTAAAGAGTTGGGTTGTTCTGTTCTTTTGCAACAGGTGCTTGCCAGTGCCTTTGAATGCTGCTTCTTTGGGGAGCACATACCTCAGATGCTGCTAGCTTACTGTCAGCAGGAGATGCAGAAGCAGCAATGGCAGCAGCAACTGCAGCAGCAGGAGGCTGGGACCTTATTAGGCAAAGGTGGACCGAGCAGACGGAGCACATATGAGGCTTTACCTGAGGACAGCAGCAGCAGCAGGGCAGCTTCCCACTCAGGCACCAGCACTAGTGACGATCAGCAGCAGCGGCAGCAGCAGCAATTGCGCCAGCAGTCAGGTGAACAAGGTGCCAACCAGCAGGAGCAGCAGCAGCCCAGGCGACGGAGTAAAACACAAAAGAAGGATGAGGGTGCCACGCCTTCCACGCAGGAGAAGGCAGAAGCTATGCTGGTGAGCACATTGGGAAACATGTTTGCCTAGGGGCTCATGGGTCTTGCAAACAGCACTTGTGTGCTTGTAGACATCCCTCTTGGCTGGGCGAATGCGACCGTTCTGCTCACTTGTACTGCATTGGCCATGCAAGCATGTGCTGCTGCCAGGGATTGAAGAACCCACATGTATAAGGTCGTAAGCACCCTCAACCCCGGCGCCCTTTAGTTTATCACATGAACTTGCATCAGATCATTGGTCCATGATGTCATGTACCGTTTGTAAAAATATGTCTAGAGATATGTCTAATAGATGTGCTTGGATCGCTGTGGTTGCCACAGGTTCAAGTGCTGGAGGTGCTTACAGACAACGTGCTGACAGCATGTGCTAGCGCTTCTATGACAGCACGGGCGCGGCTGGTTGGAGTGGTTGCACGTGCAGCAGCAGTATCAGACACAGCTCTAGACAGCAGTAGCAGTGCCTTGGTAAGCAGCAGTAGCTTGGCGCCTGCTGGTTTAGGCAGTAGCAGTGGGGACGGTCAATCTGGCGTCAGCAGCAGCGGCCGCAGCAGCACGGGTGGGGCAGCTTCTGCAGTGTGCCCGTTAAGCCCGGGGTTCAAGCAGTTGTGCGTACAGAAGCTCTTCCAGATGTGTGGGCGGGGCTGTGAGGGGCAGGGGAGCAACAAGTGTCACTTGGAGGTGGCGCAGCTCACCATCTCACCACTTATGGAGAGGTACAGGCTGCGGGATCTGTCTTTCTGTGGGATGTGCTTTGCACTCAGGGTTTGCATGGACATGGCCACATATGTTTACTCGCGTCGCTGGTGTTGATACCACTCACATGCAAAAGAAAACAAGACCGATCACATGGCCCTCGCATTGCCATGCAGTAGGGCCAAGCATGTCTGCTCACTGTTTGTTGCTTGTGACACCACAAAAGGCAAGCATGTCGTTTCCAGGCCAACTGTTTTTATGCAGAGTGTTAGCAGTCACTGGGATGCATATAATGGGAAGCTAAATGGCATAAAGTGGTCTGGGAAAAGTGAAAGCAAAGGCCTAAAGAGTGCGTGTGGATTTCCTGTCCACATGTGGTTCTAGGCTGCTATGCATTTGTACATTGATATGACTCATTTCTCCGTTTTGCATACGTGTGTGTATTGCCCAGGTGTGTCTGACAGCTCCTTCTTTATGCCCCTGTGCAGGTGTATTGCTAGCCTGAAGCAGTATGCTTGTCTGGTTGCCACCCGGCCAGACATCCACCCAGACCACCTAGCCACAAAAGACGTGAAGGTCATTTTGGAGGCTCTGCTAACCCTTCGGTTGGACCTTGCCGTGCTGGAAGTGTTGGCATCTCGGCATCCTCACCTACCAGCCCTACAAGCAGCACTGAAGCACCATCAAGCCTCACCAGCAGCACTTGGAAGGATTCGAAGGACAAGCAGTGATGGCAGTACAGCAAGCAATAGCTCCCGTACAAGCCCCTCACCAGTTCCGTCCCTTTTACAGCAGCAGCAGCAGCAGCAGTCATCGTCAGGATCTTTGACTGGCCTTGTGCAGCAGCAACCAGGGCTACCGGGGCAGCAGCAACTGCAGCAGCAGCTTGGGTGTAGAAGCCACGTGCTTGTGCTATACGAGCACCTCGTGTTGTGTATCGTGGGCGGTGACCTTCAAGTGCGGCAGCTGCTTGAGAAGCTGCTCGTAGTAGCTGGTCAGGAGATGCAGTTGATAGCAGCAGGGTAGTATATGCCCGTCACCTGCTCCACATGTTTGTGTATACTTCGATACGGATTGTGGGATGATTGGTTGTGAGGAGGCAAAGTAGTGGAAGGATACATTGCACGGGATCTAGACAGGCCTTCGGGGACTGCGACGGGGGGTCATGTGCAACCTCGGCAGTCCCGGACGGATCACAGATTTACCATTACAGCCAGTTGAGAGTCTGTTGGTTTCTTGTCAGGTAACTATTAAACAAACCGGTTGCGGAGTCGCCCGCGGCCGTCCGATCGACGAGAGTCTGATCCTCAAGATTCCCGGCGGCGGTGACAGCCGAATACTTTTTTTAACAATGCTAACTGCTGTAATGCTTAGTACTATCCTTCCGCGCCCGGCCCGCTTCGCGGGACGTGGGCCTCTTGCGGGCTGTGACCTAACTCCTGCGGGGGCTTAAGCTTAAGCCCGAAAACTGACTGACTCTGTCCATGCTGAGCATGGACAGTGTCAGTCAGTAGTATTAGAACGGCAGTAGACTCTCCCAAAATGGCCGCGGACTTCTTTCGTAAAGCCATAACATAAATCCCAAGTTTGGTCTTCGCCAGGGCTGGAGAGGTTTTGCTCCACCGCGCATGTCTGCTTGTCAAACCCAGCAATAAACTTTGTTGTAGATACTCTGAGTAGTGCTCTGTGCATCGATCGCAATGAACGGTGAAGACTTTTTGGCGTCTTGACGAGGTGATGGCTGCATCGAAGGCGAGTGTCTATGTGCGACGCTTTGAGGACGTCTTGGCGAATGCCGAGGCTCTACATGATCTGCTCCAAGGACCGGATCACCAAGCTGGACCTGGACCAAGCGTTCAAACAAATGGTAACGATTTCTATATGCTCCTTGTTTCATTGCTGGTACTATCTGGTATAATTGCAGCTTTGAGTCCGGCATGCTGGACGAACAAGGGCTCGGGCGTGCAAGTGTCGTCCGTTCCTTGCCCGTCAATAACAAAGGCAGTGGATGTAACGTATGTCCACTTCTATAGGGAACACAAAAGGGGGCATTGTATCCGTAGCCACGCTGGAACGCTTGAAGCTACTGCAGCGGCAGCTGGCCGATGGCAGGCTGGCACAGCTGGAGCCTGTCGAGTCTCTCCTCGTCGGTCCCTCTGGAGCAGGTACAATAGCAATCACGTTTATGATAGGTACCGTTGCAAGTAAAAACAGAAAACAATGAGCCGTTGCATTTATAGGCAAGTCACAGTTCGCGAGTGGAGCGTACGGGACAGAGGTTTCCAGGATGTCTACAGACTCTGTCGGCACGTACGTCACCCGGGCCATCTACAGTATCAGGTGAATATATGCAATGGCACAGAAGCGGCTGACACTCTTTTGGACTGTTGTTGGGTAAGGAGGGTGCCATCTTAGTAACTTCAGTGCCTACTCACAAGTTGGCTTCCTTGGGCTCGGGTTGGCTCCTTGATCCTTGCAGAACTTGGTGCTAAATACTGCAGACATTGGCTCCGTGGTCCACGATCAGCACTGTATCTCACTCCCTTAATGTTGTGTGATGTATTTGTAATGCCCAGCTCGACCAGCCCTACAAGCCACTGCTCTTGATGGCTGACAATTGCCTTTATTTGATGGACAGAGAGCTGCTCAGATTAAAAGCCTCTGCTTTGAAAGCTTGCTTGTCTCCCACCTGTAAACAGTGGTCGCCAAGGGTTCAAAGCCAGGGTCATCCTGAAGGACCAACACATCGTCAAGGAGGAATATCAGGAGTTGGTGAGGCTCAGGTATCGCGCCAAAAGTGATCTTGAGGCTTTTTGGGGCTCCGGGCAATATGACCTGAAGAGCCTGGAAGCCACCAAGCTTCCTCCTCGTCCTGAGACGCTGCATGAAAAGACGGAGGTAGTCATTACAGCCACCACCAAAGAGGAGCTAGAGATGCAGCTTCAACCCTATTCCATGCCTTCACGGAACTCTGCTGAGCCACAGCTATGGCCCTGGGTGCTCAAGGTGGAGCAGTTCCATCCCAGGGCCACACACCCCAACAAAGTAAGCAGTTCTTTTTCCAGATTTCAATGTCATGTTGCAGTAATACGTTGATGATCTCTGGAGGCTCGATAATCATCACCAGCTCAGCTGTGCTGCATTGTTTGTCCCTCATGTGTGTCTGTATGTTTGGGATGCTTGTAGTTAACCACAAGTGCTAGCCTCACAGAGTGTGTGCATTGAGATTTACAGGCTTGCAGTGATGTCCATGACAGCCTCAAGGCTGGTGTCCTCCTTCTGTCCACAACCTGTCTTTCCACCTGTCTTTTCAATGAGCAGCTTTTATACTTCTAGTGTAAACGAGTACAGCTGCCAAGGTCTCAAGCTGGAGTAGTGCAAGGCCTGATGGTATGTCAGGCTGTGCTCATGTCACCCTGAGGTGGTACTTCTAGCCTTACAGTGAGTGTCAAGAACCTCTTACATCTTACCTGTTTGCATGTCCGTAGTTGCAGGAGGGACTGATGTATGGCATTGAAGGACCACATGCCCAGCATGATCGATACTCCGGGGGAAGACCGCAGCAGCCCTCTGAGGCGCATGGCCTACAAAAGGGAACTGCTGCTGGCCGGGGACCTTCTCCTCTTTTGCAGTGTGACTAGGGGCACTACACAGGAGCAGATGGTACGGAGGTCATTGGCAAGGGGTGTGTATTGTCTTTGCATGCAAGCAAACTCCAACGTAAATGTGACTTTTGCCAGGAGAGTGTATATGCACACGTACAGGTCCGCTTGCCTGCATGCTCTGGGCTAATGCAAGTACAAGGAGGGTTTGTGTGACTGGGCGAGCTTACAGCACACTTTTTTGCAAAGTGTTGGCTGGTAGCATGCCAACCGGCATTGCAAGTGAAAGCACCATTGACGGCAAGTGGGGAGCCCAGGCAAAACTTGCCTTGTCCATGGATGTGTATTCCTTTACCAAACACATGCCTTCAAAGGGCCCCTGTGGGTTTGATGGTACATCTGCTCTCTTCCCTGTGCTTATACCTTGGCTTTGTTCAAACCATGAAGAGCGAGCAGAGACCCCTGTTTTACTGCGCCCACTGCAAAGTGTGACTCCTTCTGTATCCCTCTCCTGTGCATCCCGTTGGGGAATAGCCTATCCATTGTGTCTGCTCTATCCTAGTATGCGAGCATGTGGCCTCTATTTTTGCTATTCACCGCCAGCACTCCATATGGCAAAGCCAGTCTGCAAACCCCTCCCTCAATGTCTGCCCTAATGAGTTGCAGGAACGCACCTTGAAGCCATTAATCAAGCTGGTGGAGAAGAAGCAACTAGAGACTGGGAGCCTGAAGTCCATCTCTATCATAATCCCCAGGAGGAGGGACCTTTTCAGCACATACATGGGACACTGCAAATACTTGGTTGAACTGATGGTCCAAGTGAATGGGGGTGAGCTAGAAGGTAAGGCCTGATTTTGGAGAATTTGGTTACACCCAGCAAACCGTATATCCCCAGCGCAGTTTTCGTCGACATTGTTGTGGTTAGGTCTGCTGGAAACATGAGTTATGATACAGACATGCTTCTGTGTAGTACCCTCATTTCTTTATGTAACGCCTCTAAAACTAGCACTGAGCTAGTTAGCCTTCATGGCGCCTGTAAGAGCTGCACACAGGAGCAGTTTCCAGTATGTTATGCTTCATAACTTCATGTGTGTGAAAACACAAGTAATCCCTTTGATCTCCATATCGCAACAGTGATTACCGCAGCTTGCTTGGTGGGATGTATGGTGGTCAGCATTGGCCCAGTCCTTACTTTGCTGTTATTTCATTTCACTTCACAGCATCAAAGCCGCTTAACCGGTTTGAGTGCTATATGACACACTGATATCCTATGTGGCAAAATGTGTTGCTCTTTTGTAGAGGGCATTTGAAGTGGATGTCAAATCTTTTTGCACTATGCACTGCATGAGCTACGCTACCTGTGATTGCTGCTGATTAGATAGTGATAGTAGTACGGGTGTGCAAGTACAACCTTACAGCATCGTGAATGGTTATTTCCTGCTTTTCAATATGCAGAGGCTCTGGCTGCTGCAGCAGTTTCCAAACCCCATGACGGACTGGAGCGCCTTGTAGAGGAGTTAGGAAAGGGGCACAGTTGTGAAACTGGCAGGTTCAAGAAGCAGCACCCACAGAAGTACAAGGAGGGGGTGCAGAAAACTCTGAAGGCGTTAGGGGAGGCGTCACGGGGCTATGATGAGGCAAGCAGCCAGCAGGACAACAGGGCTAAGAGAGCAAGAACGTGGGTCGGGTTGGGTGAGATCTGACTACTTGGGATGACTAATGTGAAATGTGGTCTGGATTAGTTTGGTTCGCCAATGCAACATAGAGCGGGCATATGTTCATACTTCTCAACCACCTCTTGGATGTGGATCAAATCACTCAGGACCCTGGCGCATTGCAAGTCAAGCTTTGCATTTGACCTTGCATGGGATGATGGTTAATATGTCCAGCCCTGTCACTAGGAGAAGGGAGTCATGGTTGCTCATTGCTTGTTCAGGCCCGTGTTTTGCCTTTTCTGCAAACTTTTACCCGATCTTTTTCTCATATGATTAGGAATGCATCTTTGTGTACAGTCCCTGGCTTGTTACTGGTTTATGTGTTGCGGAGCTTCACAGGTACTGTGTTTCTACATTAACATAAAGCAGTCTGATTGCTTCCTTTAACATGCAGAGATGATGGTCAGGAGGTAAGGGGCATTGGCAGCTCAAGTGATTTAAGAGAAGCGAGGGCTGCCAAGGAAGCAGCAGACCACAGGGTGCTGGAGCTGTGTTGCAGGCATTATGATGCTGTGCGAGTGCCGGCAATAGCTCAGATGTTCAAGGATGCCATCGCGGAGAAGGTATGTGTGTTGAAAGGCGCATGATGAGAGGTGTAGAAAAATCCTAATATAGGGTTTAGGGTTTAGGACCAGGTTTATGGTTGTTGTCAGGGGTTTAGGGTTTAGGGTGGAGCTTTGGGCAACGGGTGAGCACTGGAACTTGGATGTTGTGCTGTACTTGGCCATCAGGTTGCATAGTTGTTATGTATGGGTTAGCTGATTTGTGTTGCATCTGAATGAGGTGCAGGCCCTGGGTAAGCAGGCGGAGTGTTGTGACGGGCAGATCTGAGCAGTCCCATTGCTTATAGAAGCAGTGTTGCTCCATGCACACTCATTGGTTTGCAAGTAAATCACCCTTTGGTACTGCAGGCTCAAGCAGCAACGGAGGATGGTGCTGGCCCAAGCCACGTCAATGCCGCAGGCTCTGCTCCCAATACTCTGTCCCAGCTGGTCTCAAGTGGTGAAGTGGCGTTTGCTGTCTTCTCGGTTGAGAGTGTGGATGCCCTGGAGTTGGAGTCAGCCAGTGTTTACCTTTCACCTCAGCGGGTCTTTTCGCAGATTGCAGACACTGGAATGCTAGATTTCAGGAAGAGCATGCGAGAGCTTGTGCGTGAGAGGAAGGAGAGCAACTGGTGTGCAGCACATGACTTGTACTTGGGCTATGTGGAGGATGCTATGCAGGAGGTGGCTGCCATGGTAAAAAAATAAATTGTCACGAGAAGCTCTAGCTCATTTCTCTGCGAAGTGCTTTACGTGCACTTTGCATGTACTCCTCTTGACTTGCACAGCTGGCTCGCCTGTTGATCGCTTCAAGTAAAACGCAGCTCCTCAGGTCAGGAGTATGTGATTGGCGAAGTCAATCAGCATGCCGACTGTTACGCAGCTACACTACTGATACGATTATAGACCCTGCTGAGTAGGCATAAGGAAGTGGCATCACTGGCATGAAGGGCCCATCACCATTACTTTCTGCTGCTAATCAGTCAATAAAGCTGTGAGATGCACAAGGAACTCTAGCTTTTATTACCTTGCCGGAGGGGTGCTGCTGCCGGTTGGTGTAAGTGTCTGATAGACGCTCCATGTGTCAGCATGGTAGCTTTGTTAGTCAGTGGCTTGGTAGTCACTAGCATGATGGATGATGAATGATGGCACATGGTTTTATGTGCTGCACAGCCCTGGCATCGCAGAGCCTGCAGAAAGTGGCATGTTATGGGGCTGGTGTCGTGTGATACGGATATCAACGGCTTTGCTGATTACATTTCATGATATGCCATAGGAAAAGTTGCCATAGGCCCCACACCTCAAGCCATTTTAAGAACCAAGCAAGGTGCTTTGCCGACGCTGCTTTGCAGGCTACAGCTTACCACAAGAATTGGGTGAACAACGTAGGAGAGCACTCATGCAACTTCCGAGGTGCTTGCAAGGAGCTCCTGCAGAAGTTCATCGCAGAAGAAGAGCAGAAGCGGAATTTCATGGTGAAGTTTGAGAGGGCTCTGGATCAAGCTGCTGAAGAGGCCTTGGAGGATGAGGAGGTCAGGGAGGTCCTGGAAGTGCTTGCAGGCGCAGAGGATGAGGCTGAGGTTGAGGAGTTCCTGAAGACTGGTGTGCTGAGTGTGGGTGAGGATGAGGCACTGGACTTGGTTCAGCTGCTGGCAGCAACGCTCACAACCAGGAGGGTGTTGAAGTTGTGGGGTTCCCGCTTCCATGAGGCTCCATGTAAGAGGGGCGTACGTTACGGCATAAAGGTTCAAACTTGATCCGGGTGTATGTGTGACAAGGGTTAGGGGCCAAGCAAATGTCCCGCTGTTGCTTTGGAAACTGCAGAGAGTCTACAAAAAAGTGTTGGAAGCAGTCTTTTTCCTGTATTGATTGTAGCTGCTCGGTCTGCTTTCCCAGTCCTTACCAAAGGGTCTTTTGCACATGGGTATATTGCCTAGCACTTAGCCTCAAAGTGCTTTTGGGCAGCTTCTTTTGGGACTCGCCCAGAGTGACCAGCTTGCTGCTTTACGTCCCCCAGCTGTATGCATTCCAGGCATGTTGATTTACATCCATAAAACGAAGCACCCATCGCTGACCACATTCCATTCTTGTTGCTTCAATTTATACGCACATGCAGTTTGGAAGATGTTTGAAAGCTATGCCAGCGCCATGGCAAGAGCCTCACAAGAGCTGCTGACTGAGCTGTACACAGCGTACTTCCCAACCCAGAACAGGCGCCGCAGCACGCTCATCGGCAGGGTGAGCTCAGGACGCATTGGCAACTACATAGGCTATGATCCTGTGGTCATTGGGGCTATGCAGAAGGCATAGAGCAGGGGCACAGTGGTCTTTTAATAATGTTGGAGCTAAGTATGCAGGGATTCTGCTGTCCTCCATACGGCACAGCCAATTGTACCAGCGTAGGCAGACCCGTTTCCTGTACGTTGCGTGTCCAGCTGCTAGGGTCTTTAGTACTCAAGGTGATTACCTCTTGTGCTCTAAGCAATATACAGCGGATGGCAGCAGATGGTGGAAGGCCATCTCTTTATTGCTGTTGCAACATGTCATGATGTCTAGCAGCGGTGGTAATCTGTGGTGCTCGACCGTGGATCCAATAGAGGCAGGGGCATGCAAGGATTGGTGTAAAGTATAAAAGGTTTAGAGTGTTCGCATTGATGCTGTCCTGGGCCAATTCTGACTGTCAGGTTGGACAAGCTACTGCATCCACCCTGGGACCTTCATTACTACCACGATCTAGCCCTGTACTAGGCACCTTATCCCAGGTTTGGGCGCTTCCGCACAGAAACGCGGTATCGCCGCCGGGATTGGGGTGCAGCTAATTCCGTATGCATGCAGCCAGCATAGGGCTAAGTCTGATTTCTTTGGTTCCAAGGTCACACAGGACCAGTCTATGTAGTTTACAACGCTTCTGACATTGCGGTCTCCTGGCTGCTCCTCTGCATCTTCCTGCAGGCAAGGCAGGTGCTGCAGGCAGCAGTGCAGGAGGTTGGGAGGTTGGTGAAGCAAGAAGGAGGAGCAGGGGTGGCTGCTAGAAGGGGTTTGGATGCACTTGCTGCAGCTCCAGGCACAAGTATTGGTATGCCGCAAGCAGCTGGGGGGAGTGCGCAGCCAGACAATGCTGAGGGCTCATCTAGGAGGCACATCAGGACAGCAGCGCTGCGGGCAGAAGCTAGGATGCAAAGGAGTGCTGTAGGGGTAGGTGAGGGAGGCTTTGTGAGCAGCAAGAGTGGTACTACTTGATAACATGCTGTGTATCTGCTGTATTGAAAGGGATGCTTACAGCAGCAAATGATGGCTTGAGGATATGGGATGGTCCTATGAGTTGCAGCAGACGTTTGAGGGCATGGCGTCTACCTGTACCGGTCACACAACCAGTGTGGTGAGCAGGGGCAGCTGGAGGCAGAGTATGTAAAGTATAATCATGACACCGTACCAAGTTGGGATGGCTTGGATAATAATTAATGCCATGCTCCTCAGCCTCGCATCATGGCTAGTGCAAAGCTCACGACACATGTAGGGCAGTCTGATGAGGGGCACGGATCACATAGGTAGGTGAGTTTGACAGGCTCTCCCAACTGATATCTTTTGCATGTTTGATCCCAGCCCAATAAGTTGTCAACAGTCTTCCATGCGCTCAGTATTGGACGACGTTGACCTGATACACCAGAGCAAACTGCTTGAAACTCTGAAATTTTTCCGTTCCCACATGCTTCTTCTGCTCTTGTAGGCTCCCAGTGTGCCGAAGACCCTCCAGCACCGTCAGGCAGACTTCATCAGCAGAGTGCCAGAGGAGGTTCTGAGGGAGGTGTTGTGCAAGGAGCTGGCAGGTATAAAAGCAGGAGATGGCGAAGCAATTGCGGAGGAACTGGAGAAGAAGCTGCCCCAGATCTTAAAGGCTACTTCAGGTGAGAGCTGGTAGCAGCAGTCTACATGACAGCCAACTGCGAGCTGCTTCTCTTTGAATTGGTACCAATACGTTTGTGGTGCTATGTGGTCGTACTGGTCATTGATCGGATGCTTGGCTCCAGTAAGCTGCATCGGCTGGGCAGGCGGCAAGGTAGCTGTCTAAAGCGGTCTGGCGCCAGCATTGCAGTAAAGGTAAATATATACAAGGTTATGGCAACTTGCAGCCTGGGCCACACTCGATGTCCTTAACATGATGTTAGCTGTTGCGGCATAATGCCAAAGATCATATGCTGACAGACATCTTTGGTAAATATTGCTTGGTGTGCACTGAAAATGCAACATTACATTGATGTGCTCAACCATTGACGTCTTGCATTTTCGCAGCTGCCTTGCTGGAGAAGGTTAGGGACTTCCACACAGAGAACATTACCAAGCCGCTGCAGTATGCAGCTGAGGCAGCTGTAAAGAGGTGCACAGAATATGAGAAGGAGTTGGAGATAGAGCACTGCAAGATGAACCCAGAAGTTGTGGACACTTTCCTGGGGAAGGTCGTGACGGTACAAGGGGGCTGACAACAGAAAGGGAATGAGTGCGCTTCCATTGTTCAATCACCCTTATACTGGTGTTTTGGTTTGTGTTCCTGAGTATTGCATCCTTGGTTCAGGATCTAAGTCTCTTGCGCTGGCCCATCACAGAAGAGGTTGTAGATCTATGGTTGATGAGCTTTATCTGAGAACAGGCATATGCCCTTGCTAGGAGCTTGTATTCGAGTGCTGTATTTGTCTTTGCATGTCCCCCCCACGACATAGGATGCCTTGCATGAATCTTGTCATGGTTTGCTTGGCTGTTTGGCTGGCTCCTTTAATTTGTTAGTCCTTGCCTTATCTGGACAGGCTGATGCAGATGTCCTAGTTTTGAAAGGAAGCAGGACCAACGAAAAAGCCGAAATGTGGCCTTGCTTTTCCTGTTGCAGCCGCTGCAGAGCATCAAGCCCAAGAACGGACGGGATTTCCAAGCAACGTACCTGGAGGTGAGTCCAGAGAATAGTACATTAGGGGCAGGCTTGAAGTTCAGGCTGAGACCTCGCACAGCTTCCTTTGTGTACGTTTTTGCCATTGATGGGGCGACATACAGGGTAACTCCTTAAACAGAACACCATTCACCCTGTCATTGAAGCACGCACTGTGTGTTGCTGTTAGTGAGGTAATGAATGCAAGTGCAGCACTGACACCACTGACAGAGCAACACCACATTCATCTGCACAGAACATCATGCCCATGTGCATTTACAAAAGCAGGCAAAGTCGAAGGTCCTGAGTTTGCTATTGTTGATGCCGCTTCCAGTCTAAATGCACTCTAGTAAGGTTTTCCATCTCCTGCACGTGCACCGGCAGAGGCGAATACTGCCCAATTACGAAATATGTCTAGCAGTTTTGCCCAGCTTGTGCCATGCTTGCTCCCGTTTTTTATGGCAGGGTCTTGAGGCGCTGAAGAGGTACTGCCAAGCACAGGGGGATACTGAGCCCACAGCAAGTGAGGTGTGCGCCCTGCTGGAGCTAGCCAATGCCGGCGCATAGCTGTTGGGAGCAGCGCAGAATGGGAAATGGCCAGTGGTTGCGAGGTCAGGATGGCCCACTTATGACAGGTCTGTGCTAAGTCAACCCTTTGGGTCAAAACAGCTGTTCTGGGAATGGCTCCTTGGGTGCCTCCCCCAAGAGCCTTGAATGTCAAGAAACTTGAACACAAATCAATGATGCACCAAATGACAACAGACAACGCAGGATGCAGCAGATGAAGCGAATAAAAACGGAGCAGCACCAGTACAAGATGTGGCGACCTACGGGATTGCATCGAAAACACGCACAGGCACAAACACAATGGGCACTGTGGTCCTTCTAAGGGTGGGTGTCTGCAATGGCATGTGTATGACATCTGATTCTCCTCCAACCTAGCGGATTGAGTTGCTCCAGTGAGCGCCCTGTTTGCTTGGACTTGCAATAAGCTTTGTGTTAAAATTGCTCGAGGTAGCAGCTATAGTTGGACGCCAAAGCCATTCTTCTTTCGATCGTGAATTCTTACATCAAGTGCATGGGATTACGCGTTTCGGCCTGTTGGCCATCATCAGATCCCATGGCCCCATGGCCACAGACGACTTGTTGATTTACTTATTCAACACCTACAGTGTCACCATTAACATTGGCTGTCAATTTGTCGATGTTCTGGTTTTCGGGACATTTTTATTTGATACCTGGCATATTAGATAAATGGTGGTATATGCTTTTTATCAGGTTCTTATCTTCTGTGTGGTAGGCTGGCCATTGTCTGGCCGAATGGTACTCGGCTCATGTAAGCCATCTGTCTGTCAGAGTTGTCGGCATGTTGAACCAGCAATACAGAAGGCTGGAGTGGCCTGGCATCTGGTACGTGACGGCTTTAGCTCATGTTGGCAGGCCTCGGTTGTAATACATGACGTGGACGCGGAGCTGCCAGCCAGGCAGCTATACTTTGCTCACTAGGTAGTGACAGAGTTGAGTGCGCGTATTCACAAGTAGCAGGGTTAACACATACTCTGGCCGTGGGAGTCATATGGTGGTTGATGAAAGGCCCGAGCCTCGGGACCCCTGTGACTGCCGGCGGCAGTGCAGGGATCCTACATAACGTTCCTACTGCTAATCCTCGAACACGATTCCCACTCGCTTTTCTAACCTACAACAACTCTCCCGCTCAAGGGTACGGGGGCACAGCTGGGTGAGTGGTTCCGTGCCAGTGGTTAGGTTCTGTACATCGTCCATGCTCGGCTACGGCGAGAACAGAGAATCGTATGCTCCTCACAAGCATGGAGATGCCTCATCATAGGGCCCTTAAATTGAACTAAGGAGCAATTTTCCCTTCTTGATTGCTTATGCCCAACAGCCCACGGCCTTTGGGGGCATCGAAGGGTGGCATCCCCCCACTACCTCGTACCAGTAACTAAGTCATATGCTGCCACTAGCTCAACACCGAACAGCTGTGATGTACTGCGTTGCCAAGATGTCTGTTATAGACACATTACTGATGACTGCGTAGATAGCATCAGGTTCCTGCTGTGCCATCTCATCTGCTGTTAACGTGGTCGTCAGGCCGATAACACGCATTCCTGCACAGCACGAGTCTCACATTCAGCAGCTGGCATGCAAAAGCAGACAGTCATGAGCAAAAGCAAATGCAATCCAACATGTGTATATTAAGTGTACCTTTTGGGCAGCAGCATTCCCGGGCTGTGCCTTTTTTTGGCGTGCATAGGCAGAATGGGGGTCACATCTAACACTTGTAACAAGTGATCATGTTTAACTTTGCGTGCAAAATTCAAAATTCAAGCACATCTGTTGCAATTGCACATAGGGGGTTGATGCCTCATTCAATTGGCTATGGAAAGTCATGGGATGTGGGTACTGAGGCTGCAGCACGTCAGAGACTCCTATTCCAGTCCCATATCCCTGCAGGGTTGCTGCTTCCTCCTATAAATGATAGGACCTGTACTCTCCACATACAGGAGAGAGGTTGCAGCACAGCTTTGCAGCGCCCATGGCAGGTTCCCGTACCCATATATGCCCCAGGCTGCAGCACAAAGCCTTCGACCAAAACCAATGCTGAGCACAGCCTAATCCGATTCACACACCGCCAGACTCGGGAGGCTCCACATACCTGCAGCCCTTGCAGCTTCAATGCCTGCAGGTGCATCTTCCAGCACCACGCATGCCTCAGGTGCCACCCCAACCAACTTGGATGCAGCTAAAAAGATGTCAGGGGCGGGCTTTATGGCCTTGAAGCCATCTGCTGACACAATGGCATCAAAGTCCTCACAGCTGAACCCTGCTGCAGCTAGGTTAGCGTCTACCTGCATAGAGCCGGAAATGCAGCATGCACGACAAGATCACTCCTTAGCTGAGTGGAGCACATATCTGAACATACGAGTGGAAATCCGCTGTGCTAGTTTAGTGATGTGATGCCCGGCCCATCTTCAAGATGGCAAGGAATTCAACACAGATCAGTCTTAGCTGAGGGTCACTGACAACAAGGAAACCATTGTGGGAGAAGTACACCATCCATATTTGTGGCAGCTCAGAGCATTAGTGCCGTAGCTGCATTTGCACAGGTTTGACAACATGTAGCATGCACCTGGTTTGAGAATGGGAAGCTCTATTTCTCAAGAACAGGACCTAATGAGGCAAAGTGGCTGCAGGGCTCGTATGCAGGGATGGAGCTGGCATGCTTTTTTCAAAGTGCATATGGTGGTGATTGAGGAGGGTCTTCAAACATTTGCGTATTTGAAAGTGTTTACGCTACACCAGATTATTCCCGCACTACCAGAAAAGTAGTAGCAGCAACAGCGTGATGCCAGTGGCCCCACCTTTACAAGCTCTGCACTAGAGGCAACTGCTGTTTTCAGGCCAGCTTGCTTGCAGGCACGCACCAGATCCACAGCACCTAAGCAGACAAGCATGAGCAGGTAGAGAGTATATTATTTTCCAGGGCACAAGCTGCTTTGATTGACAGATCAGAGCCCTAGAGTACGTTACCATCTTTTGTCAAACGACAGATGGAGTGCCATGTGTAGCTGCACACAAACATTTATGAAGGCAGACCTTGGGAATGCCTAAACTAAGCACTGCAGCAATGAAGGCCGCCAAGTGTACATGCGTTGATTGCATTAATTGTTGGACAGACAGACTGCATCACTTTTGGACTGGCTTGCAGATTGCCATGCAGAAGTTTGATTGGCAGCTAGCATAGCAACTGAACAGCAGCAATTTGCTGGGCTGAAAGCGAGAGACAGCTGTACAGGTTTCATAAGGATTCCCGTAAACGGAACTTCTGACAGCCCACATCCTGGCTTCTGAACAGAAAAAAATGATCTTGGGCCACTGCTTAACCATAGCATTTGGAGCTCAGTAACACCCCTCTATAGGAATAATCACATGATCGTAACCGAACCCTAAACCCCTTGGTTCTCACCAGGAAACCCGATGTTGTACTTAGGCTTGGCATACTTGTTGATGAATATGTCAAAGAAAAGCTTCTTTGCTGCTTCTACGTCAAAGTCCTTCACTTGGTATTTGTCAGCTATGCCTCCTAAGAAGCGGTTTTCTCCCATGCCCCCGAAGGGTATGAATTCATCCTCTTGCACTGTGAGGTCATGGAGCTCTTTGAACACTTGGGCAGCAGATCTGCATAGTGGTGGGAGTTACAAGGTATATCAAGGAGGGTCGGGAGGGTCTTTGGGGCAGTATGCATTACTCAACACAAGGTAAATCAAGTGGTGCAAAGGCTTTAGCATAGCTATGTCAGGCCTCCCAGGAAAACGAATTAACACTTAAGGTGTGGCAACCGCAAGGGGGCTGCTAAGCCGGACTGACTGAACACACCATCAGATGGATCCAAAGACGATGCCTACGAGATCACCCAACCAAAAGATAAGATCAAAGAGGTGCTGCACAGCTCTCTGGGCCATGCAGCATCCAAGCATGACTGACTCCAACCGGTTTTGTAGCAGTGTGAGGGTGATTAATTGAGACAAAAAGAGAGCTGAGATGACGAGCAATCGAGCGAACCCAGACCGTGGGCTGAACGTGAAGCGCTTCTTACATGCGACCGGTAACTTTGAGAGTCGCTCTTGCAAGAGATGGTGCTGGTTGGCAGCTGCCAGCGACAGTACATATTGCTGAGGATGGTAGGGGATATACAGTTTGTCGCTGCCTTCAAGTTTGCGGTATATGCACAGTGTCGCCTATCGAGCTCACACATATAGCATACAGCTAAAGTGTCCATAGCTTGTGCACTGCAAGGTCCTGTTGACTTATGACTTTGCAATGGCAAGGTGACATGGGTTACTACCAGAAAGGACTAACAGCCAGGATGAAAGGTTGTGCTTGTGAAGTCAACTGCCAAGCTACTGCCAATGGCTGCATGCGGCTTTGTTGATCAAAGGGCCGCTGCTGACAAAGCAGTGCCGTGGCCGCATGCTCCCTGGCTCATCTAACAAGTGTACAGAGGAATGTATGCTTACTTTCTAGAAAGCACCTCACTGTTGCAGAGGACGCCATCCATATCAAAAAGCACAGCGGCCACTGAATCTGCTTTCCCAGCCGCAGCAGCTGCTGCTCCTCTGTGCCCCCTTCGTCGCAGTGACGGTCTCCATAGACTGCATGCGCTTCTACCACCGACTGGGCCCGATGCGGTGAAGGGCCGACAGCTGCCACTGTTGGGTTTGCAGGAGGTCACCTGTTGACTGTGCATGGTAGTTCTAGCTCTGCAGATCGAATCCTCTGAACCTAATGACGCGGAAGGAAGCGATAACCCGCACTAAGAAGCAGTGGGTCTGGCGTTGTGGCACAGTGCTCAAGAGATCGTGACTGGCGTAGCTGCAGAGACTTGGATCTTGTTCCATTTGCCGCACAGACTTATTTCTCAATCCAATGTTACTACATGCAGTGGCACCATCTCAAAAATCCTCCATTTGGGACCACGTACTACAGGCCAACGGTCACGAGGGACATCTGAGGAAAACCCGATGGCCCGGATTGCCAGATAAAACGGCTCTCAGCCGCCGCATGTCGATGAGGAGCACGGTTGTGAGGGTCAAGCATGAGCACCAGCTCCCTTCAGCCGGACAGCGCAGCTGTTGAAGGAAGAACAAAAGCCTGCTACAGCCTTGGACCCAGGGTTTTAGTGGTGCGCTTCTCACTTCAAGTGATCAGCTCCAAATACTTGCGCCATCTGTCGGTGTAGTCGACCAGCCTGATCCAATTGCCCAGCCCATGGATCGCTTTCCGCCCCCAAGAGACAGAGCTTGTCGGCACTTTACTCTGGCGCCCATCTGCGTCACCCACGCACTGTATCCTCGTTGTTAGCATCCTTTGATTATGGTTTGGAGGGCCCGAAGATTTGTTGCTGCACCATTCATGTATACCCGCACCTAATAAAACCGCCTGTTTGCCTGAAGTAGCTGCGTCAGATTTAGTGCGCATCCCCGCACGCCCATAGCCTGTGGCTATGGTGGGAGGAATGAAAGGCTCTGGGGCTGGGCCTCAGCATACACAGGCATTGCTGAAGCAGCTCAAGCAGCTACACGACCAGCATGGGCAAGTCTTGGCAGCATATGAGCGCAAGCTCTCAGCCATGCTGGCAGATGGCTCTTACTTCAGTGGCAGGGCTGCGCCAGGCGCCTATGCCAATAAGCGTCCCATAGCCGATCATACGAACGAGGCGCCTGAAGCGAAAAAACAGCGGTTACTAGCAGAGCGGGAACATAAGCAGAAAGCAATCTGGGACGAAATTTTGAAGGCCATAGAGAAGCTAAAGAGGAACCCCAAAGCTGATGCCTTCCGCCTTCCCGTGGACCCCATCAGGCTCAAGATCCCGGATTACCTCAACATCGTCAAAAACCCCATGGATCTGGGCACAGTCGTTAGCAACATCAAGCGGGGGTCATACACAGAGCCAGCAGAGGTGGCAAGGGATGTTCGCAGGATCTGGGATAACTGCCGCTTATACAATGGAGAAACTCACTTAGTCACCAAGTTGGCGTACAGCTGCTCAGAAATCTTCGAACGGGACTGGGGGAAGGGCAACTTTGAGCAGCGCTGGGCGATTGAGAAGAAGGCAGGGGAGCAGGAGATCACTGATGATACCGTACTGCATCAGCTGCGGTACAGTAGGGAGCAGCTAGGCAGCTACATAGCAGCTAAGGACCTGCAGGAGGGAGCAGCACCAGGGCAGCTAGGGCCTTGTGAACCTCACAGGGACATGACCTTTGAGGAGAAGCGCAAGCTGAGTGCCTACATCTCTAGCTTGAATGGGGAGAAGTTGGAGAAGATCTTGCTCATTGTGCAAGAGGGAGAGGTAGGCATGAGCAAGGGGGAGATAAGGAAGGGGAAGGTGGTGGGGCAAGATGTTGGTTCACTGTCCAAGGCATGCTCAGGGGGATAGTGGAATGCTCTGTGCCCTGCTATTTGCAGGCTTGTGGCTGTGTCAGGCAGATCGTTTGATGCTGGGTACTTCAGATGGATGGCTGGGATTCTGGGACGGGCTAAGGGTGGGAATCTAGGGCAGGAGCTTTGCATGTATTTTGTGCACAAGTGTGGAGAGGGTGGGCCTGCAGCAGCCTGCATGTTGAGATGCCTGAAACCCAGGCACCAGTTTCTTACGAAGGATCTTGGACAGCGGAGGTTCTGGCGAGTGCAGCAAGGTCTGGGCAGCATGCAGCTTTACTTGAAGGACATGGTGCATGCTGCAGCAGCTGGAACGGCTGGCACATTAGGTCACAGAGGAAAGTCCTAGTGAGATGTGAAGCAGGACAAGGAACTCATGCAGACGCTTGCAGGGGGGAAATGTGGCAGTGGAAGGGGTACATGGCTGCTGCTATGAAGGGGAGATGTGTTTTCATGGGTTGGCGGGTTGGGGCATGGACTGGAGGGTTAGGAAAAGGCAGCAATACACAAGTACGCTTAATTCCTTGCTGCGGCAGAATCTGCGCACGAACCCATTGGTTGCACTGGGGGAAGCAGGATGTAGGAGCAAGATGATAATGCAGATTTTGTGGCTGCAGGCTTTGGAGTGGTACAAGCAGCATAGCACAGCTGGTTACATCGTCCTTTGTAAGTGCACCAACTGTTCTAGTCCTTGCCCGCGCTCTTTTTTTATGCACAAGCTTACTATGTATAACATCATTAGCCTTGCAGGCACAGTGTGTGGTAGCCCCTCAAACATGTGGTTTTGTCTCATGCCGTTTCGTCTTTCACAGCTTGCTATGTTCTGTTTGTTATGCACAGCCGGACCGCATAACATGATTAGCCTTGCAGCAACGTGATGTGATGGGGTTGTGCCTCTTGCTGCTTTCTCCTTCACAGCCTGCAATGCTGGATGAAACTTCAGATGAGGAAGTGGAGTTAGACATAGACCAGCTCAGTAACAAAACACTATGGGATCTGAAGTCCTATTTGGACAGTGTCTTAGCGCAGCCAGCAGGCCCCCCTAAGAAGACCACACCTGCAGGCAGAGGAGGGGCAGCTTCTAAGCGCCCTCCTTCAATTCCTGGCAGTGGAGCAGCAGCAGCAGCAGCGGCGGCAGCGCCTGCGCCTGCAGCACAACCAGCAGCAGCAGGAACCGCAGGGGGAGTGGGTGGCTCTGGGCAAGCAGCAGCAGGAGTGGGAGGAGGGGGAGGGGCAGGGAATGGTGGGGCCGGGGCTTCACGGCCGGCAGCTGGGGAGCAGCACCAGCACCAGCAGCAGCAGCACCAGGATGGTGGTGGTGGGGGCCCTAGGGGTCAGCAGCAGCAGCAGGAGGAGGAGGAGGAGCAAGGTGGGCATGGGGAGGGAACTTGGGGTTGACTTTAGCAGCACGGCTAAGCGCTGTCAGCAGGAACAAGGCAGCTCCATCGCTGATCTAGGTCCCCTTGGAATTGGAGTAGCCAGTGGTGGACAGTATGACCCCACTGCATGGGGTTGCGGCTGTGATAGCAAGAGCTCCCTGACTACTTGACGCAAGCAGTAGTTGTGTTTCTGCCAATGGTATTGGTCAGGCTGCTCCATCTGCGCTGTTCCGCTGAGGCTGGCGCTATGTGGGGGATGCACTCGCGTGTGCTTGCTTACGAGTATGATGCAAGCCCAGGCGACTGTTTCAGGTCACGTGGCACAAACAGAGCTGACATCATGGGACCAGAGGCAGTTCACTTATACATCTTCTTTGCCTGTTGCTTTGTGTTCTGACCTCCTCTGCTCTGTTGCTGTTGCAGAACAACCAGCTTCTCCCAGCCATTCAGGGGAGTCAGACCCAGGCGTGGTGGGCTCTACCCCTTTGGAGCACATGTCAAAGTTAGACAGAAGTGAGTGGCTTGGGGGAAGATGATGGGGGTGTTATTGGGGTGTTAGGGTTGCATTCAGCATGGGGTGGGGTAGAGGTGGGGGAGGGGGGGTTAAGCTAGGGCACTGACGTAGCTGCTGGCAATTAGTGGACCGGCTGGTGTAGCTTGGGCCATCAGCAGTGGTTGGAGAAAGGAGAGGGAAGTTGATGGGGAGGATGGAGAGGGCAGGAGATGTGGCAGGGAGGTGGAGAGGGAAGCAGTGGTGCAAGGATATATGATTATGTCTGGGGCCAAAGCCACATGAGTGGAATGGCTGTGCTTGCAAAGCAGCAGCTGAGATGCAATGTTTGGCCTGAGCAACAGCTCCATGAGTTTGGATCTGATGATGACAAGGTATTGGTATTTGCCGAATGAATCTTGTGCATATCGGGCAGTGAGTATGCGCAGGTATTTGATTTCGAAGGTGGGGATGGAGTGGGAATAAGGACACCCAACAGCCTCCGTTGATTTCCCCTGTAAGAATCACATTGTAGGGCTGGATAAAACTGGTTTGAGGCAGGCATTTGCTTAGGTAGAGCCTGCAACTTTGCTGCATATGCAGTGTCAAAGCTGTCCCCCTTGATCAGCATGGTTGGGTCATTGCTGAAGAGAAGAGAACCAACTTGCATGCTGACAGCTTCCGTGCGCAGCGGGATGACCCTGGCTGGGAAGATTGGCAATGTGTGCCAAGTATCATACATGTCATGCACCAATGGCAGTTGTATCAACTCGAGTCTACGTTGCTTGAAATAGAAGACGGTTGCTAGTTTGTGTTGGAGTTTACTCCCTCCTATTCTTACCCCTCCTGTTCTTCTTGTGTTGTCTTTCTTAGAAGCCATGCTGCCTCCAGCGTCGCTGATGCCTGGTGGTGGTGGTGATGGTGCAACTGCTCAATCCAAGGCCAACACCAAGCCTGCTTTTGTAAAACCAGCTAAGGTGAGCAGCTCACTCTCATACAGCACGCAGGAGTCCTGCAGAGCAAATTTGCTGTGGCTTGCAAGTGGTTTGTTTGTGAAGATGCTGTTCGCCTGCCCTGATCAGCGTCAAGTTGCAAGGATGAAGATGCACTATCTTAGGAGTTCTGCTTATGCTGAAATAATAATATAGTCATTTATATGGTTATGCTGAAGTCATCATAATGGTTGTGTGAAGGATACATGCTCATGTCGGCCTCAAGGGAAAGGACAAGGAAGGGTGTGCAGTTGACCGGATGTGTCCACCATTATTAGCCCAGCCCGGCATCGTTTTCTGTACAGTTCGCATTTGGGATGGTACAGGACAGCTTCTGGCTTGTTTTCGGGATGTTTGCAAAAAGACCTGATGGTGTTACTGATGGATTGCTAGGATACTTGTGATGTTTGGTCACTGATGCATGTGGGTCTAGGTACCGAGTTTGATTATATGATTGGACCAAAGAGTGACAATGGCTGTCTTTAGTCTGACCATTGAAAAGATCTTTGTTGTTCACGTCTATCCATCACTTTCAACATCTCCAGCCTGTCATGTGTAGTAGCTGCCTACTTTTAACCCCAACTCAACATACGTAAAACCTGAAACCTGGTGTCATGCAGGACCCTGGTGTGGCTTCAGAGGTTAAGATTGACAACCCTGATGTGCTGAAACCTGAGTCATGGGAGAACCTCCATGATGATGGGGATGAGGAGAAGGAGGGGGTGCCAGGGGGAGCAGCAGCAGAGCACCAGGAGGA
This sequence comes from Pseudopediastrum boryanum, assembly GCA_963556185.1. Taxonomy (NCBI): domain Eukaryota; kingdom Viridiplantae; phylum Chlorophyta; class Chlorophyceae; order Sphaeropleales; family Hydrodictyaceae; genus Pseudopediastrum; species Pseudopediastrum boryanum. The sequence continues at coordinate 6,692,839 of OY744506.1, forward strand.
TGCAGATGAGTGGAGCAAGTTTGCAGCAGCGGCAAATGCAGACGAGGAGCGGAAGAAGAAGCAGAGAGAAGAAGAGGAGCGGGTGAGGAGGGGTGAAGGGGAGATGGCAGCTGCAAGTGGACACGGTCATATGTTGCATTCTGGACGTGCTCATATGCCGCAATCCCCTGCCAGTGATGCCGGTACCTAGAAGCACTGAATGCATCATTGTTTGGGTCATGGCTTCAGGGACTGTTTTTGCTAAATGAGCAATACCTTTGCAAGCAGTTATCGTCTGTGCATCCCACAGAGTATAGCAGTACATAACGTGCAGGGTCAGGCTGCACAACCATGCTCACTTGACTGCCAATGCAGACATGTATGTTTTGCTTGTGTGCTCATTGTGACTAGCAACATTGCTTACATGAAAGCTCTGTGCGTGAACTCTTCTCAGTCGTGCACGTTCTCAAGTGTATGGCCACAATGCGTGAGGACTACCTCCCCACATCCACAGGCAGAAGCCTCAGCCTTGGTGCACTTTCTGGGCCGGGTTGTGCTCGCAAGTTGGTGTTTGCATTCCTGCTCATGCCCTGCCCATTCTCCTGTGAATGGGCAGATTTTAATTGCCCAAGATTCCGTCTTCCACATTTCCACACCTGTAAAGCTTCCTGCCCATTCTCATGCCCATCCTCATGCCCCATATCAACGGCCATTCTCCTGTGTGCTGCAGCGGCACAAGGAGGCAGAGGAGGAGAAGCGGCACTTGGACGAGCTTGAGAAGCAAAAGGAGAAGGAGCAGCAGGAGGCCCTGGAGGCTGAGAGACGGCAGCACCAAGATGAGCTGCAGAACTTTGCTAACAAGGCCATGCTGGGGGATGATGTGCTGGCAATGAAAGCGTTGGAAACATATGCGGATAAGGAGGTGGATATTGAGGATATGGGGCTGGAGCCACGGGCAGAGGAAGATGAAGAACCAAACTTTGACTGATGGGTGGGTGGGTGGAATGCCATGGGGGAGATGGATGGGGTGGGGTGTCCGGGGGGTCGGGGTTGTTGGGTGGGTAGCTGTAGAGCAACAGATAGCAACCCTGATTTGGCAATCATGGATGTGTGAGCATGTACCGTAACTGAAGGAATGGAAGTCACTGGTTGCAAAACGCGCTGTGCTTGGCAGGTGGAGCAGTCCTTTGTGACGCTTGCTTGCGTCGATGCATTTCAACGGTATGTGATAATGCTTGAGGAGCCTCTGTAAGGCTTGCATTGACAGGTTAGAGGGCCTTTAGGGCCCGATGTTAGCGGAGCAGTTCTCTCCAGCTGTTGGATTGTTGATAAGGGGAGGAGTTTGTGGCTCCTCGCAAGACTGTCACTTGCTCACACTCCAGACTTTCTGGACTTGCACAGTATGGTCTACATACATCCTTTTGCCTCTTTTGGTGTTGATAACTGGTTTTGAAAGACTGCATGTGTGCCATGTTGCAGTGGTGACGGTGCTGGCCCTTGTATGCTCACAATTGATGGCAAGGCGAGGGGTTGGGCAAGGCCTCGGATGGCTTCTGACTGTCTCTGCATGTAGACATGGGGTTGCAAGCAACGCTGGTTGAGTATGGTTCTCAAAACTGTGTTGCAACTGGAGATGCCAGCGCATGCTAATGTGCTGTCGGGACTCAGCTGGCATTGCTATCACATATCAGGGCTAGGCTTCCGCTCTTGTTGGCTGTGGTATGAAACAGGCAGGTTGCAAGGCTGCTTCGTTGTGCATAGCCAGGGGCGACCATTGTTAGGGTTGCTTTGATGCTGAAGCAAGCGGCGCATGGATGGCAGCGCCGCCAAAGATGCATGGGCATGTATAGTTGTGGTGGTGCCGGCAACTCCAAGCTGTTTTGACAAGCAAACAGGGTGCCTTACTAATGACTGGTCAGACCCAGCTTTGGTCTGCATTGATTGCTTGCTGTTGCTTTGTGGGGCCAGTAGTGCATGACAGCAGCAGCTGCAGACCCTTAGTTGTATGTAATACAAGTGACCATGCTTGTTTTGCTCTGCGCCTTTGCGGGTATGTTTCTTGCTTGGTCTGGAAGACGCAGTGTCTGTCTACCGTTTGGTTGCCAGCCAAGCAATCAATTACCAATTGCCAAATGGCCCGGTCAAAGCGAGGCGCCGGTGGGGGCAGCACCACCCACAAGGAGCCAAATTAGGCTCCAACGGCATACTCAAGTTCCTGTCCAATACTCACACAATGGCTGCCACCAGCTCACCCAGATCCCTCGGCTAGCCAATGTATGTCAGGCCAGCCCATTTCGACTTGCCATGTGCTGACCAGTTGACCCAGTCAACAGCAAGCCAAGCAGTTCGTTTAATGCCTTGCTCAGGGTGCTGCGGGCGTCCTATTGATGAGTGTATGCAGCAGAAGATATTAGGTTGCGTTGACCTCACACGACCGTAGAGGCAACCCAGATGCCAGCAGGACAACGGTAAGAAGTATGCTGGACACCCAACGAGCGAGAGAGAGAACTACGCAGACTCCCAACGACAATCCATGCATCGCTTTTGACAGCAGTGCAAACTTCTGTGCCTTCACTATCACGTGCATTGTGTGCAGTCAATCAACCAGCAGCCTGCGTGCCGGGCCCCTCCACGCTCTCCTTGTGGAGATAACAAAAACAAAGTTCGTTTGGTGTGGATACGCACAAGGCAGCTCAGGCCCAGCACACCACACAGAGGCCTCTGCCCGAGTAACTACTCATAGTTGACCACTCGGGATAGAAACCCTGCCTTATTCTTCCAACCTTCGAACCCCAGCAATGCATTCGTCACACAGTGACAGGTCCAGCAGTCTCTCACCATAAGACGTTGGCGGAGTTTCACATTGGCGCAGTCGGTTAGCATCCCTGGCTGTCACAGGACAGACTCAGGTTCGATTCCTAGTTGTAACGGTACTTTCTGTCCTAACCATAGTTTGCCTCGATTCAGGATAGAACGCAAGTTCGATTCCTGCGATTGTAATGTCACTTCCTTCTAACTTAGAAATACAAAACATAAGACGTGTCTGGCTGGTTGTACGTGCAAGCGCACGGCTCTGCCTGATAAACACCTGGAAGACCATCTCTTTCCATGTGTCAATGAAGTAGACGGCATTGCAAATCGCTTGAACAGCCAAACTATCTAGCCCAGTCCTGTTTGATTGTTTTGTGGATTGACATGGAGCTTCAGCACGGACTCGTGCATAATGACCTCTGCTTGTAGCCATCAAGGCCGCTTACTCGGTCGTATACTGCCGACCCAGTGGTGCTGCACTTGCTCGGAACTGTGTCCTGCCTGCTGCCGATATCGTCAAGCAAGGACAAACAAACAAACAAACAAAAGTTGAAGGTGTGGCTGCACCATGGCAGCCAGGTCAAAACGACCAAACACACCCGGGGTCAAACCCCAACTCCAAACACCCCGGGGACAACCTGCAGACTACTCCAAGGACTAGCATATAGCAGGCTGGATTCCCTGCCCAATGGCTGTCACATTTGGCTATGCCACATGGAGGTCAGCAGGATGGACGCCTGTCTTGAGCCCATTACTAACCCATTACTTATAACCCAGCCTGTGTCAGGGTTCGATCGTTCACATACATATCACAGTAACTGCATCAGACGTTGGCCCCACTATGAATGAACTTCACAATACACATAGGGGAAAACCCCTCTAGTCAGTGAAGGATTCAGTGCTAGATAGCATCGACCGCGTTGTCCGTGCGTCCATGCAAGCATCCCCCCTGTACGTGCAGTGATCACCTTTGGTCTCACTTGTCCCACTTCACTTCTTGACCGCTTCTACCTTGTACTGCGCCAGCATTATCCCAGAGCGATAATTGACCATCACAGCCGGTATCCAAGGGTAGTAGGTTTCAGAGGGCTTTAACCTCGCAAGCCCGTCACAGCCGTCAGACACAGCAGTCACACTGTCAGAGTACCAGAAGCCCTTCTTCAGCTTTGGGCAGTCCTTGCAGTTAGTGCAAACCTGCAAGAAGCACCAGCAATGGAAGTGATGGCAGTTTCTATTTCTCCTTTTTTTCCATTCAAAAAAACCAGATACAAAAAGTACCTACACCAAAAAAAATATTAGCTAATTTTTTTGTGGTCGGTCCGTAAGACCAGGACGTGTCAGGAGCTTGTTGTGGGTGGATGCCAATCAAGGGCTTCAGCTTGCATTATGAAACTAGGCAAAGGGCACAGTACACCAGACATAGGACCTTGCAAATATCAGGATTTTGTGTTAAAAGGCATCTACATACGGACAGACATCCAACAGGCGGTTACTGTAGACTTACATATCCGGGCCCTCTGTGTGGCCCGCCCTCCTAAAAGAATCCTTGATAGATACTGTGGAGGTGACAAGCACAAAACACACCAGCATCTTACTCATACTTCAGCCGGCTCAAATTGGGCTTTCCAATAACATTTTTTGGAACTTTTGGAATCACATGTTCCCCACCTTGTACGTACCCTACTAACACTCCTTGTTAATTCCTTCATCACCCGTACTTGCCGGCAGACGGTAGCAGTGCAAGTACTGTAGCCATCCGTAGAGAAAATCAGTGTTCCCCCAGATGGCTGTTGGGCACCTAACTGTGCTTCCTGACCCTGACTATACGTGTATGTTAAACTCAGCTCCAGCTATAATTGAATTGTTCGCAAGCCCTCTTTGCCAAGCCTATCGTGCCCAAGCGTGCCTTCCACATCTATCCTCACTCTCGCTGCCGAAGCACACCTTCACTGCAGTGGGTGTGCTCTTGTGCGTACCCTTCAGATTTCATATCTTTTTGCACCCATACTCGTGTTAGAGAACGTTGCATGTGTATGCACCTGGAGCTGTAGTAAGCCCAAACTTGTTACATTAAATGAATCAACGCCGAACACAGTAGATCTCTCTGGATCTCCCCATACATAAGTGCCAATTGGACTGGATACTACCTTTACAACTGGGCCGGAGCTTTACCTACTGCGTGAAGGACCACCATTGGATCTAAGATGTCTGGCGTATAGTACCATATACACGGAGATGTAGCACTAGCTCTCTACTTACCTTGCAGTTGACTTCTTTGCTGTTCAGGGCTACCTTCACCTCCGTGTCTTCCATAGCGCCAAATTCGTCTCCTGTCTTGAATGCCTGACTCATATCGTAATCAATCTCACAGCGCCGTATCTTGCTGATATCCCTGACAACTGTGGCAGACAGCGCGTCAGCAGTCAGCCTGGTTGGGCAGTCCTCCCCTGCGAGGACTTTGTACACAACCCGGAACCTGAGAAGGCCCTTACAAGCAAGGGATACTGGCCTCCCCGTGTACTGGTAGTAAGAAATATGGCCAAGGAGGGTCTGAGGGGGTCTGGGAGGAGTCATCCAAATCGTACCGCACGTCCAACAATGCCCAGAGAGGGCCTTCTGGATCTCCAGAGGGCCTGCTAGGTCGCAACTCAGGGTTTTGAATTCAGGGCTCCTGCAAAAGGCGCCGGCTGCACCTGGCAGAGGCTTGAGAAGATCCTCTGCACTCATGGGACAGCATACACGGCAAAGTGTGGGCCCAAGGCTGTCAGTATGCTGACCTTCCATCCAAATGATTCAGTGTTCACAATTAGAGTGTACAGTAAAGTGGTCCCAAGGGCGTGAGTATGCTGACCCTTCCACACAGTTTGGGGTATATCAAAGGCATAGGAGTTTGTCCGACTGCAGCGCAACCGGCTAAAGGCAGCTTGGCTGCCTGCTACCTGCCCTGGACCCCCTTGCTCAGCTGACTGGACATGGAGGTTTTAGGGTGCATGTCAGGTGCAGGTGGAATCTAGCGCAAACAGTAGAGTTCCAGTACTCCAACTAGTTGGGAGCCCCATGCGAATATGGTCGTTGAGAGATGGCTCAGCACTGCTAGTGCTGCTGCTGCTGCTTTTATCTGCTGCATATTGCTTGTCCAGTTTGGGTGTGGCACATGCTGCTAGATATGCTGGGATGTGAGATCAACGTGGTCACTGCCTCCAGAATGGGCAAAACAACGTACATATCTGGATTACATATAACCCTATCCCTAGGAACCCAAATGCTTGGACCATGCTCCAGTCAGTCACCACATATCCAATCACACCCACCTGAAGACACATATGTGCCTGCTGTGGGGTTGCACACCCTGATCTGCTGTCCTGGGGCGAGGAAAGCCCGGGGGTCTGGGATTGCATCTGGCCCATTACTGCTAAGGATGGTCTCAATTGGTACCTTGAACACGGCGGCTACCTTTGAGACGTAGTCGCCCCGCTGAGCCTGCGTCAGGCAGAAAACAGATAAAGCAGCAGGTTTCTAAAAAGCTCAGGACTCAGGTAGTCAATGGTCAACTCTTCATCATAATAAACTACATCATACTCCGCCTCCAAGAAAGACACATTCTTACATACAGACTGATTTGTAGGCAGGGGGAGCATAACACATCAACCCAAACGCTCATGAACACACAATCATTCAGGGCTTCTGCTGCAGCATGAATGCCCCGCACCTTGTAGAGGTAGCACCCTGATGGCTCCCTTTGCAGGACCACGGCTTTGCGTGCCCCGCCGTGCTGCGGTTCCCACTTCACACCGAAGGTAAACCTGGGCGAGGGGATGATTGCATACATGATCTAAGCGGCACCCGGCAGTTCAGCAGTCGCTCCTTCTGCAAATGCCTCAGTGGTTCTATTGCAGGCGTGTTCCTCCCTCATTTAACCCGCCATTGGCTGGTAGATGCTGGCCAGTCACTAATTATAACTTGGCATGTGGTGATACTATGCTCCTATATGCAGTACCCGCTGTTTTCTGCTCAGCGGCATTCAGGATATGATTTATCGACCCTGCCTGGCCTACCCTGCTCAGCGGCATTCAGCATATGATTTATCTATCCTGCCTGGCCTACCCTGCTCAGCGGCACTTTCAGCATATGGTAACACTTCCTTAACATGAATTGAAGGGCTATAAGCTATTGCAGACGTCAAGATTGAAGACTGCTGGGGTGAACGAGGCAGAAGGCATCACGCATTGGCACCCTGCATATCATTACCAGTAAGCTGCTACTCCTATATACAAAAGCAGAGTGCTGAGTGCACCGACCCTGCCTCACTATACAGTGCTTGAGGTGGGGTGTGCAGTGCTCGAAGTGCACAGTGGTCCTGATGAGTGTGTGCTGGTTTGTTGGTGCACCCATGGCGACTGCCATGACTCATCACTGTCATCTGAGGGGAACTGAGGGAACTGCAGCCTTACCTAGGGTCTGTGATACCCGCCGTACCATACTTGATCTGCAGTCCATCAACAAGAAGGGGCAGATAAGCCTGGATGGGTCAACTGCATCAACTGTGTGAAACCATTCACTAGGCACCTAGTGCAGTCAACCGAGTGCAATGCGACCGATTGCATTTTGTGACCACATTCAGAACCGAGAGAATAGGAATGGAAGGCCCGGGGTCATTACTTAAAAGCAATGGCAAGGGAATGAAGCAGGGAATGCAAAAGATCTGAACGCATAAGATGTCCAGAAAGGTTGTGACAAGCACATGAACACATGAGGAAGTGAGTTCATGCCATGCACCGCATCGCCTGGGCCTCTCATTGATGACTACATACACACATAGTTGAAGTAGCTATCAAGAGCCTCTTCAGTGCAATCTCTCAGTGACATTGGTGGATATGCTCATGCATGGTACCAAGGCTCCTGTGAGCTAATTGGATCCACATAATCACCACCCGCGGCCACAAAGGTGAGCCAGCAATACCCCAAGATACCGGTACATCAAGTGCCCAACAGTCTCTTGTGCATCCATGTCGGCTCCCCCCTGCCCCTATCCACCACAAGTACCTTGAAAAAGCCCCCGGCGGCAAATCCAGTCCCCCAGCTATTCAGAGCTGTGAAGGTCTCCTCGTTGTTATCATACCCCACGAGAACCACAGCATGCCGCTCTTCCAGGATCCCTGGCGTATGGGGCGCATAAACCCCGTATTTGTTGCGGTCGAAAAAGGCTCTGAAGTCGCTGTAAACGTCGAGGCGGGTCATCACCCCGCCCCACACCCGGATGTGAGCTTGGATCTCTTCAATGCCTTCAAAGGGGCTGACAACCCCGGTGTAGCTAAAGCGGCCCGCAGGCACATTGGAGCTGTCACAGCCAGCGCGGGACTTGCACACATCTGCATAGGAAACGAAGCCAGGGGGCCGCCACGGCCAGCATTCAATACCCTTTCAATTACCTTCCTGACGCATAAACTGCAACCTAGCACCATGCTACTCATGACATCTGCTCTTCCAGCTCAGACTTAGGACCCTCAGATCTAACAAGTAGAATCCCAACCCCTCCCCTGCCAAAGAAGCACAATGGTGCAAAAGAATCCCAATGGCATCGGCTTTATGATATAAGCCCTCACTATGTACCAGCTCAGCCCAGGATCATACAATCATGCAATTCGGATTAAGTAGGATGATTCATGGTAAGGATTACACTGACCTACCTACCTGTTTCCATGAAGGCAGTAGTTGCCAACTGTTTGAACGGCAGGCATTCCTCTCTCTTTAGCCTGTCCCTAGACACCAACTCATGCAGGGCATCTTGAGGCGTCCACCCTGTGTTGCATTGCCCCTTCTTTTGCCCACAAAAGAACAGATCCCGCGGACTCAGTGGAGGCAAGCTCGAGGCCGAGACACCCAACCGGCTGGCCATGGCAGCTTCTGCTAGAGCTGTCATTGTATGCGCCACGCAGGAGTTGCACTTCCCTTGATCTTTTGGGACTCCGATGGGAGAAGCGCCCGCTGCGTGCTCAGGATTCCGGGCATCGTAAACCCAAGGAGATGCCATGAGCAGAAGTGCTGCTTGTGAGTCAGCAGCTGAGACGTCCAGACCACAGAGAGTGCCAGGTTTGCTCCGCTTCCCCTGGCACGATGATGTTCTTGACCATCGGTATCTTAAGTCTTGGGATCTGGTGTGTATCGTGGCCCAGTGCTTGGAAAGCGCGGCAAGGCGCTGTGAGCCGCTACCTAAGCTGGTGCCGTCATCTAGAAGCCCCTGACCTGGCATCAATAAACACAGCATCCGAGTTGGAACACCACAGCAACACAGCAATATGCAGCAGTCGCAGCGCTTCCAAATAAAGGCTGCCGTATAGTGATGGTGGATAGAGCCAAAGGCCGGCCTGTCTTGAGTGTGCCTGTCTTGTTAGACAAGAGGGTGCATGGAGGCCAGAGCAGGCACTTTACCCGCCAGAGATGCACTAGAAATCAGTTTAAAAGGCATGAATTCTGCATCAGAGACTGCGGGTGCATGCGGAAAGACAGGCATCTGAAAAGGAAGGTACACTACTTTGGTCACTGATCTCGTCAGCGCTGCTTGAGAGGGATAGATCTCAGTGAGGACCAGATCCAGCATGACCGTAGCAATACTGGCACTGAAAAAGGCCCATGCTTGGTTGGACTTCCTACCTGACACACAGCGGTGAGATCCCACCGACAGCAATAGCAATAAGATGAGAAAGCGCAGGCTATTGCACCTATTCGTTACTGGTGCGATACTTTGCTGTGCCATAACAGCTCATATACAGCTCAATGCATGGTAACATAGGTAGGCCTTAATCAATCTGGTCGATGCGACATCAAACACGGGGGGCTGGCAGCGTGGATGACGCTCCGTCACGGGAACACAGGTCTGCTTTGATCACGATGTATGAAAAAACGCATGCACACAAATGCGGGCAATCAGGCACAAGTCCCGTAGCACCATTATGTATTCATCCCCTCGTCGACACTGATTGAATGAGTCCTGTCGACAACGGTGGCACCAGTGGAACTTGTCAAGTGCGACTGAAGTCCCTCCCGGAGCCCACCTGCCGCAAAGCTCGCCAAAACAAGGGCGAGAGGATGCCGCAGGTGGGGTGACTACCGTAGTGAAACTCTTTCATCGGCCCCTTTCCTTACACTCTATCGCTACCTTGCACTCCTGCTGTCCTGCATCGGTGCCAAGTCAGATAGAACACTCATCACCAAGCATACTCTGTTCAGCAATCTTGCAGGGGCCTGCGACCCCCCATTTATTGCCTGACACCATGTAATACATAACCATGCAATGGCCTTCCGGTGCCTACCACCTAATGGGCTCGTACCCCTGGTGCTGCCTACTGGTGCGCACCACACATCATTGTGACAAAGACATGCACGCACATAGGGCAACCACCATGGACAGCACTGACACCATCTTGCAAAAAGCTGCAAAGATTAATTCATGAGTGCCAACACTTCTGGTTGAGCCTTTCAAGATCCCTGCAAATCTTCTTCAGTTGTGTCCAACCCTGTATGCCAGGCCTGAACCTGATGTACAGAAAACTTGCGATCAGCACGCAAACCCATGCACAGCCATCCTTCCCTTACTATATTTCAATCCAAATCCCGTGCTGCAGCTCTTCCCCATCTTAAACATTCAGGACTTCGTGCATGAGCACAGCCCCGCTTGTGGGGTCAGACACGAACACGGACCTAGCAGCAGAAACCACATGCAGAAAAACATATGATAGACCGAGCCAAAAGTTGTTATGGCCCATGGTTGGTAATATATGGAGGTTCCTATAGTTGGGTGGTTCTGCCTTGCTAGATGCCTATGCCACCCAACCAGGCCACGCGACCTGCGCAATAGTACTCTGAGCAAGGCATAAAACTGCTTGGCTTGCTGTTGACTGGGTTAACTGGTCAGCGCATGGCAAGTCGAAATGGGCTGGCCTGACATACATTGGCTAGCAAGGGATTTAGGGTGGGCTGGTGGCAGCCGATTGTTTGAGCTTGGACAGGACAGGAGTATGCCGTTGGAGCCTAAGTTGGCTCCTTGTGGGTGGCGCTGCCCCCACCGGCGCCCTGCTTTGACAGGGCCATCTGGTAACTGGTAATTGGTAATTGGTACTCTCTGCTTCACTTTCCTAACGCCTGCCGAGACGTAGCCCACTGTAATCTACTGTGCCATTGGCCCTACGAATGCCATTGCAACATGCGGCAGCAATTTCATATGTTGAAAAATCTTTTGCCCCCAGCAAAAATGTGCTACACCTATCCCTTTTCCCGGCCCACTTCCCCAACCCATTGAAAAGCACACGCGTGCAACGCATGTGGGTTCCCTGGTGTGGATGCAGGAGGGCGGTGCCTAAGCCAAGCTACCTTCTTCATGTCTCCTGAGCTAATGAACTGCAATATCCTAGCAAAAACCACCCCTGCAGTCGGCTGCAAAAGCATTTGTGCAAGCCATCCTGCACACTTATGTTAAACCTCTGAACACCGCATAGGCAGCAAAGCAGCCACCAGCACAATTTGGCTCCTGTAGACAAAAGAGGTCCCATGGGACTCTGCCACTTGTCACAGCTGCACTGCCAGAGCAGCGTGCAAGCCTTGCTTAGGCGCTCACACCTGATTGCCAAGGCTCCTACGGACTCCACCACAAGTTGTAAGCTGCATTGGATGTCCCCTGCAGCTGCAGCTCCGCAGGCTGTAGCTGCACCCCATCAAACAAGATATTCACAGCCGGCAACGTCCCCATAACTGCCAGCTGCTCATGAGCCGGGCCTGGTGGTTTGCTACTGCCATTGCCCCTGCTGCCGCTCTGCGCTCCCCCTGCCGCTGCAGAGCCTGCCCCCAACTTGATCCCAGCCCCAGACCCATTCATCAACCCCGCTGCCCCATACTGCGACACCAGTCTCAGCAGATGCTGCTGCAGCTGCTGCTGGCCCGCCTTCTGTTGTACCTGCCCAGCAGGAGAGAGACACCCCGCATCTCGTAAGTTCTGACATACCTGCCGACACAGCGGCAGCGGCGACAGCGGCACCCCAAGCAAGATCCTAATCACTAACCACTCCCCAAAATCCCCCTCATCATCCCCTGACGCACTCGCAACTGATACCCGCCGGTCTAACGTCCCGCCGCTGCTGCTGGTCCTGCTGGGCCGGCTCTTTGTGATGAGCTTGCTGCTGGCCCTCATGAGCCGAATGACGCCTACAGCTGTAGACAAGCCCAACTGCTGTAGTGCTGAATGCAGGTTGGTGGGCAACAGTACCTGGCATGTACTGCTGTCATCACATTGTACTGCTTGGACCAGGACGGGGACGGGTCCGTACTCCGTCCCTGTTGCTGCATCACCGCCACTGCTGCCGACGGCATCAGCCCCTGTTGCTGCTGTTGTTGCTGCTCCCACTGCTGCTACTGCAGCTGGCGACTTGCTTCCACCTGCTGCTTCTGCTGCTTCAACTGCTCCCTCTGCTGTTTCCTGATTGCTGTCCTCAACAACTGCGCCCCCGCTGCCGTCGCCGCTACCACTCCCGCTACCGCCACCATCAGCGCCTGACTGCTGCTGCTGCTGCTGGAGCAGCAGCTGCTGTTGCGCCTGCCCAATAGGAGTCAAAGGCAACGGCACATCCACAAACTGCAGCTCCACCGCAGTCCTCCAACTCACCACTGGCACCCCCGACAAACCCCCATCTCCTAACATCCCCACATCAGCACCTGCATCTGCCCCTCCTCCTCCGTCTGCTGGTGCTGTCCCGCCCCCGGAGGAGCCCCGTTCCTCCACCTTCATGTTTACCTCACCACAGAACGAGACTCGTCGGGTGTTCCCATCTGATGCTCCGCCAGTGCTGCTGATGTTGCCCACTGCTGCTGCAGCTTGATGCTGGCAGTACGCTGCCTGGCCTAGGATGGGTTGCACCAGGACTGCAGTTTGACTGAGGAGCTCATTCAGTGTGGACAGCAGGAAGGGAGCTGCAAGCAAGCAGACAGCAGAAGCAGCACGAATGTGACCATGCAGGAAGGTATCTCCAAGACACAGCTCAACTTCATGTCAACAGGGCATTGCTTTCCAGTTGGATGAACGTTCCCAGACCTGACCATTACCATGCTTGAGAATCTAGGTTAGAAACAATAGTGAATTGCATACTACAGTAATCAAGCTTTGCTCGAGCAGTATGCCACCTTCCTGCAGACTCTGTTGCAAGTCATACGCTTCCTATCGCAGCCAACAAATGTCATTGACATAATTGCAGGAGAGGGCCCAGAAGCTCCCTAGGGTTTTGCATTTGCTCACTGCAACTTCAGCCTCAGATGTGCACACGTAACCTGAGGTCGACCTGCCCACCACTAACCGAATCCCAAATCGACAAAATCCAATACCCCAATATACTGCAACATTTCTACTTTTGAGCCAGGCACTGTCCATTCCCCTGCGTACCTTCAACCAGAAGTGGTGCGTCCTGCTCCCACCAGCACTTTGCTCCAGCTCTCTGCATCTCCAGCTGTGGCCACCCCCAAGCCAGTGCATGAGAACACCCCTCCAGCTGCTCAGGGAGGCTCCACAGCCGCTGACCCATCAGGAGAACTAGGGACACAGGACCACTCCTGTGCAGGCAGCAAGGACACCCGATCAGACTTCCCTGATCCAAGATCCCCCACCGGTATTTACATCTTTCACGCAGATGTCCACGTATCAGGAACAATGGACCACTTTCAAAAAACCTCAAGGCGGTACAAAAATGCTCCTGAGCAAAAACAACTCCGTCTATTTCAGCATGCATAAGGGCGCAAGAAAGCAACACATGCGCTTTATACAAACTTCTAGAAGGAACTATAGGTCATCAATTCATGACACAATGCACTGAGGAGCTATCAGCAGGGACCAGCTGACATTTAATGGGACCATACAACTGGACAGACGTACCATCTGCTGTTCCACCTCGCCGATAATGGCAGCTTGAGGTGTGTGGCAATAACACTTTTGCTATGACATGATAAAATATGTCCTCACAACTGAATAGAGAGAAATGGCAAGCGCGAACAGCAGCCGGAGATCAGCCGACCCACCTGGCAGCTGCATTGAAGGCTAGCTGTAGCCATGGGGAAGCTGCCAAGCTAGTAGGACCGTAGTAGGTTGGAGGGCGGCCCAGCTGCAGGGGTAGCGGTGGACCAGGCAGCGGAGCAATGGGCAGGAGGGCCTCATAGGAGTGTGCCAACATCTTAGCTGCTGCTGCAGGTGTAAGGTCTGCATGCAAGAGTACCCAAAAACAGACAAAACGTCAGTAAAGTGCTGCGGTTTGACATCTTGGTCTGGTTATAACTGGTCCTGGGATCACTGCTGTGTCACCAGATATGTAGGCATGTAGCAATTTAAAACCAAGGTTGACATGTGGCATGATGCAGTTTGAAAGCCACGGCCTGTACCCATGCAATACACAGACAATAACAGCACGTGCCCTGTTCAAGCCGTCTGGCGCACATACCATGAGAAGGCGTATGCACATGTGCATAAACCACAGACATTGTTGACGATAACAGACTGAATACAGTAGCAAATATGATCAGGCACCACATAGCATCCACAGTGGAAACCAATGGCAATGTGATGGCTCTCAGATAAATATGCTGCCACCTCCAAGCGACAACTTCACTGCCATTGCTTAGGTACCCCCCCCCCCCCCGCCCCTTACCTGCTAGAGACTCCTTCCTCAGCAACTCTAGCTGCTTCTGCTCCCCACCCTCTGTCAAGGGCTTCTTCGCACACTCCAGCACCACAGCCAGCCCAGCTAACAACGTCGTCAGCTGCGCCAGCTCCCCTTCCAACTGCTGCCCCATAGTGTAGGTCACCCACAGCTCCGCAATCAGCTCCTCTATCAACTCATCCCCACTAATCCTCCCACCCTCAAACAGCGTGACCGAGTGACGCTTGAGCCCGGGTGACACCGCACCCATCATGAGGTAACTAGTGACTTCTGCATCCACCACCACTGCTACTGCTTCTCCTAGGGCATGTCCGGGGGGAGTGTCATGCGCCTCTTGATTCACTTGAGCGAGTGCCTGTAGGAAGGAATCCCCCACCGCCGCCCCCGCTGCTGCCGCTGCAAGCCCCGCAGGCGGTACAGACCCCTGCCGTGACAAGGCTGCCGTTATAGACCCAGCAGCAGCAGCCCCCTGCTTGTTGATGGATGCTAGAGCCTGCTTTTGAGCACCTCCAAAGAAAGAGGAGAGCCCCAAGGAGCTGCCGGCCGACCGCACAGGGGACACCGGCCCCGTTGCTGAAGGGCTTGTGGGTTCATCTGGTAAAGGCGTGCCAGCCCCCCCAGCGCTGCTGCCACTGGCATCTCCCGCATCTGCGGGAAACCACAGGGAAACATGACCTGATGTCAGATTGCAAGCTAGGGGCTGAGAATATATGAATTGGCAAACACTTGAGCAAGCTCTCAAGCGTGGCCATTACTCGTACGCAGGATAAACACACATTTGATGTGTATAGACCCTCATACATGTCTATCGAAGAAGTACGATGACAGAATGGCGTGCAGACACACTTGTGTACAAGCACATGTTGGCCTTGAAACCTGAACACGGGCCAGCAGGTGGAGTAGGAGCCATGACATACCTCAAAAACATAACTAGGAGCTGTATACTCTCAGCCGCTCAAGACTTCAAAGTTGCTCAACACCAGGAGTGCTTGTGAGACCCCTTTTTCTTTTCCCCACCAGCTGCACACACTGTTTTCATCATTACTAAGGGCTCGTTGGCATGAGCAGCGACTCAACAAACTGCATCTTAGGGCTTTGCGTATCTATGGTATCAGCAACAGCCCCATGGATTGCCAACCAGGCATCTCCCATCACTGGCATCTTATGGTTCTTACTTGAAATGTGCTCAGACCGGAAGTTACCTCCAAATCAAATTCCAGTCAAGACATGTCTCACACAATCTTCTGAAGGTAGACCTCCCTTTACGCACCTTCATCTTCATCCTTCTTGACCCTTTGAGCAAAGCCCAGCCTGCACGCCAAGGACATAACTGCCTGCAGCTGTGGTAGGCTCACGCCCAGTATACTTGCCAGCTCTGATACTGTACAGCGGCTGCTGCTGGCCATGAGTACACTGTACAGCATCATCTCAGAGGGGTCTACTGCAGCATCTCCCTTCTGGCTGGTCTTATTGGACACAAAGCCCTAAAGCCAGGCAGCAGCAGCAACAGCAGCAGCAGGCGGAAAAGCTGTCAGAGGGCAAAGGGGCACATACACTATGCAATGTCACTTGTCTTCAAGACTCTCAGGTCTTGTGAATGAGAACCAGAGCGGAGATAAATAAACCCCTATATTGCCCTGCCCCATGGCTTGGGTCTGCGTGACCAGTGCCTAAAAGGGGTCTAAGTGCCCATACCAAAGCTACATCGGGAGAACAAAAGGATCCCAACTAAGGTATGCCTCGAATTTGAGTTTATTGCCACAAGCATGCAAAAAAAGAGCTCTGGTATACAAAGAAACCAGCCCCATATACCGGGCCCCCTGTCACATCCTGGGCAGCAACGCACTTCTGTAATGCCCATTGCTCATACTGACCAGCACAGCATGTAACAGATACATGCAAAAGCTAAAAGTAAAAGGTTAAGTTTGGCAAACGTGACGTGGTTGTGAAGGAACGGACGCCCCGGGGTTCAAGTGACATGTGGGGACCGAAATGGCCATTTGAGAAAGCCCTGTTTTCATATCATTGCTTTACTATTTGCTAGGCATTCTGAGAGCTTACATGTAAGTAGATATGACAGAGCATGTGAGGTCTGTGCTAGAAAAAAGAGCTGCTGGAGGGAGGTGTGGGGCCTGCATGGGCTACATCCCCCAGCCTATGATCGAGTCAGCCCAAAGCCTAGCTGGACGTGGCCTAAACCCTCACTAGCGTGACCTAAACCGTAGCTGAACGTGGCCTAGTGGGACCTGGGACTTACCTCCAGAGGAGGGATGACAAACCTATCATCTGGCTCCACTGGCACCTCCATCCAAATGAGTCCCTTGTTGTGCAGCTGCTGCAGGATCTCCTGGTCAAAGTCAGCAACACGTGGCGCTTTCATGGGTTGACCAATGGCGGGCTCAATGGTGGCTGCCCTCAACAGCTCCTGCTCCTTTGAGGAGAGCTGAGCAAACTCACTCTCACCTGAACAAGACATAAGCACAGAAAGAAGGTGTGAGCAGCGCTGAAGGGGGGCAGAGGCATAAGGCTTCATGCGAACTGGGAATGGCACATTCGATCCGGACAAGCATTCATTAGGGCACGACATGAAGCTTTAACACCTGTTGGATGTCATGAAGATGTTCCGCTGTCATCTAAAAAAATAGAGAAGAAGTAAACTCAACAGCCTGTGTTAAACAATTGGTCCTTTTCTGCTACCACTGGACTAGATGACGATACACCATAGCTGTGGGCGCACAAAAGTCAGCAAATCGTCTGGGGCCGGGCTCCTCCTTTTGCTCACAAGTAGTGCACCGTCGACAAGAGGCCAGGTAGGGTGGGGATATAATAATAATTTGTGCTACACCTGACCAACATAATAATTTTGGGGTTTGAAGCCACTGCCACTAGACATTGCATCAATACCTGTTCAGCTCTAAGAGCCTCCATTGTCCTTTCCCCTCATACAGCTTGACCACACACATGGGCAAAGCTTCTATCAACTAAACCATTTCCAAGGTTACGTGATTTGCAAGGCCATCTATGACAGAGAATGTTGCCCGTCAATGCCTCTTGAGCAGGAGTGGCTGCACAGCGGCCCAGCATGCCAATGTGCAGTAGTAAACAGCCAAACAACAAACGCACTCTGCAGGGTTGAAGTGCAGCCTTCACAGTGCACTGAGGGCAAGACACCCCATGCATGGGAGGGTACGTGCGGACCCATGCTTCCTTCCCATGGATGGGAAGGCAGCATGGGTCCCCTTGGATCTCAGCCCAACTGGGCCTGAGAGTTGGTTATCAGGACAATTCTAGGCCAGTAGGCCCTATGGGATGTGCACAAGGCCATTGGATGGCTACATAAAGGGCACCATGATGATTACATTTCATGATGTGCCATAGCAAAAAGTGTCATAGCCCCGCACCTCAAGCTGTTATAAAAAAAGAGAGTGGTCTTTGGTAAAAACCAGAAACGACAACATCTGCCTAGAGGCATATGTACTCACCGGCATTGGCCACAGCCACAGGCCACAGTGGCTGCAGGCTTTAGGGTCTGACTTGGCTTACAGTTTCGGCTTAGTTTAGGATTTAGGGAGCTGTAAGCAAGCAGCCCAACAACTCACCGACATTGACTACCGCCACATGCCACCATGGCTGCAGCGTCAGCTCCTTTGGCTTCTGAGGCAACAGCTCCTTAGCAATGCCCTTGTTCATCCTCCACATCAGCTTCTTGGCCTTGCACTGGTTCATGATGTCAATGTACTGGTTACGCCCAACACCAGCCAAGCGCACAGCATCTGCTGCCTGGAATTGGTACAGGAAACCCAGAGGTCAGCTATGGGCTCTTTGCTACGGTTGAGCAAACTCTTAAGCCTTGGGATTACTCGTACACAGGAAAGCCAGGAATGGCGCACGTGAAGGAGACACAGCTCATGTCCTACCATGACTTTGAAGGCTCCTACTGCAGGTCCAGGGTGCAAAACGACAGGACCATGGCAGCAATGGATGCTCTGATCACTATCATACACTTGATGTTGAGGCTTGGATGTGATTTGCCCTACTGCATGCATGGCAGTGGAAAGTAAGTCTGAAGCCATGTGGTCCAGCTCAACGACCCCCATGCATGATGCTGTTGAGCGGGGTGCCAGTACTTTGCTCTCAGACAGCATGCACCTTTAAGGAAGCAGTGCGCAGTAAGCTAAGCATCAACAGATGATGCAGAAGGTGAATGCAACATGTTTGCTTGCGCTTGGCAGATAGACCGCAAGCTGCTTGGAATTAACACTGCCTGCCAGTGAGCTTCTGCAGTCAGGGATCCCAGCTACTGCTCGGCGACTCAGAGCAGAATATGTGAGGGTTTGACGTATTCCATGCATCCTGTTGCTGTTAACAAGCTTATACGGGCCAGAATCCGTCACGCTGCCAAAAGCACAAGTTCGGATCCCAGCTGTTCAGCATATGGTCCCGGGTAGGTGCCTTGAAGTTGCACAAGGAACTGTGCTAAGACTCACTGAGAAGTTGGGGAGGCGATCATAAGAGAGCTCCTCCCTCAAGGCTTGGTATAGGATGTCAATGTAATATTTGAAGGGGCTCAGACGTAGGATGCGGTTGATATAGCCTGCTAAGTGATAGGGGTACAGCTGCAGCAGCATAACACAGGGGAAACCAAAATACCTTCAGTAGCGTGCTGTGAAGCCAATGAAGATCCTCCTTATAGACAAGTTAGCCTACTCCAAACTAACTGGACTTAAGGTATGCATTGGAGAGGCATGGTATCTGTCTATTCCCTAGCACATTTGGCTGTGCCATATCGAGGTCGACAGGGTGCCTGCATAACTACCTCCCACGAAGTTGAAGAGGCATACCATGATACCAAACTGGTATTCACTTCGTAATTCACAAATGGACACAAATACTGATGGATTATTGTATCAGCACCCTAGTGGTTCCCTTACACCCCTACAAGGTTTCTAGCTGCTGCTACAGTCAAATAGACAGGTCACAACTGAGAATTCAGTAGGTCGACCCACCAGCTGCCTCTGCTGCCATTGGTTAGATGGTCAGAAGGCCCAAGAGCAGATGCCTGGTGCAGGGGTCTGGTATGCAAACTGCTGGAAAGTGACATCTAGGTGCTCCTAACAGTTCTATGCAGAGGCAGCAACACATTATGGGCCTTGCTGTGCGTCTTTGTCTTTCTGCTGTCTGATTCTTGTCTTCCCCAGGCAATCCTCACAACTGCAACCGGTTGTTTGGCCTAGATGATGTCTCAAAAAGGCCTTAAACAGCTGCTATATGCTTTATAAGAGGTATGTAGCCTTTCGGTTCTAAGCTAGTCGAGAAGCATGATCGCATACTTACCCTGTTCCATCCCTTGTACGCCTTGACGAGCGCATCGTAGTATTCTTGCTCGGTGCAGGCTGTCCTCGCATTCGATTTTTCCCACGCATATCCATGGTATATACAGTAGTCTCGAACCCTAGCACAAGAACCAGGGGTGAATAGATGAAGACGCAGGCTGCAGGTTGGGGGTGGTCCACTGCAATCGGCCTTACTGGCTCTTCCACTCCGCAGCTGAGACCACTGCCTTGACACGATCAGGCAACTCCTCGTATGTTTTGCCAGCAGCAACAGCTGTCTTCAAGTACTCCTCAAACACCATGACGGCGAACAAGGCCTACGGGCCTACGATGTTACGCTCTGAACGACATGCGAGAGCAGCAAATACCTTCAGTACTGTACGGATACGGCAGAGTGCCACCTCCGAATGTGCCCCAATGCAGAACAGCTTGAGCCGTTGGGCCTGGGATATCCTCCCGTCTAGCTGCGGAGTTCGCCACCTGTACCGGCTAATGAAGCACTTGTACCGGCCAACCGAAGCGAGGCAAACAGGGCATCCTCGGCAGCTAGTTGGGCCTAGTAGGCTATAGACCTCCAGAAGGACTCCATGTACCTAACTGTGTGCTTCTGAGTAGCAGGACGGGCCGTGACGAGGCCAACGATCCCTCGGATCTCAGAGTTGTAAGGCTTGGTTGGCTGCCTCACAGTTGGGCAGTACTGCCAAGATGCGGAGGGCTGCGGTAGCCGCAGCACGGCTGGCATGTAGGGCAGGTGCGCTGCTGACAGAAGTTCGTTCACTACCTGGGCATGCAGCTGCGTGCTGGTGTGCTTTACCTGCGCGATAACATTCTGCGGATAAGCAGGGTATTAAGCATTTGGAGGCCATGACGTGTCTCACTTAAAAGACAAGGAGCGCTCAAGGCAGGCAGCAATCACAGTGGCCAGGATATGTGCTCGTTCAACGGAACCTGCACTGCGCAAGGGTCCCTAGTCGTGGCACGCAGTGGCATTGAGTCTGTCTAACAACTCTGAGGCGAGGCTGATGTTCTTCATTATCTGTGCAGGCGCTGTGTCTGGCGAAGCTGGCGTGGCCCAAGGGTTGGGTCAGCAGGCCAGTTGCTCAGGGTAGGTCACTTGCCGAGAGCATGCCGAACTCAGAGACTCTTCTATGCAAGGACACACGCTAAAGTGGCTGCAATGGGAGTATTTCAACCATTATGCAGAACCTTTGAAGGCAAAGCAGCAAATGCACTGCTTTGCGTGCAGTTTTTAGCCTGGTGAATACTCCTGCAGTAACGAGATCATGGAAAGCATCTGAACAGTCAAAACTCTCCAGCAGCAGAAAATTAGGACCTGACCATGCAGCAGCATCGATGGATTAACAAGCAACCTGTTGGATGGCACTGCTTAGTCTTGACCCCAAGATCTCCATACGCCACCCTGACTTGCAGCAAGCAGTCGTGTTCAGGATGCGAATCTGTTGTTTAGAGGATTTGTTCATAGAAGCCCGCTGTATCTGCAGACCCCTTGCCCTCATCCCATGCATTACATCCCAGTCAATACGCTTCCCGCGGGCTCAACTTGTTGCATTACCTTCCAATGCTCACAGGACCCAGTCTCTGCTCCCAGCAGCTTCAGCAGCAGTCCCAGCCTTGACCCGTGGCTTTGCTGCTGGTGCCCCTCCTGAGGTTATCCCAAACCCTCTGCAGCAGATTGTTCCCCCCATCATCTCTACTGTCAAGCTTGGGTATGGTGCCCTGGAGGCGGGTGCCAAGGCTGCAGCTGATGCTGTGCTGAGGGGGTCTGCTACACAGAAGACCATCGCATACTTTGCTGATAAGGTGGGTGAAGCAGGGGTGCAGGGGCCTGCGCCGTGGCTGTGGCTGTGAAGGCCTTTGCTGGGGAGGAAACTTTGGATGTGGACGTATGGTTTGCTTGTCCACTGTAAAGAGGGCATGCTGAGACTGAGGGTAAACGGTGGTCAATGCGGTGGGCTCAGTGTTGGGCCCTGTGGTTCCTGGGTCATGTATGCCTAAGATTGTGTATCTGATGTCATGCCAGGTAGCACTGATGCTCTGCATGGCTTTGGGCCAATTTGCATGCACCAGTAAGGGGTTTAGAGTTTAACTTTGTACTCCCCCAGGAGCAGGGGTACACTAGCTCGCAAACGTACCACACACTTGCCTGGGAGACAAGTTCATTAGACATAGAATGACACATGCCCATGCCAACCCCTCTATCACATTTGCTGACACGCCATGGCAAAAGTGCCAGAGCTCTTACTACGACAATGTTGACATGACATAGCTGGCGAATGGTTGGGTGCAAAGGTTCAACCTGATTGTCCCTGTCCTTCCTCCCGCTTATTCGTTGCTGCCTTCCCTATGCGTTCTCAGGTTCTGTTGTCTGGGACCTTTGTTGACCCGTCTGACCTGGACATTGCCAAGTGGGCAGGCTGGTTGGCTGACAATGGCTACACCAATGGCCAGGGCTGGGCCGCCATCAGCAAGGCAGTGTCAGGCAGGCTGGCTGCAGGCACACTGAGTGCTGCTGAGGTGGAGGTGCTGGTGCATGCTCTGCAGTCCACAGGAAACTATGACAGGGACCTCTTCCAGGGCTTTGCTAACATCGCCAAGGTAAAGAGCAACCTTGTTCTTGCAGGGGACAGGGGTGTATGAGCTGCAAGTGTGACAGCCTGGACACGCTCTCTCTGTGAAGGGTATCAGAGCTGCACTTGCTGCAGTCTGGATGGATCAAGCTTGCTGTGAGCCTGCAGGCGGGACCCACGTCATTGTTTGGGCACAATACTTGAGAATAATAGGCAGTGCCAGGAGTGGTATTTAGGTTGTCAGAAGGCCAGCATAGACTCCTTGGAGGACCTCTACCGCTGGATCCTGTGGCTCAATAATTGTGTGTCAGAATCACAATTCAGATGGCCCCCTCATTTGCACTGACGCTGTCATTCGGCTACAATTGCTGTCATCGATGTTCCATGAATTGCAGGGCTGGAGCCTACAAGGATCTGGGAAGACTTGCTTTGTGCTGCTGCGTTCCCACAGTACTGCTATGTGCTTCTGTTTCTGCAGGCTCGTTTTACCGAGTTCGAGACCCCAGGCCTGTGCCGCCTTGTGGCTGCCTTTGCTGAGAATGACCACTTTGACCAGGATCTCTGGGATGATGTGGCAGACAGCATTGCCTACTGCAACCACTACTTTGCACCTCTGACTGTCAGGTGAGTCAGGGTAACAAGTCTGATGGTGGTGAGGTAGCATGTCCTTAGGGCTCTAGGTTATTGTTTGTGACGCTAGACTCCGGCTCGTTACCGTCAATCTTAGCCCAGGGTTTTTGGCAATGTATCTGTCATAGTCCCTGGTTCGCACCACGTGAAATCCTAATTAGTATTCACCTTAAGAGCGCTTCATTTGTATAGCCAAGGCACGCAAATGGACGGTAATTCAGCCAGGCTTGGCTTCGGGCCATTGTTACCGATGTTTGGACGTGACTATGGAGGTTCCTCAACTGCGTGGGACCAGGAGTGATCAGGAGTGGTCTCAGCAAGATTGCCAGGCCAGTTTCATATGAGCAGAAGCCCACCTTCATCCTGGATATGGTGCAGGGGACTTAGGGTAGTTCTATCTTTAAGGGCTAGCATGGAGTGTGTAAATAGTGCTATTTCCAGTGTCAGTTTGCCCATGCTCAAGCAGTGGCAGAGCTTTATTTTGTCCTGGACAGAAGTCAGAGAGCTACGCAAGGAGTCTGCGTATGGGTGTCGTGGACATACGCATTCGGTCACTGGACCAACGCACGTGTCGGGAGCGAGCCTTGCAGTACGTTGTGCTGAAATGATTTGACACCGCAGACACCGCAAATCATTTTAGCACAACGTACTGCCGAAGGCTCGCTCCCGCTGCAGAGGCCCAAGGGATGGGGAGTTTAGTCATTGGTGGTCCAGCAACGTGCTTTGGGTTGAGTAACAGCACCTCATGCTTGACCGTTCTCAAAGGATACCTAAATTTTGTGTGCTGATGGTCATAACACAAGGAACTTTAGGGCTATGCACGGCTCTTGCATAAGCGCAAGGCGAGCGGCTGGTAGTGAAGTTACAGCTTGCCAGGCAGATTATGAGACGGGGCAAATAGGGGCATGTGGCAGATCACATGCCAGCGTTGGTGCGGCACATTCTTTGGTTGTGAAGAGGTGCCTCATAAGCTGCACATGTATTAGCTGCCAAGCTCAAATCACATATCACTTCTGGTTTTAAATGCATCCTGGATGAACATAGGTTACAGTCCGACATATACTAGAGGCGTGAATGGCTACATACGCTATTGAATGGGTAGGCAGTTCAGTGAGTTTTGCAGCTCCTGGAGACCAGGATTGTCAGAACCCTGAGCTCCTGCTCACTTGTGGTTGTGAACGCATTCTGGATGAACATATGTTACGGTCCGACATAGACTCCAGGCGTGATGGCTACTCAAGCTATTGAATGGGTAGGCAGCTCAGTGAGTTTGCGCAGCTCCTGGAGACCAGGATTGTCAGAACCCTGAGCTCCTGCTCACTTGTGGTTGTGAACGCATCCTGGATGAACATAGGTTACGGTCCGACATAGACTAGAGGCGTAAATGGCTACATACGCTAGCTATTGAATGGGTAGGCAGCTCTGTGCTTCGGCAGCTCCTGGAGACCAGGATTCGTCAAAACACTGAGCTCCTGCTCATGGCTTAGTTCAAAATATAATGTCGGGTTGGGCGTGCTCGTTTAGAGCCTGTCAGCCACATGAGTTTTTGGGAAGAGTAGCAACTCAGATACTTCATCAAGCCATCCTGCAAGGGAATGCTGAAGAGCTGAGCTGTTTTTCTTTGGCCCACCGGCTGTATAGGGCCGAGTAGGTGGTCTCGTGCTTTGTTGGAAGGAGAGTGTGTTACAGATCCGTAAGAGAAGCTGTTGCTAGTCATGTGTTAGCACCAAGCATTGATCTGGGTGCTGGGAAGTATAAGAAATTCCTGGAAGCGTGACCCCATTGTGCATCCGTACAACTAGTTGCAAGTGCTGCCAGCACAGCTTATGGTCAATGCATCAAGGGGCTCACGGAAATCATACTGGCAGCTATCTGTACGCTGGTACTCTCAATGTGGACCAGGTTACATGAGGTTTGGAAATATGAATGGGAAGCAGCTGCGCCACTGTTACCGCTCACTACCGAGGGCTTGTGAAGGGTTCAGCTGCTCCCTCATCCATTAGCTGCTCTATATCCAAAGGTGGGCTACGAAGCCTCGTGCCTTCTAGGAAAGCTGGCATTACTTTTGGCAAGCAGTGTTTTGTAGACTGTAGAAGTCTGCTTGCACCATCAGAGGGTGCAGCATCTAGTGAGTGAAGCCTCTGTATGTCCATGTTCAGTAAGCGTAATTAATGACTGAGAGAGAGAAAGAGATCTACGCGAGGAGACCGTATACCATTCTCCAGCGTGGGATTGTGGGAAGGGTTCCTTGGTGTAAAGATTACATGGACCCTTTATCATTGCTTAGCGTACTTAGTGACTCTCTCTAGGAGCTGGTAGGAGCACAGGATGGCCACGCATGCACACCAGCATGCTATTGGGAACTGCATAAGGCTGAAGAGACAGGAGGGGGCATGCGGCAGATGTGCATGTCGGCTAGCGATGTACCACGGCAACTCCATGAAGCCATCTGTACATGTGAGCTGCGCATCTCACCTGCCGAGCTGCATGCACTCCTTGTACAATGGGTGGGCTCATGTTGCTTTGGGATGGTGGGGCTGTGTAATGCCGTCCAGAGCGAAGGCTGGGCCCTGTCAGTGCTGGGCCTGGGGGCTTGGGACAGGAATATGAGCATAGTGGCATCATAATGCCACCTATATGGATTCCGGTACTCTTAGCATAGATCAGGTACGTGAGATTTGGAGTATGAATGAGAAGCAGCTGGGTATTGCACTGATTAGCCTTTCAAAGAGGGCTTGTGTAGGGTCCTGCTGGGGGCTTGGGACAGAAATAGGAGCCGGCCTGCAGCTGCTCACCTAGGACCCAGTCCTAGCCTTGCTTAGTTGGGCCCACACTAGTTTAAGTGAGCAGTACCAGTTCTACGTGTGCTCATGCCATGTGAGATACCTGTCATGGATGCTCCATCCAGGCATCTGCTTGGTGCTGTGATGTTCGCTTCACAGGTCACTTGCAATGGCCCTGAAGAGCTCCAGCTCCAGCCAGTTGCCGTCATTGCAGGTAGCTAGATACCTTGTGTTTGGTCGTTTTGACCCAGCTGCCTGCAGCCACACGTTATATTTTTGGTTTCTTTGTTTGTCTGTATTACTGCAAGCAGCACTGTATTACTGCAAGCAGCACTAAAATGCAAGGACAGGTACAAGATATTCATCGTGCATGGGGAGGATCAAAGTTTTAACCCGACATTGACATGGGGATTTGGTTGTAGAGCATGACTTTCCAAGCTGATTCACCAGCTATTTGGCGCATGCGGGGCATGAGCAAAAGTAGGTTCAGCATGGCAGTTTAGTTGGCACATGCCTTCTCCCTTTCTTCTGGACTGAGCGGTCCCTTTTTGGAGGGTACTGACTGCCCTGCCCCTGCTGTTGCTGTCTTGCAGCCTTCCAGAGATCGCTGGGGTCTTTGCTGCCTATGCCAAGTACCGGTGCGACCGCGGTGATCTGTTCATCCCCTTGGCTCGTGCCATCTTTGAGGACAGGCTGAAGGCACTGGATGACAAGGAGTTTACAAAGGTAGGGGGCTGGACAGCCAACACATATCCCATTCTCTATGCCGTCAAATCCTAAGTGTATCCCTGAACCATCCATCTTTTCAGGCCCATGACTTCAATACCGCACTGCTGAACGTCTCTAAAAGCAGCTAGTTCTTTGTGTTGCTGGGTTGTCCTGGCAGAATGATTTCCTTGCTTGGTTTGGGTGATGGACATGTGCTTGAATGTGCTGGGGTGGAAGGCAGCTAGAAGCAGCACCTTCCTGTGCCAAGTACCTTATGTTTATGAGGTGGACCCAGCAAGTGCAGCGTCTGGTGGGTGCTCCTGTAAGCAGACTGGCTTTGAACAATATTCTATGTATGTGCTAGACATAAGATGGAGGCAGTCATGAAAATGTCTGCATAATGTGGGTATGTGTCAGGATGTTTGAAGCTCAGGTTTTGACTTTTTGTCATTCGCTGCCCTAGGTTGTTGGCAGCCTGCTGTCCTCCTTCAAGTCCCTGGAGTTCTGGCCTGACTGCACTGAGGCCATCCTGGTGGAGGCAGAGCTCAGGCCAGCAGGCACACTCAGCCCTTCAGACCAGGCACTGACAGCAGAGGTGGAGGCCAAGGTAGGCAGGGAGGGGTTGTGTGTGTGTGTGGGGAGGGGGTGATTCAGGGCCTGGTTGGTGTAGGAGAGGGCACATGTGCAGGTTTTTGCAGGCTGGAAATTTCATTTCCATCTCATGTGTTGTTCTAGTAGAGTGAGTTGTGCACTTGCCTTCTTTGACTGTACGGGGCAGTTCAGGACATGGCACCTGTAATCAGCAGGGCCCCTCATGATGTTCTGCCTGGCTGCAAGATTAGCAATACCCCTACTATGCTAATTGCAGACCAGCATGTGTGGTAGTGGTGTATAACGCACCTGCAGCAGTAGCAGCGTTTATGGTCGTGGTGGATACTCTCTGCCATCCACAGCTTCTGACCAGCCTTCTTTCTGTATTTCTTGCTCCACTCCAGCTGCGCTCCTACACTGGTGGGCCTCTGCCCTGGTTTGATGGCGGCTACAAGGATGAGGAGCACTTCCATGGCAACCCCTTTGGGCAGTACAACCTCTGGGTTGCACGTGATGACCTGTTCCCACAGTACTACAAACCATCAGACATCAAGGTGCTCAAGGAGGTGCTGGCATCATCTAACAGGGCATGAGAAGGAAGAGCAAAGCACCTTTGTGCTGCTTGGCTTAGGAGCAGGGTTGGGTAATAGTGCGTGCCACAGCCTGTGCCCGTGGTAATGTCTTGATTGAAGCGTAGTGGCTTGTTTCCTTGGTAGTTGCTGGTTGGAGATGCTGCAGTTGGGCTGACTTGGATGGGTGTGAGGAGGAGCAGGAAAGCACAGCAAATTGTGCAGGTACAATTAAGCGGCGGCTGGGCTACAGTCATGTCTGTACTGTAGCGCTATTGTATAGCATGACCCCGGGAGCAGTTGGATAATGAGCTTTAGATGCAGGCGAGTGCTTGACAACTTGGTACATGGTAATCCTTTTGTGCAGCGCGACTGATCTTTGGCTGTGCCCATCGTCTGCACTAGAAGGTTCGACGGGGGCCGCTGGGTCTCGCTGGAAGGTGAATTGGCGGGCCGATCAGGCACTGCAGCACTGCTGAAGATCACTCTTGAGCAGTAGGGCATGTCTTGTTCCCGTGTCAGGCTGGTGGGTCGTTATGTCACGGTGGACATGCTTGTTTGATATGTTTTTCGTAATTAGCGGGCTTACACATTAAGTCATACATGGGCATGCCTTATGGTAGGCTGGCCCAGTGTAATCCTTAAACCAATGGGCCCCTCCCTTAATCTTACGCGGGCGGGAGGGCACCTCACGCCCCTCTCTGCGTAGCTCTCTCTCTCTCTCATGCATGGGCATGCCTGAAAGTCAAAAGAGGTGGGAAGACCGGAAGAAATATCATAGAGCCGGGGACCAGCGCCGAGAATCTTCATCCGATGACAGTCGTCCAGCAGTACTGCAAGTGCCCGTGTACTTGAAGGACACATACATAACATAACAAACATTTAAGGTGTGGCAACCGCAAAGGGCTGCTAGGTCGAACCGACCAAACACACCATACAGTACATGTTTTGTATTTCTAAGTTAGAAGGAAGTGTCATTACAATCGCAGGAATCGAACTTGCGTACATGAACTGGCCTTACCTGGTAAGGGGGAGATGCATGTCGTCATGAGGTCCAAGCATGGCTGTAATGGAAGCAGTTACCTGCTATGGCTGAGAGTGTTGTGTAGTCCCGAATGGATCGTTAGGGACAGGCAACCGATATATATATATATATATATATATATATATATATATATATATATATATATATATATATATATATATATATATGGCAGGCAGGCGTGTTACAACTAAGGGTGCACTGGTAGAACTAAGTTGCTACGAATTTGGTAGAGGTTTGTAACAACTGCGCCAGCATAACTAGCCTCGTAGACGTTCGTAATTGGCCGACATCCTTAGTAACTAGGGCTGGCGGGTTAGTAGCTGCCTTTGTGGACTCCTGTCTGTAGGGCAGTCCTGTATGCCCCTGCAGCTGGAAGCAAGGTTGTGGGTAAGGGCGGGAGGCATCACTTTAATTTGCGCCAGAATGAAGCCCTAACCCAACCGTCGCCACAAGCCGATCGATTGGAAGTGGCTGCAATGGGTGCTCTCACCAGCGAGTCTATCTTGGAATGGGGATTGACTCTGTAGTAGTTCAGCCCAAAGCGTCAGAGTAAGACAGTATGATACGGCTCGATATCATGCGAGCATTACTTGTCAAGAAGTTGTTTGACCATCAAATTGTCCGGTGGGATTTGAAGCAAAGAAACCCGGCAATGCCGTCACGATACAGGGTGATTAACTATCAGTGCAGCAGGCTACGGTCGTTTAAATAACCCAATGCATGCTGAGCTCCTCCAGAGCCTTCCCTTTGCATGCAGCAGATTGTCTCCTCCATCATTTCAACTAAGTAATGCTGTATATGGGCCCCTTGGAGGGAGTTGCCAAGGCTGCATTGACGCAGTACTAAGGGGATCTCCTATCTAGATTTGCTACACAGAAGACCATCGCATACTTCAATTGCTGGCCAAAGGTAAGTGAGGCGGGGCTCGCCAGTGGCTTGCTTTGTTGGGACGGGGTTAGGTGCAACCCACTACGCCTCCGGGCCCCAGGGAATCCAGTTCTAGCTTTTTCTTTGGCAGCCGGTTAGCTTTCTGAAGTGTGTAAAGCTACCTTCCATTTCCAGCGGGGATGTTCAACATCAACACAGATAGCTTGTCCAGAGTGAGGAGGTTATGTGTTCTGGGCTCGGAATGATAGTGGGCCTATCTATAGTAGGGCCTACTCCCTTATCCAAGGGATTTTTCCCTTTTTCTGCGTAGTTCTCTCTCTCTGTAGTGACTGAGGGTCCTATCTCTTCAAGAGCGGGCTTAACATGGAGTGGCCCCAGGGCATCATCTATGCCTCTGATTCTCTATTCCGATTGCCCTGAGAGCCAGCATTGGTGGTCCACCTTGTTTAGGGTCTAGTTGTGTGCCCCAGTTAGGGTTTCAGGGATTACCAAGCACTCTACCAGGACTATGGGTAGAGTACCTGTCCTCATTACGAATTGCTTGCCCGGGAACAGCTCGGCCAGCAGTGGGCATAGGATAGCAGATTCACATACATGCCAAGCAGTTTAAGGCATACCTGGCAACTGGCTGGGTTTAGATGGTCTCGGATCGTCGCTCCTATGCCCCTTGAGTTCACTCTTTACTGCCCTTCTCTATGTCGCCATAGGTTCTGCTCTTCGGCACCTTTGTTGACCCGTCTCACCTGGACATTGCCAAGTGGGGGGGCTGGTTTGCTGACAATGTTATTGGCTGCACCAATGGCCAGGGCTGGGCCGCCATCAGCAAGGCAGTGTCAGGCAGGCTGGCTGCAGGCACACTGAGTGCTGCTGAGGTGGAGGTGCTGGTGCATGCTCTGCAGTCCACAGGAAACTATGACAGGGACCCCTTCCAGGGCTTTGCTAACATTTCCAAGGTAAAGGCGAATCATGCTTATGCTGCAAAGGGGTCTGTGAGATGCACTTGTGACATCCTGGACATGATGTGTCTGCACATGCTTGAGAGCTTGCCCTGATCCTTCGGGCAGGGCCAGTTTCACTGGGCTTCCACAGTTGAGAAGATTAGGCACTATCAATGGAACACCCCTGTTACTGCATGGTTGGTACGTAAGCTTTGGGAATGATGTACTGCAACATCTGGGGTGCTTGGTTTCAGCATGAGCCTTACAGTTTGCTAGGTCATCCGCACTGACACAGGGATTAAGCAACAGTTGCTGTTCAGTTCCCATTGTATCATCCTATCCCACATGGGTGCACAGGGCTCAAGCCTACAAGCATCTAAAAAGACCTGCTTTGTGGTGCTGCTCCCCTCATAATGCTGTGATGTGCTAGTGTGGAGGCTCGATTCACCGAGTTTGAGACCCCAGGCATGTGCCGCCTTGTGGATGCTGTTGCTGAGAACGACCACCTTGACCAGGACCTCTGGGATGATGTGGCAGACAGCATTGCCTATTGCAACCACTACTTTGCACCTCTGACTGTCAGGTGAGGCAGGGAAACAAGTCTGATGGTGGTGAGGTAGCATCTCGTCAGGGCTTGGGCTCCAGGTGCTAGGTTACAGTCGTGATGTGATGCCCTGGCTCTAGCTCATCAAGATCTATCTTAGCGGAGGGTCATTGGCAGTGTCTCTGTCATTGTCATGAATCCGCATCACGTGGATTCCTGAGCCGCATCCGCGCTTCCTTGGTACCAACAAGGTGGGGGTCGATGCAGGACGATCAAGGATGGCTTGGCTTCCGCACTAGAATCTTGTTTAAATAGGACGGACTTCGACGGTCCCTCGTCTGCATTGAGACCAGCTGTATATAGAATGATCTCAGCTCGATTGGTAGGCGCTTTTTCAAGGTTCTAGCATTTTGGCGAATGCAAAAAGGCAAGGTGCTGCTCATGGCCATTATTGCATGGGCTACATGGATCTAGCAGCTGCATTTAGCAGCATCCCTTCATGTTGGGGCTAGTAAGCACTGGGCTGCTCCAGTCCGCATGGTCCACATTGCATGAGGTTTCAAAAATTGTCGGTTGGTGGTAGATTGTATCCATCCTAGCGGCATGGCGGTTCATGAGAATGGGAGCCCTTTGCTGTGCTTTGTGATGTCTGGGATGTCAGGAAGGTGAAAGGCTGCGCGTGGCCATCTTTGCATGGGGGCTGAAAATGGTGTTTTTTAAGAATGTATGTAGACATCCTAGCAGGAAGGGTGCGCGGGACTGGAAAGCATACATTGTCCCTTGTGGGCAATGTGTTGGAACTGGATGAGAACAAAATCCATCAGCAGCCACAAGAAGCAAGTATATGTCAAGAAACTTCAGTGCGGGTGAGGGACCCTGGTGCATGAAACCCAAAACATGGTCTGTAAGACCAGAGGCATCCCAGCAGCATGAAGATATGGGAGTAGCGAGACACAGCTTGAAGGTTTTAGCATTCTGGTGAACTTCGATGCAAGAAGCCAAGCTGCTGCAGGCTTGTGGCCATCATCACATGGGCTGAAACATGCGTGCCATGCTATAGACTACTGCACGGGTGTTCTGGCAGCATGGCGATTTGGGAAGGGGGGGCAGATTGAGCTTTTGGGTGTTAGTCAAAACCTGAGGTGCTGCTCATGGCCCACATGGCATGCAGCCTGTCACAGGTCTGCTGTGATTGTCATCTCAGCAGACAATATCATAGGCTACAGACCATGGGCATTCCAATGACATACAGGTGCGGGAACGGGAAGTAGGTGTGAACTTCTTGTGGCTTATATTCAACCTTTCAAGAGGCAAACTTGTAGAAGGCGACCCTTACAGCATGTAGACAAACCAGGACCTGCTAGGACTGTAGGCTTTTTAGCGGCATGGTGACTTGAAAAGGGAGGGAGTTCTGCTTCTTGTAGGTCACATTCATGAAGTATCTTGATGAATTCTGACTTTCAAGAAGCCGAGCTGCTGCTTATGTTCCCTACTGCATGAAACCGAGAACAATGGCCTTGACTGTATGCATTCTAGCAGCGCAAAGAATTGGGGAAGGTGAATCAGCTGGCCACTGCTTGTGTTCCATACAACTATGTGAGCTTGGGGAGCGAGAAGCTGTGCAGTATTTGCAGTTACATGTTCCATCTGAATTGCCAACATGCTAAGCACATGCCCATGGCCCTTGTTGCATGAAGCCTAGAACATGTGATGCTTCAAAGGATGGGAAGCAGCTTAACCGTGATGGTGCTCTTTTGGATTGGGATTCATGGTAAGGTGTGGATGTAGTGCCCTTGCAAATCATGGAGCCCATGACATGGTCTGCAATTGGACTGACAAGATATCATTGTGTGCTCCTTGGAAGGGAGCTTTTGGTAGACTAATTTAAGTTGAGTCTAATGGCCTTCCACAGAAGGACTGCTAAGGATTGCTAAAGAGCTATAAGCTCTAAACCCAGAATCTGCCGATCACGTGGAATCTAGAACTTAGTCTTCCGCATTCATAGGGGGCCTTGTGACCCGAGGTGGAGTAGCCAGATACACGAGATTTGGCAATATGAATTGGAAGCGCTGATCCAGTCACTAGCCTCTTAAAGAGAGCTTGTCAAGGGTTTGGCTATCTTTGCATCTATCCATTAGCTACTCTACATCTGGAGGTGGGCTACAAAACTTCGTACCTGCAGTCAAGGTTGGCATTTTGGCGAAGCAGTGTTCTCTATAATGCTAGAGTCTGCTTGCAGCATTAGGGGGTGTAGCATCTACTAAGTGTAGCCTCTATGGCAACTGGCACGTACGTTTATGTCCATGTTTCGGTAAGAAATGGGTAGTAGTATCTGGACTTGGGGACCAAGACCAAGGGCGGGGACTTGGTGGCAAATGAAGGAATTAGATTCATGACAGAGTTTGTTGCTTGTGTTCGTTCTTCCATCCGCTGCTTCAGATCCTCCAGCCTAGCTTTGTACTAGTCAAGTCGCTGGTGACCAGCAGGCTTGATTCAATATTAGGCTCCAGGATCAAACGGCACAGGCTTACTTGGCAGAGGTTGTCAATAGCTGCTGCAAGTTGGACCAACAAGCAAAGATGTGACCGGCGGCTATGTCATTCTGTTGGGACATAAGGGCCGGATGCTGCTCATTGGCAGGATCCATTCCCAAAGAGCATAAGCAAGTAACCCCTACCCTCCCCCCCCCCCCCCCGCATCCTTACTCCCCAAGAATCTGAAGCCATGCACTACATTGGTCAGATGTACCCGATGGTAGCTGAATGAGCTTATCTGGGTGTGTGTTGGGGACACTTGCCAGTACCTGTGAAGTAAGCTTAGTTCCTGGGATGATCTCACTTTAGCGCTTTACCACATGGGAGCAGGACAGCACCACCTACGAGGGGACTTGAGTTGCCATGGTTCAATAAAGTGGTGTTCCATTGACTATCTAGCACTCGATAGTTAAACAGCTCCATTGTGGGAGTTGAATAGGCTTTTACACTGCCTTGCGGATGTCCATGGTGCCGCTTCTTCCCCCATCCAAGGCGAGAGTCGAGGGACAGCAGGCTGGGCAACCCCATGCCTTGTAGCAAAATGGGCATTGGTAGATAATTGAGGTCTACTTGCTTCACCAGGGGTGACAGCGTCTAGTGAGTGACACCCCTGTTTCTGGCGACTGGCACGTACATGTGTGTCCTTGTTTAGGTAAGCAATGCACTTACCGACGGTGCTTAAGAGCTGGTTGGGAACAGGATGCTTGGGCATGCATAGCAGCGTATTTTAGAGCCTTCTAAATGGGGACTGCATTCGGCTGACGGGACTGGATGGCATGCAGCAGGTGGTCATGTCAGCTGGGGTGTAGACAAGTGTCTCCTCTATGAAGCCATGTGTGCAGCCGAGCTGCATACCCCACCTGCTGCATTCACTGGTGGCACAACAGGTCAGCTCCTGTGGAGTTAGATATAAGATATACTGTTGCTGTGAAGATATCTAGAATGCCTGACCTCAAATGCATAAGATGTAGTAAAGCTTTTGGATCCAGGGCCAAGACCATGGGCAAGAATCTGGGGAAAAGTGGTGAATTATCTTCATGAAGCGATCCAGTGTTTGTGTTGGCTGCTACATTTATTTTTAACCGGCTGCTTCACAAATTATAGCTGGAAGATCATATGGCACAAGTGCAGGTGGCACAGGTTCTCATAGTGTCAGTACCTATGAGAGACATAGCTGCCGGCGGGTCACATTATTGCTCATTGCCCCAATTGGAGCAGCTCTTGTTGCTCAGTGGCTGAATCCATCGCCAAAGAGCACATGCGACTTGCTGCAGCATAACCATAACCACCTCCATTGGATTTCCAGGGGCCCTTCTGCTGGCCCCTGGAGAGCTACAGCTGAACTTAAGGCACTGCAGTACATGTATCAGATGTATGCAATGGTAGCTGAATGACCTTATCTGGGTCTGGTGGGGACACTGGCTAGTACCTGTGTGAAGTGAGCAGTCATCGATGCATCTCACTGTTTCCGTAATGGCGTGGGAGCCACCTAAGAGGGGCTTTAAGTTGGCAGAAGTAGGTTTTACACCCCTCTAGTCTGACTGGCACTCAATAGCCACCACAGCAGTTCATTATCATAGTGATAGCAGCTCCAGTACTCATATGCGATGTTGGAAGTCTAAACCCATGGTGAAAAGGTGTTGCTCAGAGGTAATATTGCTTGAAGGACGGCTTGTGCCATGGGCGTGTGCTGTGGTCTCTTATGGCTTCCTGATGCCAGAGAACTTTCATTGCATATGCAATCAGAGCACGCAAGATTGACACATTGCATGCTTGAAGTCCTGTGCTTTTTGAGCAATTAGTGCTCCTTGTGCAAGCCGTGGAGCAACACAAAGGGCTATGCAGTGCTATCCAACAAGCGGATCGTAATGCTACCGTTCACTACATCCCCCTGGCCATAGGCGTAGCTGGCAGCATCTACAAGGAACTCAGCAGCCACCTGGTCGCTCTCGGCGTGAATGGACAGGAACTTAAGGCAACAATTAGGGCAATTCACCTGAAAACCACGAACCTGCTCCACTGGATTTACACAACTAAACAAAAGAAAGAACGCATCAAAGAGAAGAAAGCGAGCCCCATGGAAGCGCAAACGCAGATAACAATGGTGGGTGGGCGAGATGCCCACCCAAATCTTGGTATATCCCATGGTAGAGGCCACGAGGCCAGGTCTCCTGACCTCAGTCGCCTCTCCCTTAACTTACGCAGGCTGGGACTGTGGCAGAGGCTCTGCCTCTTCCTCAGTTACTCAACTAGCCTGGCGTAGCTCTTCTTCTTCTTCTAGTGCTCCTTGCCAAATCCTGGTGCGCTTGGATGTGAATACTTCACACGAGCTTGTGGGAAGAGGAGCAGCTCAGCACGGACGAACATGTCTTTGTACATGGTTTGCTGGCAAGCTGAGCTGCTCTTTGAGCCCCACCAGCTTAATGCATGTCTGGCTGGATGAAGTAATGCGCCTTATCAAGGGGGACATGATGGCACGTATATTGGCTGCTGGTGACCTTGGGTATACAGCCATTGGTGGGAACAGCATGGTATGCATATGGTCGGAAGGTGCTTTCACCTCGGTTTC
Source organism: Pseudopediastrum boryanum (assembly GCA_963556185.1). Classification (NCBI taxonomy): domain Eukaryota; kingdom Viridiplantae; phylum Chlorophyta; class Chlorophyceae; order Sphaeropleales; family Hydrodictyaceae; genus Pseudopediastrum; species Pseudopediastrum boryanum. The sequence goes on from OY744506.1 coordinate 6,729,036, forward strand.
TTCTCGACCCACTGGTTATATCCTGGTGTGTACTGACTGCTTTGCCCCCGCTGTTGCTGTCTTGCAGCCTCCCAGAGATTGCTGGGGTCTTAGCTGCCTATGCCAAGTACCGATGCGATCGTGGTGACTTGTTCATGCCCCTAGCACGTGCCATTTTTGAGAACCGGCTGAAGGCACTGGATGACAAGGATTTTGCAAGGGTAGGGACTGGACAGCTTGTTTTTACTCTTTTGAATTGCAAAGGCATTTTAACCACATGGCTGCAATAACGGAGAGAGAGAGAGAGAGAGCTACGCAAGGAGGCTCATGAGGCGTCCTCCCGCGTGGGGTTTGAGGGAAATGCGCTGTTCCAGATGATTTGGCGCTGACCATTTACCATTTAAGCTGGGGGGCACTGCGGCCACTGATCCCAGTCCCGACTTGCTGCGGTATCTGCGGCTGCCAACTTCGAGCTGAAAGCTGTCGCTGCTTGGCTGACACCGCTGCGAATCCCACCAGCTAGCTGGTGAATCTGCTGCTGCTTGACGCCGAGGCTCTCGTGAAGTGGAGCATCAAGGCATTCCTCCGGTAACCTTGGAGTCCATATGAGCTGCATGTCAGAGTTCAGTCATGTACCGCGCCACACTCGCCATTCGACAAGGCCCTCTAAACCCAGTGAAACTCTGGGCGGACGCGTTAGTCCTACCACCGAACTACCGTCCTAAGTGGTATTTGCATGTGCGTGAAGAAACCTGGGTCCACGCACACCCCTTCGAAGAATGACGTAGGTGGGACTCGAACCCGCGCGGCCATTGATCGAGAGAGAGAGAGAGAGAGAGAGAGAGAGAGAGAGAGAGAGAGAGAGAGAGAGAGAGAGAGAGAGAGAGAGAGAGAGAGATCTACGCGAGGAGACCGTGTATTGTTCTCCAGCGTGGGATTGTGGGAAGGGTACCTTGGGTTAAAGATTACACGGATCCCTTACCATTGGGCGGCCATTGAGCGCGGCCATTGAGCGACAGACACTACCACTTTCGATAGCCTTATCACGACCACTATGCCATACCCCGAGATCGGCTCTCTCAAACCGACCCATGACTGAAAGTCTTCACCCGAAGTTTCCAACCTCCGGGTGTCTTGAGTGGGGCTCGAACCCACAACCTCCCGCTTTTGAAAGCAGGGCTTTAAACCATTGAGCTACCGGGACACATGGCTGCAATACCAGGCTGCTCAAGGTCTTACTGATCATTATCTCCTGTGTGTTGCCGGCTTGTGCTAGCATTGATCAGCTCCCTGCCATGTTTAGGCATGCCAAAGCTGTGCCCTATATATCAGTGCTGGGCCTGGGGACAGGAATAGGAGCCAGTCTGCACTCGCTGCTAGTCCTTGTGTGGGCCCTACACACACTAGTTCAAGATGAGCAGCACCAGTTCTAGGTGTGCTCATGTCTGAGGTTCGTGTAAAGGATGCTGGATCCAGGCATTTGTCCTGGGGCTTCCCTTCATGCAGGTCCTTAGCAGGTGCCCCAGTAGTCAGTGCTGCTTATGCATTCTGCTGGATATCATCAGGGGCGGGAAGCGAGGGCCCTTGCTGCTGCTGCTGCCTCAGCTGAGGATGATGTGTCCCCTTGCCATGAGGCTTAGGCGATGTACACTCAGCTGGTTTTTCCTTAGCGTCATTGCAAGCAAGAGGCGCTGATGGTGGCTGGTTTACAGGCTCTCATTAGCGGTGGTGATCCATGTGGTCCGTTACTACCACCGCTTAGTATGGTAGGGCAGGACAGGCAGGGACCAAATGCTGAAATTGTGTAAGGTAGTCAAGCTGCTGCTCATTCCCATCATTGCTTGGCACAGACTGCCATGGAGGTTCAGAATATACCAAAGAGTAGTGGACAGAGTCAGTGTATTGCAGGTTGTTTGGATCACTGGGAACCAGATTCTGATGCCGTTCTGGAATTGACCAGAGTCAGAATTTCTAGAGTCTGTTTCTGACTCTGGCTGCTCATATTGCTGAAGCTTTTGCAGTTGGGGCAGATGTCGGTGTTGCAATATCCATACCAATAGGCATGCTTGCGACTGTGCAGTGTGCCTGGTAGGTATTGCATCATTCGTATCTGTTCTATGGTTGTAAGCAGTGTGGTACTGGCCAGGTACTCGAGGTGCTGACTGTCAATGCGATGCATTTGGCTCTGCATTGGGTATCTGATGTAATCTCTCATGCTGTTCATATGGATCTTGGTGTGTCCTGCTGGGATCTGTGTCCCTTGTGTACTTGACCTCAATAAGCGTAATTTGAGCCTGAGATGTCATCCATTGACCCTCTGGGGTCCTTCTAACCGACTTGCGTCGATACAGGACAATGTCTGGCCGAGAGCCGGCTGCTTTCAGCTGTGCCTTGGATAGCAGATCGGCCGGGATGTTACCGACTGTCTTGTGCAGGTGCGCTGCACCTGAATGTGCCCATTTGGCAGCATTTCCACCGTTATTGTAAACAATGCTATCAGCCCCACGATCGCCACTTGCGATAGCCTTGGTGTTGATGCGCACTGCTTGTGTCTGAGTTACTCGCTACTCACACATGGGCCATTGAATAAAACTTTGACTGGCTGCTATATATCTCTGCTGGGACTTAGCAAGCAGTGGCATGTTGCTCATTATTGGCTGGATCCATTCCCAAAGAGCACAATCAGGCGACTTGCTGCAGCATGCCAGCAACCCGCCCCATCCCCCCCGCTGTAAGGGACACAGCCCCTAACCCGTTTGACAGCTATCTTTGAAGCCATGCACTGCAAATATCAGATGTAGCCATAGTAGCTTAGTGACCTCTTCTGGGGGTTCTGGGGACACTGTGTGAAGATGCAACAGGTGTAGCAGTGCAGCGATTGACACCTGCATGACCAATTACGTCCTGGTAGGTACACATACGATTGTCACTCACAGGTGTGACATCCCTCTGGTTGGAAGCACCTTCAGTCGACACCAGCTGAAAATTCTGATTGAAGAGAGGGCTGAGCTCTGCAGCCACCGCCGCGGACACTCTGCTTTTAGAGGTAACCATCTGACCACCATGTCAGCAGTGATCCCGGCAGGAGGTGACTGAACTTTGTGACAAAAAGTACAATCACCTCCTGCCGGGACTGTTTTTTGGCGAGGGTGCTCCTGCTGCTGCCTGTGCCGGTGACTATATGCTCGTGACTTGGGTTTTGTAGGTACAAATCCTGCCAACACAGCTCCTGGTCAATGCATCAAGGAGCTCAAAACAACCATATTGACAGCTAGATGTATTCTGATACGTTTGGAGTAGACCAGTCAATTAATTCTGGTTATGTCAATGGGCAGCAGCTGCACCGATCTTTTCACCCGCCTTTGTAAAAGGCTGCTGATGGGCTCAGTTGTTCCCCTGTGCCCATTAGCTTACACTAATCCAAAGGGGGCTAGTAAGACAGCTTTTGGCCTTTTAGCATGGTTGGCATCTGCCAACCAGTGTTCTGTAGGATGTTCAACCTTGATTGCTCCATAGGGCATGAAACATCTAGTGAGAAAAGCCCCTGTTTGTGGCAACTGGCATGTACATGTAGTCCTTGGTTAGGTAAGCTTGCACAGTGCGCGACTTTGCTTGGAAGCTGGCCGAGCGCACACCATGCTTGAGCATGCACAGCAACAGCATGTCATGAAGCTCTCTAAAACGGGGACTGGACTACGGCGGCTGACGAGATTGGGTGGCAAGCAGCAGCAGATGGGCATGTCAGCTTCAGGTATACAGCCCGCTTCTGCAGAATAAGAGCAGCATGTGTACATGCAAGCTGCGCATCTCACCTGCTGAGCTGCATGCACTGCTCACACAAAAAGTGGGCTCATGTCACATTAAGATGGTGTGGCCCTGAGAGGAGACCCATGCTGTCCAGAGCCACAGCTGGGTCTCCTCTCAGTGCTGGGCCTTGGGGCTTGAAACTGAGGAGCCAGCTGCAGCTGCTCACCTAAAACGTAGTGTGGATGGTGCCCTATTAGTGATGTTGCCCACGTGCTCATCACATACTGCCATGGAGTCACAAGATATACCAAAGAGCCGGCAGAGTGACAGAGTCAGTGTACTGGAGTTTGTGTGAAGATTGGGCATACTCTGTTGGGTCTGGATTTGACGGAGTCAGAATTCGTTCTGAAGAGTCTGTTTCTGATTCTGGCTACTCCATGGCAAGCCCAACGGAGTCACGCAGTAGAAACAGGATTGCCACAAAACTTTATATTTTGCAGAGTAATCGTACTGGCCCTAAAAGGCGGTGGCTCTGTTACTCTTAGTTCTACTATGTGACTCCGCTGAGGGCAGAGGAGGATGGGAGGGGGGATATGGGAGGATTAGGGTTTGGGAATTAAGGGTTAAGGGTTTCATGGGAGTACAACTGAGGTGTGAAGGTTCAGGGTTAGGGGTTGGCAGGCTCGCAGAGCAAGAGTCGGCAGAGTAGGGCCCAAGTTTGAGTCAACTTGCTTACTCTATTCTGAGCAGAGTCAATAGTGAGAAACCCCTTGACGACTGGTTGCCTACTCTACAGTGAACAGAGTCATAGAGTAAGAAGGAGTATTTTGGGGGTTATTGGCGTTTTGTTGTGCTCATGTGTGAGATACGACAGAGGATGATCTATCCTCTACAAGTACCTCAAACATAAACATCCGGATGGTGGTACAAGGTAAGGGCTCCGTGTAATCTTTACAGCAAGGAAGCCTTCCCGAAATGCCACGCTGGAGAACAATACACGGTCTCCTCGCGTAGATCTCTTTAATTCTCTCTCTCCGAATGGTGGATCCAGGCATCTGTCCTGGGGCTGGTTCTCCCCTTTACAGGTCCCTAGCAGCTGCCCTTAGTGCTGCTTGTGCATCCTGCTGGACATCAGGAAATAGTGGTTTGAGGGTCCTTGCTGCTGCTGCTGCTGCTTCAACAGATAATGTAACCCCCTGCTGCCATGATGAGGCATGGACAGGTGGGTTCTCTTGCATCTATTATGTACAAGGAAGCAGTGCAGACCGCCGTCAGCACCTCTTGCTTGTGATATAGTAGTGCTAAGCATCCAAGTTCCGTCAGCTCCGCTTGCTTGCAATAGGGCTAAGCATCCAATGGGGTGACTTGGACACTTTCTGCATGCTATCCTTCAACTTTTGGACAGACAAAGAAAGATGCTGAAACTGTAACGGGACGGGTCTTTGGGAAGGATATTTTTAACGCTTATTGACCTGCTCAATCCAGCACCGTAAGTAGTATAGAGTCAGAGGGTGTTTTCTGACATCGAGAGCATGTCGCATGCGCGACGCCGAGTTCCAGGCTCATGTATACATATGGGACAACCAATTGAAGCTTGCAAACTGGTCATAAAGTGTTATTGGTGCTCAGCAATAATGATGGACTGGTAGCATACAGTTCTTGGCATAGCTGATGTCGGTGCAATTGTAAACGGAGGTTCTAACTCCATGATGGCAGTCGTCCGACTCAATTTACATGCTGGGTATATAACAAAGCAATGTCAGGTTCTGCATTCCGAGGTTGACCAAGCAATTGGTTGGACCTTTATTTTGCTCACAGGGCAGGGCATTATCAGCAAGAGGCCATGCAAGCAGCATGCACTTTAGTTACAGGACGCTAGGCTTTCGCCACGCGTAGTATTAAGGAAGGGCGATACTATCACAAAGTGGGTTCTCACGCCTACCATTTCCACCGAAATCCGCCACCACTCGCCATTTCAGATATGAACCCCCTGCTGCCAGGCACAACATTTGCCAATCGGCAGTCAAAGCATGGATGGAGTGAAATCATTGCATGGCAATCACGCGCATGCTCATACTCTGTGCAGCGTGCGAGCCAGTGACTTGGGTAGCGCAGCACACTAGGCAACACTGCTTATTATTGAGCCAGTGACTTTGGTAGCGCAGCACACTAGGCAACACTGCTTATGATAGAGCCAGTGACTTGGGAAGCGCAGCACACTAGGCAACACTGCATGGATGTCAATGGCACACTATGAGTCGCATGCACTTTATCTACACCAGCATGATTGCAGCGCATAACTGTACTATGGAACTGCTTACGTCACCTTCCCTACTGGGGTCCTCTGTGTACACGAGGGCCCCAGTAAGGAAGGTGATATAAGCAGTCCCATGTGTCTGTCAGTACCTCTCCTGCTACTTTTGTTTTTCCCTTCTCCATAGCTCGAGCTAGGGTATGACAGAAGCAGCAGCCAGGGGTTGTTACGCTGGGAACTTACAACATACTTGCGCTAGCGCTCCTAATCTGCTTGACTCCGGATGCTAGCTGCTCAATGGCAGGATTCATTCCCAAATGGCACAGGCAACTGACCCCCCCCCCCGCCCCCGGCCCCCGCCCATCCCTACTACACCCCGGGCCCAAGGGATACACAACCCGCTTCTGTAGATTAAAAGCAGCATGTGTACATGCAAGCTGCGCATCTCACCTGCTGAGCTGCATGCACTGCTCACACAAAAGGTGGGCTCATGTCACATTAGGATGGTGTGGCCCTGAGAGGAGACCCATGCTGTCCAGAGCCACAGCTGGGTCTCCTCTCAGTGCTGGGCCTGGGGGCTTGGAATTGAGGAGCCAGCTGCAGCTGCTCACCTAAAACGTGGTGTGGATGTTGCCCTATTAGGGATGTTGCTCATGTGCTCATCACATACTGCCATGGAGTCACAGGATATACCAAAGAGAGGACAGAGTCACTGTACTGGAGTTTGTGTGGACTGATTGGGCACATATGTCATACTCTGTTGGTTCTGGAATTGACAGAAGTCAGAGTCCCTTCTGTAGAGTCTGTTTCTGATTCTGGCTACTCCATTCCAAAGACCAACGGAGTCACACAGTCGGAGCAGTCACAGAATATGGCCCCTCCCAGGATTGCCACAAAACTTTATAGTTCCGCAGAGTAATCATACTGGCCCTAGAAGGCGGTGGATCTGTGACTCTTAGTTCTACTCCGTGACTCCGCTGAGGCGCAAGAAGGGCAGAGGAGGATGGGAGGGGGGATGTGAAAGGATTAGGTTTTGGGGGATTAAGGGTTTAGGGTTTCAGGGGAGTATAACTGAGGGGTGAAGGTTCAGGGTTTAGGGAATGGCAGGCTCGAAGAGCAAGAGTGGGCAGAGTAGGGCCCAAGTTTGACTCAACTTGCTTACTCTATTGTGAGCAGACTCATAGAATAGAAAGAGCCGCAGAGTGATACCCCCCTTAGAGTGAGACCCCCCTTGATGACTGGTTGCCTACTCTACAGTGAACAGAGTCATAGAGTAAGAAGGAATATTCCGGGGGGGTCATTGGCATTGTGTTCTGCTCATGTGTGAGATACGACAGAGGATGATCTATCCTCTGGCAGGTATCTCAGACATGAAACATCCGGATGGTGGTACAAGGTGAGGGCTCCGTGTAATCTTTACACAAAGGAACCCTTCCCAAAATCCCACGCTGGAGAACAATACACAGTCTCCCCGCGTAGATCTCTTTTTCTCACTCTCTGGATGGTGGATCCAGGCTTCTGTCCTGGGGCTGGTTCCATCCTTCACAGGTCCCTAGCAGCTGCCCTTAGTGCTGCTTGTGCATCCTGCTGGACATCAGGAAATATTCGTTTGAGGGTCCTTGCTGCTGCTGCTGCTTCAACTGATAATGTAACCCCCTGCTGCCATGATGAGGCACGGATGCTGTACAGCTGGGTTCTCTTGCATCTATTATGTACAAGCAAGTGGTGCAGACCTCCGTCAGCACCTCTTGCTTGTGATATAGTAGTGCTAAGTAAGCATCCAAGTTCTGTCAGCTCCACTTGCTTGCAGTAGCGCTAAGCAGCCAAGTGGGGTGACTTGGACACTTTCCGCATGCTATCCTTCAACTTATTGGACAGACAGAGAAAGATGCTGAAATTCTAACGGGACGGGTCTTTGGGAAGGATATTTTTAACGCTTATTGACCTGCTCAATCCAGCACCGTAAGTAGTATAGAGTCAGAGGGTGTTTTCTGACATCGAGAGCATGCCGCATGCACGATGCCGAGTTCCAGGCTCATGTATACATATGAGACAACCAATTGAAGCTTGCAATCTGGTCATAAAGTGTTTTTGGTGCTCAGCGATAATGATGGACTGGTAACATATAGTTCTTGGCATAGCTCTTGTATGTCGGTGCAATTGTAAACGGAGGGTCTAATTCCATGATGGCAGTCGGACTCATTTTACATGCTGGGGATATAACACAGCAATGTCAGGTTCTGCATTTGGAGGTTGACCAAGCAATTGGTTGGACCGTTTTTAGCTCACAGGGCAGGGCATTATCAGCAAGAGGCCAAGCAAGCAGCACGCACTTTATCTACACCAGCATGATTGCAGCGCATAACTGTACTATGGAACTACTTACGTCACCTTCCCACGTGTCTGTCGGTACCTCTCCTGCTACTTCTGTTTTTCCCTTCTCCATAGCTCGAGCTAGGGGTATGACAGAAGCAGCAGCCATGGGTTATTACGCTGGGGACTTACAACCAACTTGCGCTTCTGTGAGTGAGTGAGTGAGTGAGCAAGTGAATAACGTTAGCCATGCGTAGAGGCGGTACTATGCGCTTCTAATCTGCTTGTCACTCCGGATACTAGCTGCTCACTGGCAGGATTCATTCCCAAATGGCACAGGCAACTGACCCTCCCCCCCCCCCCCCCGCCCCCGGCCCCCGCCCATCCCTACTACACCCCAAGGGACACTGCCCCTGACCCGTGGACAGCTACAATGGAGTCTGAAGCCACTATGCATTCTTAGACAGGCACAATAGTAGCTGAATGATGGTTTTGGGCGTTCTGGGGCCGTGATCATCATCGCCTGGTAGTGCCTGTGAGAAGTGTGCTTCCAGGTGGTGATCTCTACTGGTTCGCTTTACCACATGGGAACCCAACAGCATCGCCTTTGAGGACCTTAAGTTGCCATGGTATAATGTTTTGAGCTTCAAGGTTAGAACAGAGAGTGACGGTTGGTAAGGGCACAGCCATAGGACTCAATCACATTGGAGTTATTGGTAGCCGATAAATCGAGGATGCGCATCTTCGCATGGCAGCCACCTTCCAAACATAGTCCCCGTCTGCGATGAGATTTACAACGCGCTCAGTCTCTACACCCTATTACGCCTTATTATTGAGGCAGTGGTTAGCGTAGGGCAGCACAAACTTGGCCGCAGCCATCGGCCCCTTGCGGGGCCCTTGGTAGGTAGCCCGTAGCAAGGATGGCTCCACGCGCTCACGCTTTCATGTGTTTGCATGACCACAGCGTACCACCAGATAGGCTTTCGTGCCATTGTTGTCTCGTACAGTGTTTCTGAGCTCCTAGACCTGCACATACTGCCATGGAGTCACAGAATATACCAAGGAGTGAGCAGAGTCAGTGTGTCACTGGAGCTTTTCCTGGAATTTGGGAAGATTCTGTTGGTTCTGGAGTACCCCGGGTAGCTCAGTTGGTTAGAGCACCGGATTCACATCCGTGAAGTCGCAGGTTCGATCCCTGCCCCGGGTACAAATCGTCAGATCTTCGAAGCGACCGCGATAGGATGCGGCTATGGCGCAGATGGTTAGCGCGTTGCCTTGGGATGGCAAGCTTCTAGCAGGCGTGGGTTCAATTCCCGTTGTCGGCAAGATTTGGCGCCTCATGCGAGGAATGGTGCGGATTCAACTCCCGCTACCGTCGCTAGGTGGAAAGTCGTCTACTGGGTCCGATCCCCAGGCTCTTCCATCGAAGAACGCACCTGACCGGAATTTCGGACGGTTTACATGGTACTGTGGGGTCATGGCCACAGGCTCCCTTGAGAAAGGAGAGGTGCGGCCCGGCATTGAATCCCGGGAAAACAGGAAATAAGGGCTCCCTCTGGGAGGGAAAGGAATCCTAGGAGAAGGACCATATGGTTAAAATGCAGTGTGGTTCAGTGTGCTGCACAACCAAAGTCACTAACCCTGGCCCGGGGTGGGCATGGGAAACTAGGCCCTAGGGGACACAGTTTCACGGTGGACATGGTAAGAAGGTGGCACGCTACGGCAAGACCCTTCTTTCCTTAAGCCTACGCAGGCATTCCCATGGCCTTGCGTCCCTTTCTCTTTTCTCGGTTCTGGAGTGGAGAGAATCAGAATCCACTAGCCCTTTGGGCTCGGCGCGCTTCGCGCGCTCGGGTGCTTCGCACCCTCTGGCAAGCCGTTCGGGCTTGCTTCCCCCGCTTCGCGGGGGGTTGTGGGCGCTTCGCGCCCACATGCCGTTGTCGGTGCCTGGCAAGCCCTTGCTGTAACTATACCGTCCTGAAGCCCGTTCCAGTTCCGCGTTCCAGGCCAAATTTGCTCAGTTCCGCGGTTCCACGGTTTTTGAATGTTACATTTGAAAAAAGAAAAACCCGGAGCCAACACGAGGCTCAAGGGGCTTCCAAAAAACCAAACTGACTAATATCATCAACTTCAACTAATTCGTTCTCATACTCATCACTAGAAACATTACCACAACTTTCATCTTCACTCGATTCAAATCTTTCAAGCTGCAGATCAAACACCCACTCAGTATCTTCATCTCTGAAGACACGCATTTTATGTACCAACTTCGCCAACATATGCTGCTTTGGATGACACATAAGCTTCCTGGATGCGATGCAAGAAGAGTGAGTTCCCGGTTCCAGCCGTGGACCGCCCTGTGGCCAACATGTCACATGCTGGTTGCAGCAAGTTACTAACAAAGTGTATGATGCTCATCTCAGTGGAAAAGTAGCAATTTGCTATGTGGAATTGGTGTTTACAAGTGCAATTTGTTGCTAGCTTCTGGGGCTTCGCCCCAGACCCCACCAGGGGGGCTGTTCCTCCCCCTGGACCCCAACCTCCTGCTTTAGTCGATCGACATGGCCTGGGCCACCAAAAATACCGCATCCAATTTTCGGTTCCAGAGCCCTTCCACATGCCTGGTTCTGGTTCCAGAGGAAGGCTCTGGAACGGGCTTCAGGACGTTATAACTAATGCATCCTGCCAATGGACGTTCCCGTTGAATATAAACCTTTACCAACAAATATGTGCTGAGCAACCTCCGTATAACCTGGCAAAGCGGTCCCAACTTGGACGGATGTTCTCGCACATGCGCTGGTCAGGCCAAGTTGTGCCTACACTCCAGTCGATGAATTGACGTCCCAGTAGCAATCATAAGAGCTTCCTGCGCTATTGTAGGCACGCAATCATCACGTATATGCTGAAGTTGGGCCTCTGTCGCCAAGCTTTCGTAAGCCATGTGGACCTGCTATGACCTAGGTCCTGCAGGGGTTTTGCTCGCGGCTCGCTTATTATATAGAGATTCTGTAGAGTCTGTTTCTGACTCTGGCAACTCCATTACCAAGCCCAACAGAGTCACGGAGTAGAAAGAGTCACTGAAGTATGGCCCCTCTCAGGGTTGCCATGAGACTCTGCAGGTTGGCAGAGTCATCAATCAGGCCCGAGATGCCCATGACTCCGTTGACTCTTTCTACTCTATGACTCCGCTCAGGGCCAAGACGGGCGGGGGCGGGAGGGGGGAGGGGGGTGGTGGGTTTAGGGTTGAAGGTTTATGGTTTAGGGTTTAGGTTTTTAGGGATGAGGGTTTAGGGTTTTTGGGGGGGCACGGGGGGGTTTGGGGGGCGGCAGCCCCCAAGTATTTAGTTTTTTAGGAGGGTACAACTGGGTGTAAGGGATCAGGGTTTAGGGTTTAATGGTGGGCGGAGTCATAGAGTAGAAAGAGTCGCAGAGTGGGACCCCCCTTGAGGCCTGGTTGGTTACTCTGCAATGAGCGGAGTCATAGAGTAGAAAGAGTCACGGAGTCAGCCCCTCTTTGGGCCTTCTTGGCTACTCCACAGTGAGCGGAGTCATAGAGTAGAAAGAGTCACGGAGTCAGCCCCCCTTTGGGCCTTCTTGGCTACTCCACAGTGAGCAGAGCCATAGAGTAGAAAGAGTCACGGAGTCAGCCCCCCTTTGGGCCTTCTTGGCTACTCCACAGTAAGCAGAGTCATAGAGTAGAAAGAGTCATGGAATCAGCCCCCCTTTGGGCCTATTTGAGTAGAGTAAGCTCGAGCCATTATACATTATACATTATACATTATACATCGCTCTGCTTGGCGGTGACATGTCTTTTTTAGGCATGTTACCGCCGAGCCTGTAAAGTGAACTAGTAGGGAGTTTAGAACTCGGTGAAGGCAGCTGGATCCCGTGTGTGCGTCCCTGTCTCGTCCAGGGGGCATGCGCGCCAGTTGCAGCGCACAGCTGGTCACTGAGCCATGCAACCGGGTCAAACGACCTCGCAACGTGCACAGCAAGAGGCATGGGCCTGTTGAGCACTTGCGATTGCTTAAGACGGGGTCCGAACGCCTCAGCTTCGTGAACTGCAGAACTTTCGGCAGTGACGATGCTTCGGTACAGAGCAAGCTATCCTCTTACGTCATGCAGCTGTCTCGCCTTGGCGTTGGAGCCTGTGGTGTTGCTGAAAGCAGGATACCGGGTAGTGGATGTCGTAATGTTACGAAGGACTGGCAGTTGATATGGTCCGGGCTGCCAGAGGGTCAGCCACGGCAACATGGGGTGGGCCTGTTTCTTAACTCGAAGTGGTCCCGTTGCCTAATCGACTGGTCTGCTGTCAGTGAGCGAATCCTGGTAGTCCGTGTGAGAATCAGCAGTGGGATAAACGCCTCAATCGTGGTAGCATATTCGCCGACTGATACCGAGTCCACCCCTGAGGAGGTCAAGGAAGCTTTCTACCTGCAGTTGGAAGCTATCTTGGCAGCGCTGCCTTCCAGGGACATGCTAGTCCTTCTGGGTGACTTCAACGCCCAGGTTGGCACTGATCCAGAACCGTATGGGGGTGTTATGGGGCCTCATGGCTTTGGGAAGCAACAGCTTTCAGGGAATGGTGAGCGACTCTTGCAGCTGGCTGGTGCCTTGAACCTTCGCTTAGCCAACACCTTCTTCAAGCACAGCAATTACCGGACTGCTACTCACAAGATGGTTAATAGAAACAAGCAGGATGTGCTCAGGGTCATCGATTACATAGCTGTCTCCAAGCGGTTCATGTCAAGTGTGACAGACTGCAGGGTCTTTCGCAGCTTTGATACAGGTGGCTCTGATCATAGAATGCTGGTGCTTACGATGCGCCTCCGCTTGTCAGTGGCCAAGCAGCACAGTGCGAAGGGACAGCCAGCACGGCCCTATGACTGCAGCCGGCTGCAAGAATCTGCAGCAACTCAGCAGTGCTTTGAGCTGGCAATGTCTAACCAGTTCAGCCGTCTGGTAGGGGCTCAGTTGCAGAGCGCACAAGACGAATGGACACAGCTAACAGCGGCAGCCAGCCAAGCAGCCCATAAGGCTGGTCTAAACCTCAAGCCTCAGCAGCGGCGCCGAGATTTCGCTATATCCGATGCGACCTTGCAGAAGATTGAGCGGAAACATGCAGCACATGCAGCGGTGCTGTCCTCTCCTAATGATGCTACCAGGGCAGATTACAGGGAGGCCAATAATGCTGCTAGGCGAGCGGTTAAGAAGGATCAGGAGCGGTACTTCAAGCAGCAAGCGCTGTTTGCGGAACATGCTCTAAAAGCTGGTAATCTAGCCGTGTTCCACAAGCATGTCCAGCGGATCTTCAAGGAGCAGCAGGGCAGTAGCTCTGCTGCTCCTACAGCTGTGCTAGGGGGTGCTGATGGCAAGCAGCTGTTCCAAAGCAGGGAGGAGGTGGTGAAGTGCTTTGCTGAGCACTTTGCTGATGTCCTCAACTGCCCTGCCAAGCTCGACCAGCAAATGCAGCAGACCATTGAGGAGTTAGTGCAGAAGATGGAGGCAGGGCAAGGTGCAAACCAGCAGAGTGAAGCAGCAGCTCAGCCACCTACTGTGCAGGAGGTTGAAGAAGCTGTCTTTGCCTGTCGTAATGGGGCAGCTCCTGGGGTTGATGGTATCGCAGCGCCTATGCTAAAGCTCAGTGGGACCATGCTGAAATGGTTGCACAGGGTCATTGTGGCGGTGTGGGAGTCAGGGAAAGCGCCAGTGGAGTGGAAACGTGCACTGTTGGTGGCACTGTATAAAGGCAAAGGAGAGCGCAAAGTGAGAGATAGCTATAGGGGGATAAGCTTGCTAAGTATACCGGGGAAGGTGTATGTCTTGGTCATTTTGGCTAAGATCAGTTCTCATATCGATGCACAACTGCTTGATAACCAGTCTGCTTTTAGGAAGGGGAGGGGCCTCACTGATGCTCTGTTCACCATACGCCAGGTCATCTCTAAGTCTGTAGCATTCGATCAGCCTCTATTCATGGCTTTTGTGGATTTGCGTAAGGCATATGATTCTGTACCGCGAGACACGCTATGGCGCATCCTGCATGTATACGGGGTACACACAAAGCTGATAGAGTTGCTGATGGACTTGCATACTGGCACACAGGCTGCTGTTAGGATGGGTGGTGTGGTGTCTGAGTGGTTTGATGTGCATGGCGGGGTGCGGCAGGGATGTGTCATTGCTCCCTTGCTGTTCAACATCTACATGGACTTTGTGGTTCGGCAGGCAATGGCTCAGATGCCGGAGGGATGTGGGGTGAAGCTAGCCTATCATGCAGATGGGAAACTTGAGCGTGATGGGTGTGGTAGTGGTGGGTGTGTGGAGCTGTTGTCTGTTCTGCTGTATGCAGATGATATGGTGTTGCTAAGTCCCAGCAGGGAGGAGTTGGTGGTCATGCTGCAGGTGATGGACAAGGTTGCTGCTAGTCTTGGGTTGCGCATCAATGCAAGCAAGACTGAGATCCTGTCCATTGACAAGGATTGGAAGGAGGGGGATGTGCCAGTGCAGCAAGGACCAGAGGTGGTTATCAGTGAGGGTGTGGTAAAAGAGGTGTCACAGTTCAAGTACTTGGGAAGTGTGCTTGTGACTGATGGCAGGTTGGATGTGGAGTTGAATATCAGGAGGGGTAAGGCTGTGGGGAGGTTTAAGCAGTTTGAAAAGATGTGGGGTACCAAGCATCTGTCATTGGCTACGAAGGTGAAGTGTTACAAGGCATATGTGTTGCCAATTCTGCTGTTCGGGAGTGAGTGTTGGTCCCTGACCAAAGTGCAATCGCAAAAGCTTGAGCGGGTGCACTCTAGCTGCCTTAGGAGCATCCTGGGGGTCAGGCTGTCAGATCGGCACACCAATGAGCATATCAGGAAATCATGTGGGGTAGCCACCTTGTCAGCATACATCACAGCAAATAGGCTGAGGTGGCTGGGGCATGTGGGCCGCATGGAGGAGGGCAGGTTGCCGCATATTGCGTTGTTCTCTTCATTACATGGTGACATGACGAGGCCAGTGGGTAGGCCTCGCCATACCTGGGAGAAATGCGTGTGTGCTGATCTGAAGGTGCTTGGTCAAGATGAGGGGAGCTGGGAGGCTTCATGTCAGATTAAGAGTGCTTGGAGGAAGAGGTTGTGGGATCTTACGCACCCTTGGGAAAGCCAACGGTTAGTGAGGTGTAGAAGGCGCACTAAGCAAGCTATTGATAAGCATGTGGAGCGCTATGTGGTGCCTTTCAGTGGCTGGGAGGATGGTGGTTCACCAGTACCTAGGTGGTGGGAGCCACCTCCAGCCCCTACTAGGGTGGTGCTTGATCCTGCTGCCTCCCCGCCACCCATGTGTGATGGAAGTGGAGCAGGTTTTGGGTTTTAGTGGTGGTGTTTGTTTCCCCTTGGTGTGCACGCCGTTGCATCTAGCCTCAGCTTGTGTGTGGCAAATCCACCATCGGTTGTGTGGCTTCGTGATTGTGATCAGGAGCCTTGTGTTTGTGGCCTAGGTTTGTTTGGCCATTGGCATTGCTGGTCTTGCGTTTTGATTGATTGATTGAAGCTCGAGCCATAGAGTAGAAGGAGTATTTAGGGGGTCATTGACATTGTGTCTAGACCTGTGCCTCTCTGCTAACCTCAGCCGATTGTTCGGCGTGCTAAGACCACATATGCCAGTGTTGCTGCTGTCTCTAAGCAGACTAGGGCATTCACTTGGGGCCTGTGAGCTGCAGCTTCCTTGTTGCAGCACAACACGACTGTCAACCCGCTTTCCAGCCCCTCCCTCTCAGCTTCTAGTGCAGCAGTAAAAGGACAGCAGCTACAGCAGCAAGAAGAAGTCGCGGAGAAGCACCTGGAGCAAAAGCAGCAGTGGCAGCAACAGCGGCACCATTGCAACTAACAGCAAGAGCTGCCCATGGAGCAGCGAGAACAAGAGCAAGTTGAGCAAGATTTGACAAGAGGGTAAGGTCGGCCGACTAATCATGACAAGAGTGTTAAGGGGACGCAAAGGAGCATTTGTCATTCAAATGGACCTTGGATCAACTGAAAATTGTGCAGAAGACGGCATCATGGCCCACCAGTCTAGAAACATCCCGTGGGAGCTCCTTCCAAGGGGACTAAAGGAGGCAGTGCAACAAGCACAAGGCACCACCGATAAGCGCCCTGATGGTATGCTCTACAAACCCAAGAATGGAAACAACCCAGCAGAGTACTGGATAATAGAGGTCAAGATCTGCAGGGATTCAGACCCAACAGGCCAGCAAAGCAAAGCTGATTATCAACACCAAGTACTCATTGACAAAATCAAAGACATAGACCCCACTGCCAAAGTATGGTACTATCCCTTGCTTGTCGGAGTTGCAGGCACCATATACAACAGTACCACCATGAATCTTCAAGCCCTCGGTATCAAAGGGCAAGCTCTAAAGCAATGCATTTCAGAAGTACATACTGCAGCAGTCAAGTCCTTACACAGCATATACACAACAAAAAGAAAACTGGAAAAGCCCAAAGAGCCTCAATGGCACAGGAGGAACTACAAGAAAGTAAGCTAACAAAGGCGGGTGGGCGGAAGCCCACCCACGGATAGTAACTAAAAAAAAGGGGGGTAGCTAAAAAAAAGGGGGGGGTAGCTCAATTGGTAGAGCAGAGGACTTCGAATCCTCAGATCCGGTGTTCGAGTCCCGGTCTCCTCGCCGCCCTTAGCCGGGGCCTCTCAAGAAAAAGGTTACAGGTATCCGCGTTGCCTAGACAATGGATTCGTCTGTTCAATGGGCTAACGGTCTGATCAACTGGGCAACACCGTCGCCGCAAGGCCGTCCGATGAGTCAGTCTGACTTCCGGTCTTGGACCCGGACGTTAAAATTGGTTTGTTTTGTTTTGCTATCCTATGGTAGGCTGGCCCAGTGTAATCCTTACACCAATGGGCCCCTCCCTTAATCTTACGCGGGAGGGCACCTCACGCCCCTCCTTGCGTAGCTCTCTCTCTCTCTCTCTGACGAGAGGGTAAGCAGCAGCAACTCCTTCAGAAGCAGCAGCAAAAGTAGCAGCAGCACCACCCATGGCCATGCTCTCAAGCAACATCAGACCTCAACAACAAAAGAGGCTGGATCCACACTCAGCAAGCAAGGGGTTCCCTAGCAAACAACCTGGAAAGCCATGCAGCGTTTCTTGCTAGATACTATGGCAGAGAGCGATGCAAGCAACCAGCCTTGACGACGAGAACAAACGCAACACTAGAAGTTAGCTTCAGCAGGGGTTGGGGCGGGGTGGCAAGCAGAGCAGTAGGGTGCCACAGGGTTTTGGGAGGCAGGAGGGTTTTAATGGGAGGGACAGATGGATGAGAAGGCCCTGGCTTTGCCGGGATGCGAAGCGGCCCTGGCTATACCGGGATGGTCAACAGTACTTCTGCAGCTGCTTTGTGAGCCTCAAGCTTCGCCATGGATTTGCTTGCTTGCTAAGTACTAGTGAGCCAGGCACAGTTACTTGACATTGGGCTCCTATTGGAGCAGTTACCTGATTTGGTCTATGAAATGAGATATGAGCAGTCTTTGAGGCTGTGATGATTACTAAGCTTTATGAATGCTGCTCAGGGCCTCTACATGGCAGCGAATGTCTTTATATCTTCCGCCACTCAATATGGCGGCTGCAAGCAATTCATGGTTGGGCCAATATGAAAGCAGTGTTGCCTAGTGCGCTGCGCTACGCAAGTCACTGACTCAGTTGTAAGCAGTGTTGCCTAGTGTGCTGTGCTATCAAAGTCACTGGCTCTATCATAAGCAGTGTTGCCTAGTGTGCTGCGCTACCCAAGTCACTGGCTCAAACATCTGCGCAGAGAATGAGTATGTACCTGAATGCCATGCAATGATTACACTTGAACTTTATGTCTGCCGAGTGGCGGATATCAGTGTCTGCCTGATTTGTCTGATCATATTTGGATGGCTGAATTGCAAGCAGTGTACTGGGATACAAGCAAGTTCCCAGAGGGGTTGCATCCCACCTATACTCTTTTGTGTGATTCATCCACAGATGAGCATGGTCGAAAACTTCCAATGGGGACTTACAACTCAGCTCGGGGGTTCAAGGGCTTCATACTTCCGCATCCTCATTGTGTGATTCATCCATGACGAGTGGGAAGTGGGTTGCCTCAGGGGTCTCCTTGTTGGGTTGCTGGCACCAAATGAGCATGTTCCTCCAGTGAGGCCCATGCGATGATGATCTCACAACCAGATGCCATCAATTGGCAAACCGGACTAGTGTGCCATTGACATTCATGCAGTGTTGCCTAGTGTGCTGTGCTACCAAAATCACTGGCTCTATGATAAGCAGTGTTGCCTAGTGGGCACAAGGCACCACCGATAAGCGCCCTGATGGTATGCTCTACAAACCCAAGAATGGAAACAACCCAGCAGAGTGCTGGATAATAGAGGTCAAGATCTGCAGGGATTCAGACCCAACAGGCCAGCAAAGCAAAGCTGATTATCAACACCAAGTACTCATTGACAAAATCAAAGACATAGACCCCACTGCCAAAGTATGGTACTATCCCTTGCTTGTCGGAGTTGCAGGCACCATATACAACAGTACCACCATGAATCTTCAAGCCCTCGGTATCAAAGGGCAAGCTCTAAAGCAATGCATTTCAGAAGTACATACTGCAGCAGTCAAGTCCTTACACAGCATATACACAACAAAAAGAAAACTGGAAAAGCCCAAAGAGCCTCAATGGCACAGGAGGAACTACAAGAAAGAAAGCTAACAAAGGCGGGTGGGCGGAAGCCCACCCACGGATAGTAACTATCCTATGGTAGGCTGGCCCAGTGTAATCCTTACACCAATGGGCCCCTCCCTTAATCTTACGCGGGAGGGCATCTCACGCCCCTCCTTGCGTAGCTCTCTCTCTCTCTCTCTGTTGCCTAGTGTGCTGCGCTACCGAAGTCACTGGCTCTATCATAAGCAGTGTTGCCTAGTGTGCTGCGCTACCCAAGTCACTGGCTCTATCGCTGCGCAGAGTATGAGCATGCGCGTGATTGCCATGCAATGATTTCACATCATCTTAGATCTGCCGATTGGTGGATGTTTGTGCATGGCAGCAGGGGATCATATATGAAAATGGCCAGTGGTGGCGGATTTTGGTGGAAATGGTAGGTGGGAGAACCCACTTTGTGGTAGTATCCCCCTTCCTTAATACTACGCGTGGCGAAAGCCTAGCGTCCTGTAGTGTAAAGAGAGTGACATTACATTAGGGCTGATGGATGGATTGATGGGCTGCTGAATAGCACTGGATAGCCAGACAGCTCCATTGGGTTGGCTAAAGCTTAGCTAAAGCGGCTTTGGTACTGCCTTGGGGTCTTTAATTGATACCAAGTGCAGATGTCCATGGTCGAATGCTTCTCTCCAGAGGCATTATTATTTGGGGGACAGCTTGCACTAGGGCCATGCACTGTGGTCGGGTTCGACTTAATGATACCAGTGGTGTTTCTACATATGCAACAAAGCACATTCATGGTGGAGTTTTTGAATTCTTATGCTCCACTGCTGGACGATGTGCGGTCTCAGGTTCAGGTCTGTTAGTGTGAATATTCTTAGAAGAATTGGAAGCGGTGCGAGCTTGTGGGAGGGGAGAGCAGCTGCATTTCACCAACAGTCTCCGCATGGAGGGTTTGTTGCAATATTGAGCTGCGGTCTCTGGCTCACCAGCTTCGGGCGCTGGCTGGTTGGGTGATAATGTTGCCAGTTATCAAAGTGGACGTGATCACATGGATTAAAGCTGATCCATGCTTGGGTGTGCAGCCTTTCTTGGAAACAGTGATGTTGCTGGCTGATGGCATGGCCCTCTCACATAGGCTTGTAACCTTTACTTGGTTGGTATATCTGCAAAGCAGCATGCCCAGAGTGTAGTTAATCTCCGCGTGCATCATTGGGGGGCACAGCACCATCCAGTTAGTGAAGACTTTATGGGATCTGCCGTGTACATATAGATCCTTTTTTAGGCAAGCTGATACTTTTTACAGACTGTGCTTAGAAGTTGGTTGATATATAGCGAGCACAGAGTGCTCACGTTTGTATCGCAGCAGGCTGTATACCAGGGACCGCATACTGCTGAAGAGACTGGATGGCAAACACAATGCCAATAGCCCCCATAAATACTCCTTCTGCTTTAGCATGAAACCCCCTCCGCATCCCCCCTCCTGGCCCTCTTGGCCCTCAGCGTAGTCATGGAGTAGAAAGAGTTGCAGAATCGCGGCCTTCTAGGGCAAGATTGATGACTTTTAAAAACTACAAGAAGAAGGAAAAAAAGAGCTATGCCAGGCATAGCCTCTTCGTTCTAAAGTCCCGGCCTGCATAAGCTAAGGGAGAGGCAACTGAGGTCAGGAGACCTGGGCTCGCTCGTGGCCTCTACCATGGTGCAGATAATCAGTTAGTTGAGTGGGTGGGCATCTCAACTGCTGTATGGAGTCATGTGAACATGCACTAAGCTGTGCATATCACCTGCTGAGCTGCATGCACTGCTGGCAGAAAACGTGGGCTCATGTTACATAAGGAGGGTGGGGCTCTTATCTGTGCTGCCGCTTGGTTTCATCAGTGCTGGTTGTGGAGGCTTGGTCGGAACTAGTACCCTCGCGCTAGTTTAGGGTTCAGGTGACACAGTTTGTCAATTGTTGCTCCAGTTGGGCCAATGAGCAAACATGTGACTGTCAGCAAATTTCTGTTATAGCAGGCAGTGGCACGTTGCTCATTGGCTGGATCCATCCCAAAGAGCACAATTGATTTACTGCAGCATGCCACGCACCGTGACTGTAAACACCTCGTTAGTAATCTTAGGGACGACACATCTGCTGGCCCCTGGACAGCTGAAACTCAGTCTGAAACCGTGCAGTCCATGTACACAGTATACCTAATGGTAGCTGATTGACATAATCTGGGGTTTCTGGAGCATGGCTAGTACCTGTGTGAAGTGATTGGGACAGTGATGGTTTTGGTTGCTTTTGACCTAGCTGCTGGACCTCATGTTTAGGTATTCTGATGGTTGCATGTTGACGATTACGCTTATTCTGTTCCACCTCGTACTTTGTGACAGCTTGGGGTGCGGGGCTCATGTAATAATGAAGTGAGCTTCCAGGGATGATGTTCTCTGTTCGCTTTACCACATGGGACCTAAAAGCACCATCTACCAGGGGGCCTTAAGCTGCCAGGGTACGATGGAGTGGCGGGCCATTACCTAGCACTGGATGGGCGAATCAGGTCCATTGTGGTGGCTAGACCGGTTTTGGCACTCCCTTAGTTGCAGTCTTTAAATGTCCATGGTGGGAGTTCTTCCTCCGGAGGCTATACCGCTGAGGGACAGCTTGCACCAGGATCACGCGCTGTGGTCGTGTTTGTTGCTGCACCCTTGTCATGACAAGGGTGCTCCTGCTGGTGCTTTTGTATGTGTCATGACTGATACATTTGGCTGAAGATTTAGTCATCCATAAGCAGGAACCTGGGTCTCCTGTTAGTACTGCAAATCCCGCTTGAGGCAGCTGGGTGGAGTCTCCGGTTGCCTTGTAGCCAGGAGGAGGTTGCTGTATATCAGCAGAAGAAGCTCTTTCCTAACAATGAGTCAACACCAAGCATGGATTTAAGTGCTGTGAAGGATACAGCATTTCTTGAGTACATTGCGTAATATCTATTGGGTTGGTAAACTCCTGCCAGCACAGCTCATGGTCTATGCATCAGGGGGCTCAGGACAACAATGTTGGCAGCTATAAGTGAGTTATGCTAAGCTTGAGGTAGACCAGGTACACAAGTTTTGGAATGTCAATAGGGAGGAGCTGTTCTGTTATCACCACCCTTTTTGGTAAAGGGTTGCTGATAGGTTCAGCTGTTTTCCTGTGTCCATTAGATACACTGACCTTTTAAAGGGCGGCTAGACAGCTTCTGACCTTTTAGCATGTTTGGCATCTGCAAACCAGCATTCTGTTTGATGTTGAAGTCTGCTTGTACCACTCAGGACGCGTGTATGGAGCATCCAGTGAATGCAGCCCTTGTTTCTGGCAACTGGTATGTACATGTATGTCCTTGTTAAGGTAAGCTTGCACATACAGTGACTGGCGGTGCTTTGAAGCTGGTTGGGACCACATGATGCCGACGCATGCAGAGCAGTATGTTTTAGAGCGTTTTACCGGGGATTGCATATGGGTGAAGAGACTGGATGGCATGGGACAGATGCTAATGTCAGCTTCCCGGAGTACAGCAGCTTCTTTATGAAACCTACCGTGCGTACATGCAAGTTGCGGATTCGATCTCACCTGCCAAGCGGGATGCATTGCTTTGCTCACGCAGACTTTGGGATCAATGGCTCATGTTGCTTGAGGATGCATGGTGGGCTTGTGTAATCCCATCCAGAAACAAAGCAGGGCTTTACCCGGTGCTGGGCCTGGGGGCTTGGCGCAGGAATAGGAGCCAGCCTGCACTAGCTGCTCACTTAGAAGTAATGTGGGCCCTAGTACGTATGTTGCTTGGTGGTCGCATCTAATATACCCGTTATCTCACATGCGCACACAAGCAACATTTGCACTAAGTAGACCTATTTCCTTACTTGTACGCCACTAATGGTGTCTGCGTAGATGTATCCATTAACCATGATATACCTTAGAGCATGCTGGATCCAGGCATCTGTCCTGGTGCTGATGCTAGTCATCATAGGTCCCGCACCTGTGAAGGGGAGCACCAGCACCAGCTGCTAGGGCTTAGCAGCAGCTGCCTCAGTGCTGCTTGTGCATTCTGCCGGACATCAGGGGAAGTGGTTTGAGGACCCTTGGTTGGATTGTCCAGCCATAACACAAACCTAGGGGTGTGCTTGCTGATTTGCTTCCTGCAGCTACTGCTGGTACTGTGGGTACCTGTGCATTCTCTCGGTTGCTGCTCCTGTGTGCTTGCTGAGATTGTGTCTACCTTCGCGTCGACGACTTGCTGATTGTGGCTGCTGGAAAGCACCATCGGCAGCAAAACAAGGAGCAGAATACCTACGATGCCGCACCTTCATCAATAAAGTGTTACAAAGGATTGGCACACATTGAAGTACAGTTGTATTTGGGGAATCGACGTAAAGATCAAGGGTAGGATTTGGGGACAAGGGGTGGAATGACTTCATATAAACGTTTGTTGCTTGTATGGGCTGCTTTTGCATGGGCTGCTTCCATTAGGCCTCCGTTCCAGACTAAAATTGATTGAGAAGCCTAATGGTACCAGTTTTGCTACTAGTCATATCTGAGGATCAGTGGCACAGGTTGTCACTAGCTGCTCCAGTTGCGCCCGAATGAGCAAACACGTGACCGGCAGCCATGTCTCTCAGTAGTGGCACATTGCTCAGTGGCTGGATTCATTCCAATGCAAGAGCTCACGCGACTTGCTGCAGCATGCTCTCGTAACTGTAACTATAGCCTCTTTTTTTGTAATTTCAGGGGCACTTCTGCTGGCCCCTGGACAGTTAAAACATAATTTGAGGCACTGCAGTACATGTATCAGATGTATGCAATGGTAGCTGAATGACTTGTTCTGGGTGTGTCACTGATGAAACTAGCTAGTACATGTGTGAAGTGAGCATTTAGCGATGACTTTCATCATAGGTTTCAGTGGGCTTGATGGCCCATTGATTGACTAGCAGTGGATAGCCGCATCAGTCCCATTGTCATAGGTATAGCAGCTCCGGTACTCCTTTGCAGTGTTCAACCCTAGATCCAGTTGGCTGGTCGCGCAGGAAGCGGGCTGTGCACACAGCATGCAGTGCTGTTGGAAGCACAGCAGCGTGCTATACTGGTGTCTAAAGTGTATGCTTGGTACTTTGTGAAGGGACAGGAACTCACACTGCCATCCTGTCACTTCAACAGTACCAACTAGTGAAGTGTTTTGGCAGGATGGGTGGGCTGGATTGAAAAACACAGACGTGCGTGTCAGCTGGTCTATCCGCATATCACACCAATAGGAGTTGTGGCTACGGCATTACAGTTGCATACCAGATCTGCCAGGGTGCATGCAGTGCTCATGGGAACTGTGAGCAGAATGTCACAATTGTGGCTAGCGTTGCTGTGGCCTTGTCCATAGCCCTCCATTTGTCACAGAGGATGTAATAGCTGTTTGGGGTGAAGTAGGAGCTGATATGAGATGAGATACATCACTGCACAGGGGCCCTATTGTCTTGCCATTGGCCTGCAAGTGATGGATGGGTCTTGAAGGGGTAACATATTTCTATCGTAGCCCTTTGCGGTAGCCACACCTTACATGTTTATTGTGTTATGTTATTGCATCGCCTCCGTCCCTGGCCAAACTTGCTTCACCACTAATAGGGCCTCACCAGCATCAGATGGCATTTTTAACAGCCCCTACTCCTGGTTCTTCTGCTAGGAAAGTGCTCCTTTTGTCTCTGTAGTCACCAGACCATGGATCACAGCTATGGTTGGTGCTGTACTCAACGAGACACAAGGAACTTGCTGCTGCATGCCAGCTTCACCATCACTTGATTGTGTGAAAGGTAATGCCCCTGGCCCTGAATAGCTACAGCTCCAGCCTGCACTTGTCTTAATCGTGATTGTCCAGCAAGCAACATACTGGTGCAAGGAGTATATCATGGCAATGAGAGGTACAGAATGTTCATCACAAAGGGTGGTGATTTTGGATTGTCCAGATATGTCAAGGCTTCGTGTTTCTGATTGGATGGGTTTGGTGCAGTTGGTCGCGAGGCATGACATTGCATGCTGATCTACCAGCTGCTTGGCGCATGCCAACATGGAGCAAATGCAGGATCAGCATGCCATATCGTTGAAACATGCCTCCCTTGTTTTCTGGACCAAATGCTTGATTTTATGGAGGGTACTGACTGTCTTGCCCCTGCTGTTGCTGTCTTGCAGCCTTCCAGAGGTTGCTGGGGTCTTTCACTGCTTGTGCCAAGTACTGGAGTGACCGTGGTGACTTGTTCATCCACCTGGCACGTGTCGTCTTCGAGGGCAGGCTGAAGGCACTGGATGACAAGGAGTTTGCAAAGGTAAAGGGCTGGAGAGCACCCACATACCGTATCCATTATGCTGCTGAACCCTAGATGCATTCTCTTAAAGATCCTCTCAGCCGGCCATGACTGCTGTACCATGCTGCTTAACTTTTTACAGTTCATTCTCCCCTGTGTGATGGTGGGTTGTGCTTGCAATGATGAGTTGTCTGATGTGCTTGGGTGATGGACATGTGCGTGATGCTTGAAATGTGCTGGGTTAGAAGGCAGCTAGAAACAGCCTCTTTTTTTGCTACAAACCTGATGCACTATGAGGTGCAGCCAAGCAAGTGCAGCATGTGGTGGTAAGCCATACACAGTCTGACTCCCACACAATTTTTAGCATCAACAGGCAAAGGATGCAATCGTTGATACATCTGCATGTAACATTTGCATACATCAGCTTTTCTAAAGCTCATGTTAAACTCAGCTTCTGATCGGTTCGCTGCCTCAGGTTGTAGGCAGCCTTCTGTCCTCCTTCAAGACCCTGGATTTCTGGCCTGACTGCACTGAGGCCATCCTGGTGGAGGCAACGCTCAGGCCAGCAGCCGGAACACTCAGCCCTTCAGACCAGGAACTGACAGCAGAAATGGAGGCCAAGGTAGGCAGGGAGGGTTTGGTGGGCTGTGGGTAACTAGGCGTTCTACTGGGTGTTGGAGAGGGTACATGATGAGCGGAATTGGATCCCCCTCCCTGTTCCTGCATGTGTATGCGATGTGTGAACGAGCCTGCAGCTTCTTATCTGGACGATAGCACCTTCTTGTAGTCGATACCCCCCCCACCCCCGCGCCCCCTGGAACCTCCTTTCTCTGCATGTAGATTGAGTACGTTTAGTTCTGCACTGCCCTGCTTGGACTTTGCTGTGCTGTGCTGTTCAGCCATGGTGCTCTGCTGTACGCAGTTAGTAGCGACCCACACAATACTTTGCCTGCCTGCCAAATGGGCGATGATCCTGTACCTGCAGCAATAGCACCAGTAGCAGCATTCATGGTTGTGATGCTTTCTGCCACCCAGCTTCTGACCAGCCTTTTGCTCTGTTTTTTACTCCACTGCAGCTGCGCTCCTACACTTCTGGACCTCTGCCCTGGTTTGAAGGCGGGTACCAGGATGAGGAGCACTTCCATGGCAACCCCTGGGTGGCACGTGATGACCTGTTCCCACAGTACTTACTACAAGCCATCAGACATCAAGGTGCTCAAGGAGGTGCTGGCTTCTTCCAACATGGCGTGAGAAGGAGGAGCAGGGTTGGGTAATAGTGCTGTCATAGCATAGGTTCCAATGTGTGTTGCAATGTCTTTATTGGATCTTAGTGGCGTGTTTCGTTGGTAGTTGTTGGGTGGTGGTGGGAGGTCAGTGCTGCTGGAGCAACTGGGCTAGGTCGGTTGCGTGGGGTGTGAAGGGGCAAGAAAGCACAGCATGTTGTCCCAGGCGGGAGCTGGGGCCCAGATATGTCCAGTGTGATCTTTACACCAATGATCTTACGCGGGAGGGCACGCTGCTACTGCTGAAAAACTGCACCTGAAAACGAAGCGGGCACTACTATGGCCATGGCAGGCAGCGACAGCAGAAAGGTGGTGAATGTCAGCAGCCTATGCCACAGCAGAAGCAGGAGGAAGTACTGGAACAGCAGCAACAGGCACAGGAGCAGCTGCAGCAGGGAGACATTGGGGGTAGGGATGGTAACAGCAGCAGCAGCAGCAGCAGGGAGTAAACCAGTAGTAGCAAGGATGGCAGCAGCAGCAGCAGGAGCCATGCCCAGTGAACGGATGGCCGTGCGCTCCATGCAATGATGCTGAATGAAATCTGCAGATGAAAGGTGTCCACGCTGTTTATGAAGGCATGATCTGTTTCAGCAGTGCCCTGGACACTCTTGTGCCCTCCACTCAATAGGCATGTGCATCCGTGACATTAAACTATATGAATTGAAGCTTGTACATTGTGTATTTGTTGTAGCGCTGTTATTTGCTGCCTATTGAAAGAATTGTTTATTTGTTGTTGCGCTGTTAATTGCTGCCTATTGAACAATTGCTTCAAATTCAAGCCAGAGAAACAATGTTATGTACACCAACAATTTGCATTTTTTTGGGCTTGGAGGTCATATCCATGCGTTTGGTGTGCACAGAAATTGCCGACTGGGGTGTATGTCACTACAACCAAGCAGATCTGCTAGGGTGCACGCCTTTCAGGGGGTTGTGCAGCAGCAGGGCACCTGACCAGCAAAGAAGTGCAGCACTTTAGGAAGGCTGATGTTGCAGAGCTTACCCTCAAGTTGGACATTTCTGAAAAGTGTCGTCAGCAGAAGCACACTAGTGGTGTCCATGTTAAGCAAGATCTACCGGCAGCAGCCGCATATTGTTGTTTACGGCCGAGGCAGTGGGCAAGTGCCACTCATGATTGGCAATCTGCCCTTACAGCCGCTATAAGGCGTCCACAGCATAACAGCCAACAGCAGTCTTGCAGCACCGTATGAAGTGCAGCGGTACCCGGCTAGCATGTAATGACTTCAGAGCAGCAGTCCTGAGGCAACCGGGGAAGCTCAGCTGAGCGACAACAGTAGCAGTAGCAGCTCCAGCAATATTGGAGCTCCAGCACTGCTGCTTGCTGAACAACAAGGTCATCAGCAGCAGCAGTAGCAATAGGACTGGCAGCAACAAGAGCAGCAGCAACATCAGTGGCAGTGGCAGTGGCGGTGGCCACAATGACAGCACCACCAACAACAGCAACATCAGCAGCAGCCGAGCAGTAGAGGCGGCATCTGCAGCAGCAGGCACACCAGCAGCAGCAGCAGCAGCTGTAGCAATGGCCATGACAACTGCAACAACTACAACGGCAACAGGTGCACCACCAATAATAAGAGCAGCAGCAGGTGGAACTCTTGCAATGGAGGGGCCATGTCAGAGCAAGCCGGCTTGAGAGGGTGCGAACTGTGCATACTAATGGAACTCAGCCAGGGAAGACTGTGAAGCAAGCGACGAGTACGCATCAGGTGATGAAGTGGACTCCAGCAAAAGACGTGAAGCCATAAAATGCTAGGATGCAAGAACTGCACTATCATAGCCACGGGAGGATAATTGTCAGTTGGCTGCTATGGTTCTGCTGTTGAGACAAGGCAATACTGATCTGGCATACCCTGCACTGTTGGTGCATAGGCATGGCATGGCATGGCATGGCACAGGCGGCATGGCATGTGAGAGCTCAGCAATTTAATGTCACTTACTTCTAACTTAGAAATACAAAGCATGTGAGAACTCAGTTGGGCTGCCGCCACTTCAATGAGCGATCATCTGGCACGTATTGGTTCTAACGCCAAGCAGGATGCCATGATCATGGTATGGCAGTCAGATTGCAGCATTGCTATTTTTAAATCTGTCATTTTGCCTTAGTGAGGCTGGCATGCAGGCTAGATTCAGTCCCACCCCCATATGGAGGTGGTCAACTTCTCTCGCTGCCAGCGTATATACCTGCTCCAGGCTACAGGTATCCTCAGGGCCAGTATCAAGAGCCAAAATGGCTCAATTCTGCACTAAAATACGCCAAAATCGCTGGCTCCTGGGGCTTCGCCCCAGACCCCACCAGGGGGGGCTGTTCCTCCCCCCCTGGACCCCCCGCCTCCTCATTAGCAGCCCGCTCCGCGGGCTGCCTGGTAGGGTATCCTGACACCTAGGGCTTTGCCTGAATTCGGGTATCCTGGAAACCCCCCAGGATACCGCTTCCGACCCCGACTCTTAACGACCTGAGACGTGCTTAGTTGCACCGGAGGTCCTGTAATGGAACTTAATAAGAAACTGTTGGCACTGCTCAATTATCTCCTGCGACAAATGCGGCCTACAGTACTTGCTTTGCAGAAGCTGGCAGATGCTTGCCGTCAGGGAGTTTCTTCCCTGCAGACTCTGCAAGGGTCTAATGCAGGGCAGGCTGAGTTGCTGCGGCGAGATGAACTTGCCCGAAACCTCCTGCGAGTGGCTGCGCTGGCTCTTGCATTTCCGCCCAATAACAGCACTTCAAACGATGCTCCAACACAGTCATTCCTGAAGTCGTTGCAGTATATACTCTTGACAGCAAGCTCAGTTGTCCAAGACTTCCTCCTGGACCCAGTACCAGAAGCGTTCCTGGCCTTCTGGAACTCAGAGGAATCTGGTAAGCTGTGATGGCGATCCTTTGTTCTTACATGGCAATAGTACCCGCCAAGATGCAGAAGATCTCCATCATGTGCTCTTGTTAAGAGAGATCGACTGCACGGCCCTCTTCTGGTCCAACATGAACTGAACCAGTGTCTTATGGGGGTAAGGCTGAGAGATTGAGAGAGTTTAACTTATGAGGGGCGCAGACAAGCAGACCGTCATGCTGAACCTGCTACCTATCCTGATTTCCATCATGTGCCCGTGAAATGGAGGTGGAATGGGGTTACTTGTTGTTGGCTCTGCCATTCGGTCCATCCAGTAACCTGAATAAGGCGGGCAGAACGGTTGCCTTTTTTATGCTGCTCGCTTCTGGTCTTGGTCTCAAAACTCTGCTGAATGATGTGCAGGCAGGTTAGCAGTTGAGCAACAATAATGTTCCCAAAAACCCAGACCTTCCAAGGCTTGTTGAGCTCCCAGCCTGTAGAGGCCCCTGCATGGGTACCAGGATCCTTGTCCAGGATCCTTGTCTTCTCCTTCAACCCTCTATCTTGTCTTTTCTGGCTGGTCTATTCTCGCTACAGTGGATCTCTGAGCCTTTGGCATGGGGCATGAAGATATGAAGTCTGCCTATCTCTACCAAACTACCTCGTCTATGTAACATTTTCACTTTGCCATCTCCATCTGATGCATTTGACCCTCCATGTGGGCTGCTCCTGTTGCTGCCTGTGACAGAATGCATCCAAATTCTCAGGAGGATATCAGTAGCTCTGGTCGCTAGAGATGACACAGCCCACTTCAACCGCCTTGGCATCATCATCCTTGACCTCTGGTCGCACCTCACTACTTTCTTCTATCGCCACCAACAGCAGCAGCATTGTGAAGAGCTCCCCTGGATAGCTACAGCAGGACCCTGGATGATCGCCCTCTTGCCAAGCTTACTGGAATGCCCACAGGGCGTGCCTTCTGATTTGCAATCTTGCTTCCCCTCATGGCTCACGCATGCGCTTAACGCCTTGCCATCAGTGGTCCTGAACATGGGAGCACCCCAGCAGCATCTGCTACTTCACAAACACAGCTTCAATCTGCTCCTCAGCTGTTCTGGGTTGTACCAATCTCTTCCGTCCATCAACATCCTTGGCTTGCCCGTGTCTGAATACCAAATGAAGCTGCAGCGATGGCTAGAAGGTATCAGCAGCAGCAGCAGCAGTGAAAGGGGTTGTGCTGCTAGTGCTGCTGCTTCCACACTGGGAGCAGCAGTACGGCAGTCACCAGGGCAGTACGTCACCAACTTCCTCACGCAGAGCTCCTGGAACTTGGAGATGTTTCTTTGGTACACCCTAGCTGCAGTGGCTGGTAGGCTCCATGATAAAACTGGGGGCGTAGCGCTGGGGTGTGGCAGCA
Source organism: Pseudopediastrum boryanum (assembly GCA_963556185.1). NCBI lineage: Eukaryota > Viridiplantae > Chlorophyta > Chlorophyceae > Sphaeropleales > Hydrodictyaceae > Pseudopediastrum > Pseudopediastrum boryanum. Next base: position 6,759,843 of record OY744506.1, read on the forward strand.
CAGAAGTAGACGCAGACCATGGGAAGTGGGTGCAGGGAGACTTGGCGGGTGTGGGTGGGAGTTTGGCGGACATCTGTAGTAGCTTGAACTTGCTGACGTCTGCCATGGTGGGACACTATCTACATCAGGAGTGCAAAGGTCGGCATCTTCATGTTCCCCATGATGATAAGAGCGCCAGCACTGCACCCAGCAGCAGCGACAGCAGCAGCAACGACAGCAGCAACAGCGGCAGCAGCAGCAACGGCAGGAGCAACAGCGGCATCAGCAAGAGCAACAGCGGCAGCAGCAACGGCAGCAGCAACAGCAGCAGCAACAGCAGCAACAACAGCAGCAGCAACAGCAGCAACAACGGCAGCAGCAACAGTAGTGGTGGGCGGCTAAGGCAGGCAGGTTTGCCGCAGCAGAAGATGGATGAAGGGGTTGGAAGCACACAGCAGCAGCAGTAACAGGGGAAAGAGCAGCAGCAAGCAGGGGCACCACGGAAAGAAAGGTAGAGATGGTGTTGTCAGCGGAACCAGGGGCGGCGAGGCTGAGGAGATCCCTGGTGTTACGCTGCTGCTGCTGCCGAAACGGCTGGTTTTTGATTTCGACCCTAAAAGGGACTGTCATGAAGACCGTATCATTGGCGGGGTGGGAGGCGGGGGCGGACCCAGGGTTATGACGGTGTCACTAGCACAACTTAGACTGCTGCTGGAGACGCTGCTGCTGGTGTGGGATTACTCCCCGGTAGATGCGGAGGAAACCACGGTGGATAACACCAGGACTGGTAGTAGCCACAATGCCAGCAGCAACAGCTGCAATGCAAGCAGCAGCAGCACTGCTGTAACCAGCAGTAGCAGCTGCAGTGCCAGCAGTAGCCCTGCTGGAGCCAGCAGTAGCAGTTGCAATGCCAGCAGTAGCCCTGCTGGAGTCAGCGGTAGCAGCTGCAGTGGCAGCAGCAGCAGCTGCTGTGCCAGCAGTAGCAGCTGCAGTGGCAGCAGTAGCACTGCCGGGAGCAGCAGATGTAGCTGCCAGCTTCCTGAGTCTCACAACAGCAGTACCAAGACCAGCAGCTCTACCAACCGCAGCACCAGCAGCTGTGTAGATATGAACAGCAGTGTAAATACCAACAGCACAGGAACCGACAAAGACAGCATGAGCACCACAGGCAGCAGGGGCAGCAGCAGTGGGGGTATCCTCCCTCATCACGTACAATGGAACTTGCTGCTGCTGTTCTCAGTGCTGTTACAGTCCGCTCCCGCTGGGGTGCGTTATGGGCTGATGCAGGGAAGTGGTAGCTCGCTGCTGCAGCTGCTGTACCATGTGCTGCTGCAAGAAAAGAGGCCTGGGGAAAAAACGCACAGCACGGGTGTTAAGGACTTTGGAATGCAGAAGCAGGGGGCACCTTCTACTGAGCAGCTGTCTTGGATTGTTGTCCGGGATAATGAGGATGCAGCACAAGATGAGCAGCAACAACAGGGGCAGCGCAATCAGAGAGATGCTGATGGCAGAGACCAGCGGAAGGGAGGGAAAGGCCAGGGGCACAGCAAGCAGCAGCAGCAGCAGAAGGGACAAGAGCGAGGGGTAACTAGGCAGCTGCGAATAGCAGGCAAGGCTATAGAGCAGTGCTCTTCTAACCGGGTTGTGCTGATGCTCTTGCAGCAGCTGCTGCTGGAGGCCGAGGGTGGGGGGCCTTTAGGCGTGAAGGAAGAGGAGGCCAAGGGGCAGGACAGTGGGGTGCTGTATGCTGGAGCAGGTGAGGGGAGCTAGGGTACGGTGGGGGCCCACCATGTGTGCTAGTACAGCTTCTTCCCTTCCAATATTCAAAACCTACACAGGGTTTGCGCCCTGCAGCCACACACTCACTTAATCAGGGGGCTGCTGCAGCTTGGGGCTGAATCTTTGGACCAGTACTATGTACCTATTGCTTCGCAGTAGTGCCACCACCTAGTCCACCTAGTGTCACACTTGATGGAGGGAGAGTGCTGCAGTTAGAAGCAGTCCGGGTCACACTTAAAACACTTCGTGCATTTGGTGCAACTCCTACAAGTGTGGCATTCTGATTGGAATATCATGTTTCATGGTTGCCGTCAGCTTCATTGCCTGAAAACACTGTTGCAATATCTATGCCTTTGATCGTTCTCTGACTCAAAGACAGCTCCTAGTCAATGTAGTCATGTGGTAATCATGTAAAAACATAGTTCAAAACATGTATGTTCTATAACCTGTCTTTCTGTGATAAGCGGGTGAATTGCATGACTCGTCAAGACAGGCTTGCAGCGTTCCCACACTCCGCTTAGCAACAAGGGGACTTCAGTCACAAGTCATCGTTGCTTTTCCCAAGTATCAATTGGGTACCGGAGACTTTGTTGCATTGGCACTTTTGCTGCATCCTTGCTGTTGCTGCTGCTTGGCAAGTGCAGAGCACCTCTTGCAGATTTTCACCAAGATCATGGTCAAGGTTGATCATGTCTTTTTGCAGCTGCTTCCCACTCCAGGCAGTCAATTCAAGAGTGTGGCCTGTGCCATTTGCGGGAACCCTGATGTAGTCTCAGAACAATCCGCTCTGCTTTTGGCCAGAAGCTGGTCCATCACTCATCAGGTTTGTCAGTCACATTGTGGATATGTTTGCTGACGAGGTACACTCCTGCTGCATCCTTCTCCAGGTGGTGGTGTCAGTCTGCAGCTGCTTTCCATCCCCTTCCAGCAGGTGCAGCTGCTAAGGAAGGTGAAGTCCAATCCCCTCATGTTCCTCCTGCTGGAGATGATGCGCAGTGCGTCCCGGAGTGATTCTGGCGAATCCATCTGGCTGCCAGCCATGCACCTCCTCACGCAGCTCATTGGGAGCTTGAGTATAGAGAGGGTCCGCTTTGCAATGTCCTCGTGGGCAATGTTCCTGCCTGTCTTGGGGGCACTGGTCACCAGCAGCAAGTTACTGTGCAGTGGGAGATACCCGGGGGTTGCAGTAGAGGCAGCTGCTGTGAAGCTGCTGTTGCGGCTGGCGTGCGGTACGTTTCAGCTTGGAAACTGGTTTATCTACGTACGCAACCAGGCAGTCGACGGCGTCTTGAACCCTGAAAAATACGGCGAAACAGTTGGGGGTCTGCTCCGTGTATACATGCAGCAGCAACAACAGCTACAGCAGCAGCAGGAGGAAGAGGAGGAGGAGGAGGAGGAGAAGCATCATAAGGAAGAGGAGGAGGAGACCTGGCATCAGGGGAAGCATCATCAGCAGCAGCAGACGGTCAGGGCTCAGCTCAGTGATGAAGAGGGGACATATGCAGATGCATTCATCCTGGCAGGCAGCCTGCTGCTGCACACGGCAATGTCAGTTATTGCCCCGCCCATAGGTGCCCTTTGCTGTCAAGCGCCTGCTGCTACTCTCCCCCCTCTGCAATGTGGGCCTGAGCTGGCTTGCCAGCAACGGGTGGAATCAAGAGCACAGCAGCTGGTGCAGGCAGTCTGTAGTAGTTCTGATTGTAAGAGATGTGGGGATAGCAGCTGCTGCTGGTGCCTATACTGCAACAAGGGTGTTGAGGTGGCAGCTGAAGGGGTGGCGAGGGTGCTTGTGGCCGAAGAGGTGATCATGAGCAATGGAGCAGCAGCAACAGCAACAGCTGGAGTAGCTGAGCAGCTGTTAGGCACAACAGCAATGGGGCCAACAGCAGAGGCGGATGGAGTGGCGCAGGCAGCGCAAACTGAGCAGTCATCAATTGCAGCTGCAGACAGCAAAGCAGGGGCAGCAACAGCAGACAGCAAAGCAGCGGCAGCAGCAGACAGCAAAGCGGGGGCAGCAGCAGCAGCAGACATTATAGCAGCGGCAGCAGCAGCAGAGAGCAAAGCAGCGGCAGCAGCAGCAGAGAGCAAAGCAGCGGCAGCAGCAGCAGAGAGCAAAGCAGGGGCAGCAGCAGACAGCAAAGCAGCAGCAGACAGCAAAGGAGCAGCAGCAGCAGGTGGCGTAACGAGGCTGCCCCTGGAGGTGCCTTCAAAGCAGGAGCTACAAGCTGCTACCAAAGCATCGGCAGCTGCACTGGTGGAGCTCATGCAGGAGATGGGCTGCAGCATGTTCATCTGCAATGCCATCCGGGCATCGTACAGAGAGGTGCTGGAGGTGTGTGGCAGCGCCTGTGCCACACTGCCGCTGCAGGCTGGCAGTCCCTGGCAAGTGGCAGTAGATGAGCAGTGTGTCCGGGAGTGGCTGGGGGTTCTAGAGGGGTACACAGCTGGGCTAAATGAGGGGCTGGAGGGCCCCAGCTGCGCAGAATGTTGCTTCTGCTGTGCAAGCAGGACTGGAGGGATGAGGGTGGATGAGCTGCTGAAGGAGCTTGCTAGGGTGTTACGCTATGTGATTTTTCTGAGGGGTGCAGAGACAGGGACCTGCCTTCACGAGGGAGAGTGTGGAGAGCAGCATGGCAAGGAGTGCGCGTATCAGATGGCTTGGTACCTATCAAGAGAGGGCAGAGTAGGGGGTGAGGATATGCTTCCCACGTTCAAGCTGCTGCAATGCTTGGGGTCTGAGCAGCCTTACTTTCACCCAGGAACCTTTTGCTGCAATAACATTAACTGCAGCAACCTGCTAGGCCTTAGTGAGGTGGGTCTGGTCCTTGGGGGGTTAATAGCAGCTCCAGGAAGCAGTGGGACACAGGAGGGCAGGCGCGGGGGAGCTTGTGGTGGTTGTAAGGAGGTGTATTACTGCAGCAGGAAATGCCAAAGGGAGAGCTGGAAGCATGCACACTACCTTATCTGCAAAGGGTCTGCCTGCCGAGAGGAATGTGGTAGTGATGAATAGAGTGTTTGTGGCCATGGCGAGTTCAGCTTAAAGTCCATGTGTGCTAGGAGGAGGCTTAAGGCTCTAGGTCAAAGTTCAGTTGAGAATGGAAGGTCGTGTTGCAGGGTCACATAAGACAGTGATGCAACTTGAGTTTTGACGGAAGGGAGGGTCTTGGTCCCTATGCTTTTCGAGCCCTGGTGGAACTCAGGAATCTATGGAGGGTTTAAGCATGTGGCTTGTTCTGGAAGTTGCCAGCTGGATTGCAATGCCTGTGGCACCTTTGGTGGTGCCTGGGGCCACCGTTGGGCCTGCTTCCATTATTCTTCATAACATGTGCTTGCAGTGCATAAAGCATCAGAGGTTTTAAAGGGGGCTTGTATGGTATCAGTCACCTACAAAGAAAAACAAGTGTTGCGAGAGCCCTCTCTCTGTTCCGCTCTTTCTCTCACTATGCTGGCTCCCATGCACCACTTTGAAGCAGCAGAACGAGCTGCAGCATATCTTCAAGGTGGTGGTTTGAGGGCTGCATGGCGGCATGGTCTTGGTTGCAAGTCCTGTGATCTTGGCCCTGAATTGGGAGGTGAAGTTGAATCTCCTGAACACTTCTTGTTTGACTGTCCTGTTTACCAGGCACAAAGGCAAAAGCTGTGGGAGAAGCTGACTTCTGACCCTGATGTTGCTGCAAAATGTCAGATATTGGATGGCAAATCTGATGAGGAGATGCTGCATAGCATGCTTAATGAAGAGTTTTGGGGTGTAGACGTCGATGAGGAGTCTGGCTTAGTATATGGCCCTTTCAAGCATGCATTTAAGTGTATAGCTAAATATGTTGCAGCTGCTTGGAAGATTAGGAATGCTTATGCTCACCCTTCTGATGTGGCGTGAGGTCCAACCAATGGGGTTTGTTACCAACTATTGCTTGCACCCGGGCTTACAAGCCCTCCTTGCTTTCTTAAGTAGGAGGGAGGCTCTTACCCCCATTGGGGCAGCGGAGGTTTTGGGTGATTTTGACCTAGCTGCTGGACCTCATGTTTAGGCATATATTGTCATACATGTCGAAGTTTACCCGTATTCTGTTCCACCTCGCTGTTCTTTGTGACAGCTTGAGGTGCGGGGCCTATGGCACTTATTGCTATGGCATATCATGAAATGTAATAATAATGGTCTTGGTTGTGGTCATTGGTGAGCTTGGCAGCTGCTTGTGTATGCTCGCATGGCTTGGTCACCATGTTGTTGACCAAGGAAGAAAGGGATAGTTGGATATCTTGAAGCATGTGCGCATATATTGGATACGCTACCAGATGGATACGTGCTGAGGTATCCTTCTTGGTTGCTGGTCTGGAATCATTGTATTGGGGCCATCCATGTGTTCGTCGTTGTGACAGCAGCCCTTTGTGGTTGCCACGCCTTTGATCTTTGTTTGTCTGTTTTGTCCCTAGCACTCATGGTAGCAGTGAGATTGATCGTGCATCTCTGAATGCGGTGGCAATGATGTTTGGTGAGCAAAGGAGCATTCTGAGTGGTCCACACCTGGCACGGCACAGGATGGATGGATGGAGGTTAATACTAGTAAGGATTTATGAAGAAATGAGAATGGAAATGTAAGTTGAGGGGACGCGCTGCTGATGCATGTTGTTGTTGAGGCATACGGCAGTTGAGGATCTGCAGCCCTCACCCATCAAGTATGTGCGAGCTGGGGAACCCTGGAGTTCGCTGTGGAGATGGGGTTGATGTGCCCTTAAGTCAGCGGTTAATTTGTCGTGGCTAGTAGGGCCGAGAGGTTAATACTTGCCTTGAATGAAGAGTGCGTGGATGTACAGAAGTCACTACTGAATAGCGGTCAATCTCCACTCCCGTTTTCAGAACTACATAAACATGGATGCCATAGGAACGGCAGTCCATTCTTGTTTCTTGTCCTAGTTCAAGCTCGCAATGGCAACTGCTTTGCGAGAAGCACTCTTGGAGCCCAATTTGAAAGCGAAGGCTTGCTCCTTTCCGTAATTGAACCTTATACCTGTCAATCACTTAGACGGGGTCCGTGTAGAGACCCGCTAAGGCATAGTTAACACCGTGCTAAAACCTTCAGCAACATGTCCGCACACGCAAACCAGTACGGTCCATCAAACTTTTTGGACCTACCCAGCACATGGCTAGCACACCTTATCCAGCACGTCGCCACAGGCACTGGGGGCATACGCAGTGCAACAGCTCTCAGCCAAACCTGCAAGTCGTTCCACGCCCTCTCGGAGAGTCCCACTGTGACATACCGCAACCTCCACCTGGACAAACGTTGAACAGCCTGGATCATCCGTTCTTCCGGTGGCTAGCAAAGAGACACAGCCGAGTTGCTGGTCTCACAGTGGAACTTCAGCTGCTTTCAGTGGGTGGTCCTGAGCCTGGACCAGAGCAGCTGCAGGTGATGTTCGGCATCCCTGGCCTGCATTTAGTTCTGCGCTGGGATGGCGTGATATCTGCTCCAGATGACCCCTTCATGACCAAGGTGCTAAGGCCACATGGCCACCTCATTGATCACCTCATCGCATCTGTTAGCATCGACGCAGAAAGGATGATACTGCAGGACTTCTGCAAGACAGCTGCATCTTGCAGGCGCCTTGAGCTCACAGGGGAGCAGGCAGATTTCTCTCAAGAGCCACTAAATCTGGGTGCTTTGAACCCTGTGGCTGGCTCCTTGGTTCGGCTTGATTTAGCAAGTACTGTCAGTATTCCCCACCGGCAGTTGGAGACCATGAGCAGCCTGTCCTTCTGCTCACAGCTCACTTCGCTCAAGCTAACACGATTTGACTGTGGAGCTCAGGAGCCATGGGTTCAGCTGGCCCAGTTGACAAACCTGAAGCAGCTCTCCTTGAGGGTAGCTGCTTCAGGAGACCCCTCCCCCCTGTTATCACTCACTGGCCTCTCCTCTTTGGACCTACGCAGCTATAAACCAGACGTGCAGGGTGCACTAGAGCTGGGTGGATTGTTGGTTCCTTGCACATTCAGCAGATTGCAGCCCCTCAGCATACTGCAGCAGCTGGGGGAGCTGGAGCTATGTGGTGAGGCCTGCAGTGCAACCTCTCTCCATGGCTTGGCTGATCTGAGCAGGTTGGAAAGGCTCAACCTGGATGCTCCCATGTTGATGAGCTTGGAGGGGGTGAACACAGGGCTCACATCCTTGACCATGCATGGTGCTCGACAGCTTGTAAACCTAGCTGGTATTGAGCACTTGAAGGGGCTGGAGCGCCTGTCCATTATGCGCTCTGGTGTTACTTCCTTGCACCCATTAGCTGCTTTGGACAGCTTGGCTGATCTGTGCATTGGTGGCACACTTTCTAGCTTAGCAGGCTTGGAAGGCAACCTATGCACGTGTTTGCACAGTTTAAGGTTGCAGTCCTGTGGGGAGTTGAGGCAGCTGTCTGGAATTGAGGGTCTCACTGCTCTGCAGGAGCTAGTCATCTGGTCATGTGGGATAACTAGCTTGCAGCCTGTAGGGCAGCTACGGCAAGGGTTGGCGTGCTTGTATGTGTTACATTGTGGTATGGTGCATGATGAAGTCTTGGAGCTGCCGCACGTGCAGCCCACAGCTGATGTGTACATTGCACGCAGCAATGTGAGGGAGGTGGTGCTGGGAGGGGGAGTCAGGAAGAGGGTAAATGTACTCGCAGCTATGTAGATTCACCATCAGCGGCAGAGCAGAGGAAGGGCGAGGCCGAGGAGGCAACAATTTGGATGAGACAGAACACAATGGTTGATTAAGTGGCCTGCTTGATGCAAGTCGAGTGACGGACGGGCTTCAGAGGGCCATGCTTTGTGCAGTGATCAAAGATAGACAGACCGATGGACTTCTTGTCACAGTGTGCATCTATGGCACTTTTTGCTATGGCATATGATGACATGTAGTAGGAGTGTGCATCTGAAATTGGCAGAGTCCTGACAGGATGATTGCATGGAGCAGCTTTGTTACCTTGGCAACTTCCTTTGTTGTGTTATGGGATTTGGGCAAACCAGGCTTGTACACGCCATTAGTGTGGGTTGGGCTGGGCGAGCTTCATCATTGTGCGGCATAAGCCATTGCTGTAGGGAAGGAGCCGTACCAAGACGTATCTGATAATGTGTACATATGTCGAGGTCTGGTCGGTTTAGAGGTGGCCTATGTATGGTTTGGTCAGGAGGCTGCGTATCGTCTTGTTGTGCTGTGGCTTAGCGAAGGTATGTAACATGCATGGGCTACTTGCAGATGCCAGCATATGCAGATAGCAAGTACTGGTAAGCAGTTGTGGCTTTTGGGGTTACTAAGTGACGAGCTTGCAGCATGTTGGGAGCTCTAGGTCGAGCAAGTCAGTACCAGATTACCAACTAGCCCAGAAGGGCATCTCTTGAGGGCCAGTATGTACGCGGGTGTGTCGCAGGGAGGTCTTGGAGCTGCCACACATGTTATAAATACTTGCGCTTAGGAACCTTTTGCTGCAACGACAATGACTGCAGCAACATGTTAGGCTTAGTGAGTTGGGTCTGGTCCTTTGGGGTTAATAGCAGCTTTTAGGAACAGTGGGACAAAGGAGGGCAGGAGCGGGGTAGCTTGTGGTGGTTGCAAGGCGGCGTATTACTGCAGCAGGGAGTGCCAAAAAGGAGAGCTGGAAGCATGCACACTACCTTTTCTGCAGACCGTTTGCCTCCATAGAGGAAGGTGGCAGTCATGAGAAGAGTGTGTGTGTGGCCAGGCTAGTTCAGCTTAAAGTCCATGTGTGCTGGGAGGATGTTTCAGGCTCTAGGGCAAAGTTCAGTGGGCATGGCAGGTCATGTTGCAGGATCACAGTGATGCACCTTGAAATTTGACTGAAGGGAGGGTCTTGGTCCCTATGCTCTTCAAGTCCTGGTGGAACTCAGGAATGTATAAGGGGATCCAGGATGTGGCTTGTTTTGAAAGTAGCCAGCTGCACTGCAATGCCTGTGACATCTTTGGTGGAACCTGGGGCCACTGTCGGGCCTACTTCCACTAATAGTTTTTACGAGATTTGAGCTTGCAGTGCATATGGCATTAAAATGTTTTGAAGGGGGCTGATATGGTGTTTGCAAAGAAAGACAAGTATTGCGAGAGCCCTCTCTCTCTTCGGCTCTTTCTCTCACTATGCTGGCTCCCATGCACTACTTTGAAGCAGCAGAACGAGCTGCAGCATATCTTCAAGTTGGTGGTTTGAGGGCATGGCGGCATGGTGTTGGTTGTGGTCGCTTGGCAGCTGCTTGTGTATGCTTGCATGGCGGCTTGGTCATCATGTTGTTGCTCAAGGAAGATAGGCAGATGTTTTGAAGCATGTGTGCATAAATGATGGATGTGTGAGCGATCCAATGGGCGCCTTGTAAAGCTATGGCGGGTTTGGTGGAGGCAGCATGGAGTACCTGCAGATGCTATCATATGCAGCAGACACAGATATGCTGACTTTTGGGCACAGTTTTACACTGGCCGTGTTCGCCTCTCGGCGTTGGTCAAGTATGTGGCCGTTTGTGTTCGTGCTGGTATTGCCACCAGTCTGTTGGACTTACCAGACGTCTTGCTTCAGGAAGATTGGTATTTGGATATGTTTGATTTGGGGTCATATCATTCTAGTGATATGTCTGATGACGAACTGGTTGAAGTGCCCTAGATGGATACATGCTGGGGTATCCTTCTTGGTTGGTGGTCTAGAATCCATCCATTGTATTGGGATCCATCCAATGGTTTGTTTGTCGTGCATCCCTGAATGCGGTGGCAATCATCTTTAATGGCGAGTAAAGGAGCATTCTGAGTGTTCACACCTGGGTTTGATTCGGTCTATATCTATATCTTATATCTACATCTATATGCCCCAGCAAGTGAGCTATTGGGCGCATATGCAGGTGAGGTTCTGCAGACCTCACCCATCAAGGTGCGAGCTGGGGGACCCTGGAGTTCGCTGTGGAGATGGGGTTAGGGGCGCCCTCAAGTCAGTGGTTTCTCTGTCGTGGCTAGTAGCAGGGCCGACTCGGGAGGTTACTTGCCCTGAAAGGAGAGTGCGTCGGATGTACAGAAGTCACTACTGAAGAGTCAACTCTCCAGTGCCGTTTTAAGAACTACATAGACCTGGATGCCATAGGAATGGCGGTCCATTCTGGTTTCTTGTCCCACTTCTAGCTTGCGATGGCAACTGCTTTGCGAGACGCACACATGGAGCCCAGTTGGAAGGCGAAGGCTTGCTATTGCTACTTTCCGTAGTCGAAATTGTACCTGCCAATCATTAAAACGGCATCTGTGTAGAGACCCGTAAAGGCATATTTAGCGTCGAAACCTTCAGCAACATGTCCGTACACACAACCCAGTACAGTTGTGGTCTAGTGGTTAAGATTCCCGACTTCGGTTGGCGAGACCTGGGTTCGATTCCCGGCAACGACACCGCGTTTCTGTGCGAAAGGTCCCCAAACCTGGGATAGGGTTCCGAGTAGAGGACTAGATCGCGGTATAAAAAATGGTCCCAGGATGATGCGGTAGCTGTCCAATCTGATGGTCAGAATTGGCCGAGGGCAGCACCAGGGCGAACATTTTCACCATTTCACCATTCCATCAAACTTCTTGGACCTGCCCAGCACATGGCTAGCACACCTTATCCAGCACGTCGCCACAGGCACTGGGGGCATAAGCAGTGCAGCAGCTCTCAGCCAGACCTGCAAGTGCTTCCACGCCCTCTCGGAGAGTGCCGCTGTGACGTACCGCAACCTCCACTTGGACAAACCGTTGAACAGCCTGGATCATCCGTTCTTTCGGTGGCTAGCACAGAGACAGAGCCGAGTTGCTGGTCTCACAGCAGAACTTCAGCTACTTACAGCGGGCGGTCCTGAGCCTGGAATAGAGCAGCTGCAGGTGATGTTTGGCATCCCTGACCTGCATTTAGTTCTACGCTGCGGTGGCGTGATATCTACTCCAGATGACCCCTTCATGACCAAGGTGCTGAGGCCACATGGCCACCTCATTGACCACCTCATCGCATCCGTTAGCATCGACTCGGAGAGGCTGATACTGCAGGACTTCGGCAAGGCAGCTGCACTTTGCAGGCGCCTTGAACTCACAGGGGAGCAGGCAGCGTTCTCCCAAGAGCCACTAAATCTGGGTGCTTTGAAACCTGTGGCTGGCTCCTTGGTTCGGCTTGATCTGGAAAGTACTGTCAGTATTCCCTTTCGCCAGCTTGAGACAGTGAGCAGCCTGTCCTTCTGCTCACAGCTAACTTCGCTCAGGCTTAACATGTTTAGTTTTGGAGCTGAGGAGCCATGGGTTCAGCTGGCCCAGTTGACAAAGCTGAAGCAGCTCTCCTTGTCGGTAGCTGCTTCAGGAGACCCCTCCCCCCTGTTAGCGCTCACTGGACTCTCCTCTTTGGACCTACTCAGCTCTGAACCAGAAGTGCAGGGTGCACCAGAGCTGGGTGCATTGTTGATTCCCTGCACGTTCAGCAGGCTGCAGCCCCTCAGCATACTGCAGCAGCTGGTGGAGCTGGAGCTACATGGTAAGGCCTGCAGTGCAACCTTTCTCCATGGCTTGGCTGAGCTGAGCAGGTTGAAAGTGCTCAGGCTGGATGCTCGCATGTTGACGAGCTTGGAGGGGGTGAACACAGGGCTCACATCCTTGACCATACGTGATGCTCGACAGCTTGTAGACCTAGCTGGTATTGAGCATTTGAAGGGGCTGGAGTGCCTCTCCATGGTGCGCTCTGGTGTTATTTCCTTGCACCCGTTAGCTGCGTTGTCCAGCTTGGGTAATCTGTGTATTGGTGGCACATTTTCTAGCTTAGCAGGCTTGGAGGGCAATTTATGCACGTGTTTGCACAGTTTGTCGTTGCATTCCTGCGGGCAGTTAAGGCAGCTGTCTGGAATTGAGGGTCTCACTGCTCTGCAGAAGCTAGTCATCTCCGCATGTGAAGTAACTAGCTTGCAGCCGGTTGGGCAGCTACTGCAAGGGTTGGCGCGGATGTATGTGCTACAGTGTGGTATGGTGCAGGAGGAAGTCTTGGAGCTGCCGCACATGCAGCCCACAGCTGATGTGTGCATTGAACTCAGCAATGTGAGGGAGGTGGTGCTGGCAGGGGGAGACAGGAAGAGGGTAAATGTACTCGCAGCTATTTAGAGTTGTCATCAGCAGTGGAGGAGACCCGGAGGGTGAGGCGAAGGAGATAGGATTTAGGATGGGACAGAGTACATGGTTGATTAAGTGGCCTGCTTGATGCAAGCCTGCATTGGTGTTGCTGCTTGGCGGATAGGGTTTGCTGGTACACAATGACATGCATGGGTGCATGGGCTGCTATGGGTGTGTCTGATGTCTCTGTCTGTTCGCAGCAGCACAGCAGGTGAGTGGCGGATCTTCGGAGGGCCATCCCTTGTGCAGTGGTGTAAGATTGACAGACCGGTGGACTGCTTCTAGTGTGCAAATGAACTTGGCAAGGTTCTGACAGAATGGGCGCATGGAGCAGCTTTAGGTAACCTGACATCCTCTGTTTGTTGTGTTTGCGAGCTTTTAGGCGATTCAGGCTTGAACACGCAGTCTTTGTGAGTTGGGCTATTCTTGCGAGCTTCATGATCATGCTGCATTTGCTGTTGCTGTTCTACTGTCCCCCTTCTGCAATGAGGGCCTGAGCTGGCTTGCAACCTGCTAGGCCTTAGTGAGGTGGGTCTAGTCGCATGTGGTGGTTGCAAGGAGGCGTATTACTGCAGCAGGAAACGCCAAAGGGAGAGCTGGAAGCATGCACACTACCTTTTTTGCAGAGGGTCTGCCTCCAGAGAGGAAGGTGGCAGTGATGAGTTTAAGCATGTTTGGTGCGGTGACTAAATCATTTTGACTCCCATGTATGCTAAGGGGATGCTTAGGCAGGGCTCTTGTTTACTATTCAGTTGGGGAGGAAGGTCACGCTGCAGGATCACCCAAGACAGTATTAAATAATGTGCCAAAGGAAAGTGACTGACACTTGTCACGAGGGTCTTGGTCCCCTGTTGAAGTGCCGTGGTGGAATGTATGAAGGATTTAAGCATGTGGCTTGTTCTGGAAGTTGCCAGCTGGATTGCAATGCCTGTTACACCTTTGTTGGTGCCTGGGGCTACTGTTGGGCCTGCTTCCAATGTTTCCCATGAGAAATGTGCTTGCAGTCCACGTGGCGTAAGACACTGTGAAAGGGGTTGTTTTATGAAATGAGCTTAGATGCATTTCTTGTTTGGAGTTTCTTTTGGTGACAATTTTGTGGACTTGGGGTGCGATCCAGTGGTCAGGGCCTCTTTTAACATAGTCCGTTGCAGCTGTTTTACAGTTTTCCAGCCCCAATCAAATGAGGGCGTCATGGTTAGGTGTGTGAGAGGGAACTATGCAGTGAACAGGGGGATGGTACATGTCACACCATAACTGTAAAATGTTTGGTCGTCAGATGCAAGTGAGTCGCATCTGAAGATGTTCCGGGTGCTTGAGGTTCAATTGGTCAGAAGTACGAGAGGTTAGCAAGTATAAAGTGACAGGGCAGGATTCAGCCGTCCTATCTATTCAGTCTTCCAGTACAAGTAATCAGCGTATGTTCGGGAGTAAGGCTCTTGACTGTGGATCGCTCCAGTTGACGGGCTCAGGCGTTGCAGGCAAACGGGCAAGACGGCTCGGCTGCATACATTCCAACTAGTAAAGGCCGTGGTAGAGGTCTGATCAAAAAGGAACAACAGATGAAAGCGCCTCTTACGGTTAGGGACGCACCTCCGGAGGCCCCCCGCACCGCGGAGTGCACTCCGATAGCACATACACGGGTGCCGCCCCTGCAATCGAGGAGCACCATTGAGTTGGCCTTCTGAACAAACTTAACTGCTTGCAATGCCGCGCAATGTTCACTGCTGTCTCGTGTCAACACGTGCCTGCATCAATGGTTCACCAGCAGTGTTAACGGGGACTCAGCAGCAGTTACTATCAGCTACTCGTGTCCCTTTTCCCACTGTCGAAAAAAACTCAATGCATCCAGGACTACATACGTCATTCTGTACCCCTTCAGTGCATCCATGAATTTGCTCAGCAAAGGGACCATTGGTCTTGTATGTCAAGCTGCTACAGACAGCGAGCTGGGCAACAATACTGAAAATGGGATGCTTTTGTTTCTTGCACCAAGACCAGTCCATGGAGTGAATGAAGATGAGTAAATTCATGCCTAAGCATTCGGCCCAGCAGCTAGGTAGAGTCTCCCACACGCCTCACTGCCGCAGTGCCTAAGAACTCTCCTGACATTGCTGTCTGCAACAATGCCCATAACACCAGCTTGTCTCTTAGACCGCAACAGGAAAATAGCCCAAAAGAATGTGCAGCTATCCATCATGCATGTAAAACCACCAGTGGACGTTCATAATCACCAACGCTAACAGGATGCTGCCTCCAATCTGGGACACACACCTAATGGCATACACCAATATGTTAATAGGCATCGCACACTCTGTAAACCTCACAGGCCCCTGCCACATCAGCCGCTTAGACTGCCATGCCCAATACCCCAGCCTGAAAGCAATATGTAAAACCACAGAAACCTAAAAGCCAAAACATCAGACTGCATATAAATACTGGTATCCTCCTTGCTTACAGACCATGCTAAGTCATGTCTGTCACCTCCAATCATTCAAATTGCCATGTGAACATGAGGCTAACAAGTGACCCATGCTAGTTTTTAACCCTTCCCCTCAACCGCACTCCAAACATGCACTTTCAAGACAGGACATCCATACCCAACACAATGTTGCCATGCTTCTATCCTCGCTCTGCAAAGTCCTCATAGCAAACTTGGTGAATGCTTCAGACTGTTGTCTATCAGCCCCATTTGTAGGTGTGTGTTGAAGGGACACACAACCACCAAGCACTAGATCAATCGCACTTATGGCAGGTCTGGGTCGCGAACAAAGCTGCTTAAGGGAACCAAAGCTGTCATTCACATTGACAGAGCACAAGTTTCACCCCCAGCATCTCCATCTAGGGCCCCTGTTTCACTACTTACTGAACCATCAGGACAGAACTATGCTTCTTCAGGTGCCCTACAATGGTGCGGTGTAATACATCACGCTCCAAACAGCATGCTAGGAACTCCACTTACATAGGCAGCAGGACGGAGTTGGTGTATGGACAGTCCTCCTTGTACAGCTAAGCCATCTGCTTTTTTGTCCCCCGCCCTACCCGCCTTTCACTGTTCCTTATCCCCTCCAATCTAGCTTGATATCAGTACGGTACTCAAAAGATACTTCCCTGAAAACCACACTGCCACCACAAGCATCCCCAAAGCGTACTTGCCCACTGTGACGCTACAATGGGGCCTCGTTGGCTGCTAATATCAAAACACCTCTGGGCCATGAAGGGTACTGTACCAATCCTGGTCGGTGCAAGGTGCCAACAGCTGCAAGCAAGCCTGATAGATCCCACAGACCTAAATGGACTCACTGAATCTGCCGACGGCTGCTGATCAAACCACAGCCCGTGCAGCAGGAGAAACAGGATGTAGAATACCACAACATTGTCGTGGTGCACGCATATATGCACAGGACAGCAGATCACGTCCCTTCAGCCTTTTAAGCTATACAATGAACAGCCCACCTCTTATCCGTGGACTTCCCTGTCTCGGTTGGCAGCTTAGGCTGCCGATTGCTCTCCCCATGGTACAACTCTACATAAAAGGGGACCTTACAAAAGTCCAGGCTACGTCATATTGTACGAGCCCTCCCAATGCTAGATCCATGCTGATACACCACCAAATACCCTTCATACCTTCACCCCCTATCCCTGCTGACTTCGTGTCCACTCTGCCAGGGAAGCATAAGCAGCAGCGCAAACACCTGCTTCGCTTACTGCTGCAATGCCAAACACAATAATTGCAGGCTGGAGGTTAAAAAACACTGCAAGAAAGCACCAGCTGTACTTGCTCTGCAAACTTTAAGCCAGTTCGATACAAGGTGCATACTTCTGACCCGAAATCGTAATGTGCTATGCCAACCACCACATAGATGAGCCTGTTGCTCATAGCTGGTTGCAGACAGACTAATACCCACAAACACTATACCCAGCCACACCCTGAAGCAGAGTGACAGGACACAGACAGCTGCAGCTAACACAGACTCTTGACTAGCGGCTCACTCACCCTGCAAGGGTGGCCCATCAGGCATCAAATAGCCATGCTGGCGCCTCAAGACCCCTACAGTGGGTCGGTGCCTTGGGTCGTTCTGCAGACACCATGCCAGGAACTCCACCTCCATTGGCAGCAGGGAGCAGTCCCCTTTGGTGTAGGGGCAATCTTGCCTGTACAGCTCCGCTGCCTTGTCCGCCATCCTAGCCGCCTTCTCACTCTTGCTCAGCTCCTCCAAGAGGTCGATGTACTCAAACGGTACCTCCCCAGGGAACCGCAGCGCCACCACAAGCATCCCCAGAGAGTAAGTATCGGCTTCAAAGGTGTAGTAGCTCGGGTTCCGCCCCTCATCGTTATTCTCCCGTACATCTGGTGCCCAGTAGGGGTGTGTGCCGACTGCAGTGCAGCCCTTATCCCAAGCAGAGATCAGCTGCTTGCATTTGCCAAAACCAGCCAGCACCACCTGCATAAGCTCGCGGCTCTCCAGCAAGAGGTTTGCAGGCTTCAGATCCCTGTGGATCACCCCCCTGTCATGCATAGCCTCCAGCGCCTCTGCTGCCTGCTGTGCTATGTTCCGCACCATCTCTGCTGGCAGAGTCTTCACCCCCATAGCTGCCAGCTGATTCAGGGACACTTGCAGGTCGCCATCCTTGAAGTACTGCATCATTATACCTGGCTGGGAGTCTAGGTCTGTCCCCGGCATCCTGATAGCAACCTGGTCATACATCCCCGGAAAGAGCTCAGGGGCTGCGTGGTGCAACTGCTGCATCACTGCGGCTTCTTCAGGCAATCCTATCTCTTCCTCTTTAAAAGGGAACTTCACAGCTACCCGCCTATGTATGTGGCTGGCACAGGCTGCAGCTGTTTCTGGGGTGTAGCCTGAGTTAGGATCAGCAGCAGCGTCCGCGGCTTCCCTGCTGGAGGTTAGCATGCAGTCAAGCAGCCCTGCAGCCATCACCATAGCCAACCAGACGGAATCACAGCCTCCCCTGCCCAGCTGCTCCAGAAGTACCAGCTGCCATCCATAGCCCACTACCCGCCTGCTCTCAAGATACAGCTGCATGCGCTCCTCCAGGTTCACAGAGGTAGGGATTCTCTTATCAACAGCTGCTGGTTCAGAGGATCCTGACCCTATAATTGCACAACCCAGTAGTTGGGACTGCTGCTGCTGCATAACACTTCCCAGCACCGACTGGTCTGCTGCTTGGGCTGGGTTGTTAAATCTGAGAAATGGGAAGGCATCCAGCTGAAGCACTGCTTCTGGCTCCTGCTCATCCTGCTGCTGTTGGGGTGGGGACTGCTCAGCTGGCTCCTCCTGTTCTCGCTGCTGCAATGACGTTTGTGAGACTGATGCTGATGAAGATGCGGATGATATGGATGGCAAAGCTGCGGGCTCTGCAGGCCTGCCGAGTCTTGGTTTGAGCCGGCAGACGGGGACCTTGCTCCCACATCTTGCGCTTTGAGGCAGCCCTGTACACATGCGATGGGGCGCAGTTCGCAAGTTGTAGCCACCAGCGGAAGACGCAGACACTGAAGGCTTGGGGTCGGGGTCATCGGCTGTTTGCCATCTACTAGACAGCGTGGGCCTCGACGCCATGGTAAAACCGTTTATGCCCCTAGAATTGACTAGTAAATAGATGATTCGGTCCTAGCAGCACTGCGTGTCCAGCTTGATACCTTGTAACCTCTGCTCTCAGCAGCCCTTAAGCGCCATGCCGATGCGAGTCGAGCACCGTCTCGGACAAATGGGGAGCCCGGACATGCAGTTTGCAAACAATGATGGGATCAATTGCACATCCTCCCATGGTCGCGCCACTAGTACAACCTGCTTTAGTCCTATCCCCCAAGCCTCATACGGCTTTCAAAGCGGGTTTGAAAATCGAACGGACCGTTGACCAGGGCAGGGGCTTGACGAGCCATAACGAGCTCAAGTCACTGACCGCAGTGTCAGATACTACCAATGAACTACTGGTAGTAAAGCAGCACGGTTCGGCAGATCCGCATGGGTACATTATTGCTAGGAAAAAGGCCCCGTCAGACCACGACTAAGGCGCGAGGCCAAGCTACTGCCCCAAGGCATATCTTCTGCCACCGCAATATAAAGGCCATACCAGTCCGCACTAACCATTTCCAAGATTGAGAGAAGATTTCAAGCAATCTGGCAGTCAGAAGGGCAGGATATACGCAAACTGTGCTCTCTCACCCTGGCATGCAATGGACATGGCATGTCATACTTGCAGTCAACCACATGGGAATGGTGATGTCCACATTTCCCACAATGCGACCAGATTAGTAGCTGTGCTGTGGGTGGCGCTGCCCCCACCGGCGCCCCGCTTTGACGGGGCCATTTGGTAATTGGTAATTAGAGTATCCACTTCTTGTTTAGTATCCACTTCTTGCCTACTCACCGGCAAATTTGAACAAAATAAGCAAGCCTGCAAAGTGAGTTCCCCTTCAAGAGTAACCTAGGCTGCAGAGGTCAAAGCTAACTGACTTGGGCTTCAACCATTCAGATCCACAACACCTGCAAAATCTCCTGCCAGCATGCACCTGCTACCTCCTGCACCTTCAAACAAACTCACACAAGCTCACACCCCAGAGATCTTACGCACCACCCCTCATTGGTATACATAGAATACAAGACCCGCTTGCCATCAGCCTTCTCACAACCTCCAGTCAGGAGCTCAGACCACCTGGAAGGTCTTCAGGTACTCCTGTGCTGCCTTGATCTCCCCTCTGGTTTTGAAGCCACCCCACCCCAGTTCAGCAGCCATCAGCTCAGCAACCTGTCACATCGACCCGAGCAACAAACTTAGCCCAGCAGTATGGTGAATTCAGCACATGGCACCGGCAGCAGGAGATAACGTGTGGCTCTTGCAGTTTATGTCGCCCATAAGGGCTATTTGTGTAGCACATTATTCTACATGAAAAGGATGAATTGTACGCTGCTTGATCATTTGATCCCATGTAGTGCTACACCTGCCGGCATGTATGTGGAGAAGTGCTACACCTAGTCTAGCTGTCTGCAGGTGTAAAGCACATGGCTTGGGTACTAAACGTTATGGTCTCATGGACTTTGCTGGTGATGTCATTGCCACAAGCATTGCCACAATTACACTCAATTTATCTGCAAAGAGGAGCCTTCCAGGTGGCCTTGATATCCCAGATGCAGAGCAGCTGCAAAAGTAGCAACTGGCCTTGCTGGTCCTTCCTGCTCATGCCAGCAGGGAACAACTACCAAACTACAACTACAGAACAAAGGAACAACTACAAAACCCTAAAGAGCCGTAAACATCATGCTGCAGTGTCCCAACCATACTAGTCCATTCTTACTCATGGCAACTTACTGTTATTGCCAGAGCCCGTTTCACTCTAGCAGTAGAGTACCATGCGCTGAGACTGCTCCTCACCTTAGGGATAGCCTCAGCACATGCTTCTGTGTCCAGGAACGCCAGCCGTGTCCTGCGTGCAATGAAGTCCTCCACCCGAGCACAGTACTCATATCTGCAGCAGTATACCACTTCTGCCTTGATGAAGGGCTGTCCCTCCACTAGAGGAGCTGCCAAAGCTCCCTTGGGGCTAGCCCCAGCGATGGCCAGCACCTTGTATGCCTGATCACCATATGCTTGTGCCAAGTGGGAGGCTGTGGCAGCAGACAAGGTGATGTCATGACCCAGGTAGCTGCTGGTTTGCTGTGCTATCTGCAGGGGTCCAGGAACGGGATGAAGCGGACATAACACAGTCATCAGCTGGTGATATTATGTTATATGGGGGACTACCAGCTACTGCATGCTTAGCACTGTTTTGCAAAGGCCTCAGACAGAAGAGGGCGTGTACATAGTTACAGCCTATCCAATGCATCCCGCGGGGTACAACCGCACAGGCTTTCTGCATGCAGACCATTGAGCCATGCACCTGGATCTAATTGCACACCTGTTGCTTGCTGGCCTTCAGCCTATGCATGACTGTTCCCTCCATGCTGAACATGAACCGCCAAATTCAAAGCTTGGTAGCACCATGCATAGGTCATGTACATGCTCATTAGGGCCTTTGACGGACAGCACATTGCAATCACAGCCGACAACGATGCTCCACGTAGTCTTCCCCACACAACTCTTAGCCATTTGCAACCTGGCATGCCCGACCTTGCATAGCTTAAGAGCCATTGCTACAACTTCAGAGGGGCCACTGCTGCCTGCTTGCTTCACTTCCAACCTCCACCCAAAGTTTCTCTTTCCTGAACACAGCAAAGCAGCTTTCCAGGCACCCCTAACTTATCCAAGCAGCCCGCCACCAGCCTCCCCCTCACCTCCACATTCAAGTTCCTCTTCCAAGTCTCCGCTCCTATGAGCCTCAGGTCAGATGTGTTGCACTCAGCAGGGCCCCCGCCCAGCCCCACACTGCCCTCCAGCTGCCCACTAGCTTCTGCAGCATCAATGGCATCTTCAGCCATCTTTCTGTATGTGGTCCACTTGCCACCTGAGATGGTTATGAGGCCATCTGGGTCTGTGAAGATCACATGGTCCCTCACAAGGTTGGCAGTTGACTCAGACTCACGGGAGGGGTCTGCTGCTAAAGGTCGGACACCACACCAGGAAGACAACACATCCTCGGGGCGCACCTGCAGACCATAAAGAGATAGGTGAAGCAACGCAGGAAGAGTATCTATCTCTGCAAACGAACGCATCTAACTGCTCCTCATGCATTGGGCAAGCATTTCGGCCCGGTTCTTTTCGAGGCCCATCCCACCCTAATTGGAAACCACAGATCCTTTTGCAACTAAGTCTGTACCCTGCCATTGATCATGTACTTTGCACTTGAGCTGTGGGGCCTGTGGCCTGTTTGCTACGGCACATCACGGTTTGGTGCATTGGATTTGTGCATATTACAGCCAGACAATGTGCCCATCCCAACATGACAGGGCCTATACATTGCAGATAAAACTACAAGCAATGAGCAGATACGCAGTTGTAAACACCATCGTGCTAAAGCCCAACTCACAGCAGAGCCCAACAGATACCAAGTACTGCTCCAAAAGACCAGGATGGACACTAGTCTTCCCTTTGGTGCCCCTGCATGATCGCTGCATCAGCCTCCCCTCCCCCACACCTTGATGCTGAGGAAGCTGCTGATGGCATCCAGGATGAAGGCCACGTCCTCCTTGGTGGGCACAGGCCGGTCTGTCACTTCACAGCCATTGTCTGTTGTCCCTGCAATGATGTGGTCTAGGAAGGGCAGCATGAACACTACACGTCCATCCTGCAAAGGAAACAGCACAGGACACGAGGCGGCCACTGAACACTCAAGCATTTGAATTGATGCCCGGGGCTACATGCTCTGCACAAGAAAATGCATGAAATGCCATTCTCTCATGCCAGCTTATCTGTAACCACCAGATACACAGCAGGCCCTGGGGAAGCACTATCCTAGTAGAAAACCAGAAGGTCACAGAGCCTTATTCAGACCAACCAGAGGATTGGACACATGGCACACTGCAGGGTGGGGTGCGGAGCTGTGCTTGCTGAGCTGAAAGACAAGACCATTCCATTTGGCATACCAAGCACCTCGCCAAAACTCTCCAGAAGTGAACAAACTCAAATGCAACCTTTTAACCATGGCCATGCAAAATTGAGGAGCCAAGACCTTGACAAGCTATAACATCAATCACCATCAGCTCCACCCCAGTCAAATAACAGCTGGCTGACACTACCATCACAATTCATAAAGTCACTACTAGTCACTTGAGCCCTTAGCAAGACTCCTCGCACCTTGGTCTTAGGGATGATCATGCCTGTGATGCCAGAACCATAAAAGCCTGGAAGTGTGACATGGGAACCAGAGCTGGCCTTCAGGCAGGGAGCATTCTTTGGGTTGCTAATCTTGCGCAGACCATCAGCGAAGGGTCCAGTGGCATTCAGCACCACCTTGGCATAGACATCTGAGTGCTTGCCAGTCTGCTTGTCCTTCACCCGTAAACCAATGACTTGGCCTGCACTGTCCTGCACGTATGCATAGTAGGATGTGGCAATTGAATCAATCCAGGAAATGATCTCTAAAGCTCCGGAAAGGATTCGATGGAAAAACAACTGGACAAGCCTGTGTTGAAGCGGGCCAATCAATCTATATGAGAGTCTGTCTTGCTTATATGTACTATACCAGTACAGTAGGGTACTATAGGGAATTTAAAACATGCGTACATCAGAAAGGGATCCTGACTCAGGATACTCAAGCAACAAAGGTGGGTGCTTTTGCACATGCGAGCCACAGCTGACAGCCTGCAATCATGATGATTCAGCAACTCTCAAGGGCGATCACGGACCGCCAGTAGATGCGATGCTGCTATTTTTGCTGAGGGCAACCTCAGCTCTGCTGCAGACAACCCTCTCCTTATACCTTGATCAGCCCATCTGCTTCTGCATAGTTGAGAACAACGGCCCCTGCTGCTGCTGCGGTGGTGGCTAGGGCCACGTTGTAGCGAGCATCGTCGAACTGGCCATCATAGTACAAAACCTGCAGATACGCACAAAGAAGACCACACGTCAGTGCTGCCCATAGTGTTGGGAGAGCTCCTGCTGAGTGCAGCTGCTATCCTGCTTCAACGAAGATGCAGCAGCTGCTTGTCACTACTTTCGCCCTGGCACCTGGTAATTGTAAATTTGACCCTCTTCTGCAGTTCAGCTGACTTAATGGACTGTAACACATTTCCAGCCTTTGCTGCCGTGTGATCTAGAAAGCAGGAGCTGCTCACATCTGCTGGGAGTAGTGGAGCAACACAAGTGTCTAAACCCAATCTGCCTACGCAAATTGGTGACACAGCTGATATACAGAAGGTAGATGCCACTGCTTGATACGCTTCTGCTGGCATATTGGAGACACACAGGCGAATGGCGCTGCTTGCTGGGCACCGCCAGGACTAGGGACTAGGGATGGGCAGCGAAGAGTGCTGGGGTTCCTCACCGAGCCCTTGAGTGAATAGCCGTCATCCCTCGTATCTGCTAGGGTAGGTAAGCGCCGAATGGACTCAGAAGGAGTCAAGATCTTGGACCAGGCGATGTTCTTGAACCCTGCTATGACATCATAGGCCTTGAGCCCTGACCAGTAGAAGGGCAACTCCCACCACTTGTAGCAGGGCATGAGGATGGGCAGCTCGCTTGTAAGATGGGGCGCGTTCTCCAGCATGTTCTTACGCTCATGCAGAGCTTCATAGACGAGCTTGAGCTGGCCATAGTCCAGGTTAAAAACGGCCTTCTCCAAGTACCGCACACCTCCATGTACCAGTTTTGTGGACTTTGATGACGTGCCAGAGCCAAAGTCTTCGCGCTCCACTAGAACGGTGCGGTATCCCCTAGAACGCGGGAGGTGGATCTGAGCTCGGGCTGCTATCGTGGTCGTGCTACTTAACCCTAGCATGTCTGCATGTCACCTGGTTGCTGCGTCCACCGCGGATCCAGCTCCAGTTGCGCCTCCACCAACTATCAAAATGTCACATGGGTTGTCCCGGGTAAACTTGCGTAGCCTGTATAGCTGCTCATCCCGTTTGGGCACCGGGCCTAGTTTAGAGGGCGGGACTGACTGCGTATCCGCCAAAGCAGTGGCCTGCAGGAGGTAGCTTCCTCCACTCACAAGCGCCGCAGCGCATACAAACTGGGGCAGTTTCGAAGAGTACATCTAACACAGCCAGTTTAATGTGTACGACTATCTGGGCGAGCATGGGCAGTGCACAAGGCGACTTAACTTGCCAGAGAGCGCCACCTGGCGCCTTCCTTGGTGCCTTACGGTACCACAACAAGCCAGGGATACTTCGAATTAGCTGGCAATGCCCCAAGATGTATAGCTGAACCAACCGAAGACCAGTGGCCGTTGCTTGTAACTGACGTGGAGCAATACACTTTTGGTTTGGTGCTATGCTTACTCCAACGCTCGCACGTGTAGGGCATGCTACAAGGATGGAGACACCACTTCACGATGAACTCTATGGCAAGCGATCAGATGCTACGAGGGATTGATAAGTTTTCATGAAGCATGTCTGGATCCGGTCTTCGTACTAGCCAGATACCGACCTTGTAACGACCATCATGATCTCCTCCGTGCTAAAGCACTGACCTATAGTATGGCGGATGCAACCGGTCTATTCAGATAAGGATCTGTGTGAAGTCACAGCGAGGGTCCATGGGCGGTGCCGGTAGACGCACAAGGGGCGCCTTGCATGGCTCGTCAACCTTCTGGATGGGTAAGCACTATTAAGGGATCCTGCGTCGCTTCCGTTCTTGCTCATATCAGATCCCGGTGTCCATGTTTTGCACGTGGTGGCTCACCGGTCAGGTCTTGGCTTGCAGCACCCTAAACTGCGATTACGGCACATACAAGCAGTGGCCTTACGTAGCTTGGAGCTACCACCTGCTTGCAGCTGGGACAGCCTCGTCTTTTACCGGATCCACCTACAGCAGACTGAAGATGGAGGAAAAGGACATCAGCTTGTGTACACCAGTGACAAGGTGAGTGGCCTACAGTTCAATGCAATTGCTCGAGTATAGGCCATACAATGACGGGGTGCTCCCCACTGCAAGTGTGTATGAAGGGCGTACAGCTTTGGCCTTCTGTTGGCTGCCAAGCAAGGCAAATTGCTTGAGTCACTGTTGATGGTTACTGTAGCTTACTAGTTCTCTATCAAGCATCAGCAGCTTGCATGCGATGGATGGTGCCCTTACAGCACTTGCAAGTACGCACACCTTGCACCATTATGCTGCCCGCAATCATTGCTATTGCCTTCTGCATTGCATCGCTCTGTAAGTCATACTCTGGGCCCTTGAGCCGAGGTGCATTCCAGCATGAATCCCTACCTGCACTAGACACATATCTTGTTTCCTGACCATATGTTGATGCTCGTTTTGCTTCTGTGTACCTTTTGCCCTTTGCAGCTGGTTCTGCAGTCAAGTGTGTTCTGGGATGCCATTGAATGGGACCAAGCCACCCTGCCATGGGACACCATCCACCAGCCACTGCAAGGAGAGCTGTCCCTCTCCTTCTATGTCACAAGCAGCACACAAACCAACACAGCCGCCAGGATTGGCAACAGCGACCACGTCCAGCAACAGAAGCAGCAGCAGCAGCACCAGCCAGAAAGGTTTGGACAGGAAGTACCTCAGCAGCAGCAGCAGCAACAGCAGCAGCAGCTTCAATTGTGTCCACAGAATTCCAGCACTGTACCACGACAAATGCAGCAGCAGCAGCAGCCATCGACGTCGTGTCCACAAGGAACAACCCCTTCTCAGCAGCAGCAGGAAGAGCAGCAGCAGCCAAATGAAAGCCAGGCAGCTGGAAAAGCTCCGTCTGCACAACTGTATGGTGTAAATGTGCCTAGAAATGGTCGGGGTGATCGAATAAGCAGCAGCAGTTCTGAGACAGTAGGAGCTACATTAGGCATCTGCACGCCTTTCAATGGGGTCCATTGCAGCATCGTTGTGATAGATGGTATTGTGAAACTTGAGTTGACGCTGGAGCGTGGAGAGGACCAAAGAGGCAGTGGGAGTTCTGGTCAACATAAGTGTGGCAGCAGCATTAGCAGTAGCAGCGGTATTGGCGGAAGTTGTACAGCATGTCGAGCAGATGGTTCAGGCATGCAAATTTTCAGTAGCAGTGCTGCCCCTGGCCATGGCAACGAAGCAGCAGACGCTGTGGGGAACAGCAGCACGAGTGGCATGAGTGGCACAACGCCACAGCAGCAGCAGCAGAGCCATGTGCAGCAGCAGCAGCAGAGCCATGTGCAGCAGCAGCAGCAGAGCCATGTGAAGCAGCAGCAGAGCCATGTGCAGCAGCAAGAGCCGAGGCTAGAGGGCGAGGCTTCTCTTAACCAGCATCCTTCTGCTGCTGCTGAAGATGTGGGGCTGCTGTTCATGCAGCAGCAGTTACACTTTGACCAGCTGCTACCACTCACAGAGCGACAACTTAAGGTGAGGTTCAGGTGATACCTATCTCAGAGACACTGTTTTGGGGGGTTGGTTAAGCCAGCTTGACGGATAACTTGGCCAAAGCTGTGTGTTCTGGTTTGGATTCGCTAAGATAAATTTGATTGGGTAGCATAAGGAAATGTTATAGCCCCACATAGGGGTGGGGGAACAACAGTATCAGGCAATACAGAGCATACATACATCCAACTTGCAGCTACCTGCTTCTGCACCATGCCACTCCTCTTAGGACAGAGCCAAGCAGATGCATCAAGAGAAGTCTTGTTCAATGTTGAGCCTGTACCCCATGGATGATTACTTCTGTCATCACTATGAATAGTGTTTCTGTACGCTCAGTCTGGCATGGTAGCATGAGACTAATTCATATGCACGGCTATCCCGTATGCACTTGAGTTGTGCTGACATACATACAGGGTGCTCTTACCCTTTCCTGCATCCTGTCACTCAACTTACGCCCAGCAATTATATCAGCAGTGTGGATTTTGACCTTATATGGTGTCAGTTCACATGTCATCCCAGCTTGGCTTAGGGTTGCTGCCCGGTCACTCTGGCTTGGGAGCATTGGACTAAGCAGGATACACGGCATTTTATATGCCTATGGTCAATGGTGTCGAAGGCCTTTATGTAGTCTATCATGCTTTGTGGATGTGCTGCTGGGTTAGTTTGGCATCTTCCAGGATTATGGTCGCCAGTGCATTGTGCTAACAACTGCCTGCTCCTGCATGTTATCCTTCTGCTCAGGAGCCCAGTGAACAGCTCAACCAAGTGGTGTTAGCCATTGGGGACGGTCTGTATACCATTCCCCCACCACCCTCCCCTGAGGCTGCTGGCGTTTCTGAAGGAGAGGGGATGTCGACAGTTGCACTGGAAGATGAATGGACGCAGGTGGTGGCTGGAGACAGGGGGTTACGTGCACAGGGGTCATTCTCAGGCAGGCAGCAGCAGGTGTTCAGGTGAGGGTGCTTCATAATTGAAGTTGTTATGAGCAGTGTTATTATCATTATTATGGTAAATAATGCGCAGGGGTCTTCTTCCGGCAGACAGCAGCAGGTGTTCAGGTCACGGTGCTTCATCCTTAAAACCATTATGAGCAGTGTTATTATTGTGCTATTAAGATATTACGTGCACAGGGGTCCTTCTCAGGCAGACAGCAGCAGGTGTTCAGGTCACGGTGCTTCATGCTTAAAACCATTATGAGCAGTGTTTTTATTGTGCTATTAAGATATTACGTGCACAGGGGTCCTTCTCAGGCAGACAGCAGCAGGTGTTCCGGTGAGGGCGCTTCATCAATCCCCTTTCAATAGATACCTTAGCAAAAAGTGCCATAGGCCCCGCATCTCAGGCTCTTAGTAAAGCAGCAAGGTGAAACAAAAGGTGAAGGTGCTTCAATGGGGTCGTATGCCGTCTCCAACTGCACTCCTAACTTCTGCACCGGTAGTTGAAATTGGTTTGCGGAACAGGGATGGCCATGGTTGTGTTTGATGTATCGCTAACCTAAAACTGGATCTGGATGTAGGCTTGCAGGCTATGGCCGTGGCCATGGGTTTGTGGACTGTATGCAGAAGGCATTTTAACGTTATGTGCTGGCTGTGCATGCTGGTCCGTGCCCTGCATGGACATTAACAATAACAAGCAGAATTTGAACGCAGCAGGACATTGCTTGTGTGACCCAATGAATTTCAGGCCCTGCTGCTGTTGTACCCCTCTTCGGGCTTGTATGCTGTCAAAGCCAGCTGTGATTACATGATGCTGAGGTTACGGAGCTCTTTGCTTCGGTCGGGAGGGTCCTTGGGGCATTATGCATTACTGAACACATGATGGTGAGGAACCCTGTTTTTTTGCTGTGGCTGCTTCTTGTAGGTGGTTGGCTAGCAGCAACTCCGTGCTGGATGCGCTTGAAGCAGCTAATAGCAGCTCCTTAGATGACATCCTGCTGGGAGAAGGTGAGGGTGCTGGTGCAGCTGGAGGGGAAGCCAGGGGTGGCAGTGGCAGCGTACCACATCAAGCTGGACTACGGGGATTCCTCATCAATGTCTTTGGCTTTCAGGTGGGTGGGTGGGTGGGTGGGCGGGGATTGTGGTTTAGCCCTTGCATTTATTCGTCCTTTCAACTTCAAGTAGGTGATGTGAGCCTTCGGTATACCAAGCAGCACCCACAGCTTGAGGAGCTTGAGGAGCCATTTCTAGCAGGATCTGGATAGTGGTTCTGCTGCTGGTTGGAAGCCTTGTATCTGTCCTTAAGGGGGCGTTCCTCGCTTAAGGGTTCTGTGCAAAGGTTTGGGGATCCCTCATGATTGTCTTTGGCTTTCAGGTGGGTGAGGATTTCCAAGTACAGAGGTGTCGGCATGAGGAGCCTGTGTGTATGTGTAGCAGTATCCGGATAATGTTTCTGCTGCTGGTCGGAAGCCTTGGTGTCGTTCTTAAGGGGGCGTTCCTATCTTGCTGTGCAAATGTTTGGGGATTTTGCATTGCCTTTGGGCTTCAGGTGGCAAGTGTTCAGGTACAGCCTTTTTGCGCAAAGGAAACATGCCCGGTTGTACGAGTTCCGGGCAAGGTCAGCGCCTATAGTGTTTCTGTTGCTGCTCAAAAGGCTTGGCTTTGTCTTTTTTGTTGTTTCCTGAGATGCCATAGGAAACGAGCCATAGGCCCCGCACCTCATGCTGTTATGACGACAGCAAAGTGGAACAGCATTGAGGGCTTGCCCCGTGCTTGTTGTAAATATTTGATTTGAGCTCCAACTGATTAAGCGTTTGAGCTTCCCTACTGAATCTGTGCTTTCTATGTGTCTTTACCTCATGCACAGGCCCCCAGTGTACAAGGTGGCATGAGCAGCTCTGCCTCCACCTCTTCTCTCAGACACAGCAGCACAGCAGCAGGGTCAAGTGGGGTTCCAGCAGTAGCAGCAGGTGGTGGTGGTGGTGGTAGTAGCAACAGCCTGGTGCGATGGCATGACATAGATGAGTTTGTGGCACACACGCAACGACTTATGGGGAAATATGAGCAGCTGAGGGCCCTTACAAAAAGGTAGGGAAGAAGTTGCTATTTGACGTTTTACTGTGCATGTGACTGGGATTGGATCACAACATTGGAGATGTCCGGCATTGGCCTTCATGCTGCCTAACGCTTGAGGAGCAGGAGAAGACATATTGCTGGCTAAGCCATGGATGCACGCCAGTGCTGAAGCTGCGTAGTATATGAAAAGGGAGATGTTCTGAGGAAAGTTGTTGCGTTCCTTTTCATTGTGTTGCAGCTGAAGCATGTCGTGGATGTCAATCAGTGCAGATGGTGTGCACTTGCAGTTGGACATCAAGTAATCATCTTACATAACACCTTGTTACATACAGCTCTCTGTGCTTTGACCCTAGTGTGTCCATGGGTGATCTTGTGCAAGGGCCAGTAGCATCATCTCTTCAATCAAAGGCTCCCGTTAGCGCAGGGGCATAGCTAACAGCAGTAGCCTCAACTGCAGTTAGCCAGGCACATGTGCAGTGCTTAGCGGCAGCTGCAGGCCATGAAATCAGCTGCATTGAGGTATGTTCTATGCTGTGCGTCCGGATGCTGGTGATGCTTCTGCGGCGGCTTCCCCCAATGTTGTGCCAGCCCCCATGTGAATTGTGCTTGGACTTGGTCCTGCAGTGTGTTTGGCTATTTCGACCTAGCTGCCTTGTGTGCAACCACACCTTCAGTTTTTGTCTGTTTCTTTGTTCTGCAGGTTTGAGTCCGTGCAAGAGCGTGTAGCCACCCTCCTCCACCAGCAGCACCCCCACCGGAAGCAGCAGCATGAGCTAGCTGCAGCGCATCAAGCCACACAGCAGCAGCAGCTCGTGCTCCATGCTAAGCGGCAGCAGCTAGCTATAGCCCAGCAGCAGCTCCGGCTACAGCAGCTACAGCTTGAAGCTGCTGCTACTGCTTTGCATGGTGCTGCTGCAGCCAAGGGGAAGGCGAAGAGGCGGCTGGTAGAAGCTGTGGGGGTGCTGCTGGGCGCGGAGGGGTGGGGTCACTGGAGGAAGTTACATGGGGAGCTGGTGACAAGGAGGAGTAGGATGGTGGTGGATGTGGCTGCAGCTTATCAGGTGGGGTGGGGAGCCAGGTTGGGGCTTTAGTACTGGTCGGGGGGATTTAAATTGAAAATACTTGCTTTTTCAAATCTCACCTAGCTTTTGCTTTTGGTAAATGTTTACAGTAGGAGACAAACTCGAGGCAGATATGGTTCACAGTGCCGTCTGGCCATGAGTGAAATGATGCCTGGAAGGGGAAGTAGGGGAGTTTGGTGCTGCTGAGCTAAGCTCCTGGCTAAGTACTGTGCAGTGCGGTCGGGGTTATGGATGGGGTTGGTTGGGTGAAACTCTGCAGTTTAGAGAGAGAGAGAGTGCGGTTTAGAGACAGAGAGAGTGTAACAGAATGTCTTTCCTACGTGTTGGTGGAATGTTTGGGATACATGGTACTTGGGCAGGGGACATGTTTCATCACATTATTCACCGCTTCTATGAAATTAAATGTGTCTTTTGGCAACCGCACCGGCATATGGTTGGCCGGTATAGGGTTGTGTGACTCCAGTTCATCAGGGATTGTGTGCTGGTTGACCTTGAGTGACCTGTTGGCAAAGCTGATTCTGCATGTGATTGATTGATTGAGAGTCACTGCTTCAGCATCTCCCATAACGTTTTTTGTCCTTGCTGCTGTGTGGCCTCCTTTGCAGTTTGGGCCCAGCATCCGTTCCATCCTTGCAGCCCCACCTCTAGCAGACAAGCTCGATTACGGGTGGTGGTCCAGTGGCACCAGCGGCCAGTTGCAGGCTCAGTTCAGCACAGGGAGCAACAGCAGCAACAGTGGACCTGGGAGAGGAGAGGGAGGAGATTATGGAGGCAACGCAACCAGGGCTCAGGAAGGAGCTAGGTAAGGAGGTTTGGAGGGCTTAGGTTTAGGCGTATGCAGTTTTGTAGCTGTGTCACCTGTGGTTAAGCCATCCGCATGGTGTGCTCCTGGTGGTTGGGTTGGTCTTGAGGTGCCTGTGTATATCATTCTTACTGAGGGCGCTCTTGGTGCTGCACCCATTCAGGCTCTTAGTAGTTGATCTGGAGCCTCTGGCTCCAGTAGCTAAGCGAGGTCTGGAGGGCTCCATGGACCCTTATTAATGGCATACTACCAGAAACACACCCCTGCCCCTTTCACACATGCAGGCTCCTAGTAGCTGGTCTGGAGCTTCTTTCCCAGGTAGCTGAGCGTGGTCTGGAAGGCTCCATGAACCCATATGTGGGCATACCAATAGAAACACACCCCTGCCCCTTTCACACATGCAGGCTCTTAGTAGCTGGTCTGGAGCTTCTTTCCCAGGTAGCTGAGCGTGGTCTGGAAGGCTCCATGAACCCATATGTGGGCATACCAATAGAAACACACCCCTGCCCCTTTCACACACGCAGGCTGTTAGTAGCTGGTCTGGAGCTTTTTCCCCAGGTAGCTAAGTGTGGTCAAGGGCCCCATGGATCAAGAGCGCGTGCCTCCATTTGTCTTGGGGTCGCATCCCTTTTTCGAAGGTCATACAGGGCGCACCATTCACCCTTAGTAAAGCACCTGGTCATTCAGTTGCATTTTCTTGGCATCCTTGGTACTGGCATACCAATGCCTGAGGGCATCCTTTTTGCCTTTCACTAATGCCGGCTCCATTTAGCTGGTTTGGGGTTCCCCCTCGGGTAGCTAAACTTGGTCTGGAGAGCTCCATGGACCCTTGTTAGTGGCATGCCAATACAAAGATGCCCCTGCCCCTTTCAACACGCAGGCTGTTAGTAGCTGGTCTGGAGCCTTTGCTCAAGTAGCTAAGCATGGTCTGGAGAGCTCCATGCACCCTCATTAATGGCATACCCCTTACAAAGACACCCCTGCCCCTTTCGCACATGCAGGCTCTTAGTAGCTGGCCTGGAGCTTTCCCCCCAGGTCGCTAAGCGTGGTCTGGAGGGCTCCATGGGTTGGGATGTTGGGATGCTGCGCACCTCCCTCTGTCCCCATTTTGCTTGTTTCTGTTTCAAGGCAAACACAGGCCGCACACTCAGCCTCATTCAAGGACATGGTCTGTTAGTTGCATGCTCTTGGCAGCCTCAGTATTGGCGTACCAATGCCTCAGGGCACCCTTGTCGCCTTTGACTCATGCCGGCTCCTAGTAGCTGGTCTGGAGCTCTCCCCCCAGCTAGCTAAGCGTGGTCTGGAGGGCTCCATGGTTGGGATGGTGCCCATGGTGGCTGCGCTGTACTTTAGGCGCAGTTGTTTCTTGTCCTTACTGAGAACGCTCTTGCTGCTACACCCATGCAGGCTGTTAGTAGCTGGCCTGGAGCTTTCCCCCCAGGTAGCTAAGCGTGGTCTGGAGGGCTCCATGGGTTGGGATGGTGCTCACCATGACGAGGAGCAGCGAGTGGCAGCAGCACTGGGGTATGTGGCGGCCATGGTGCGCTTGGTGGCGGGATACTTGGATGTACCGCTGCGGTTTCCGTTGGCAGTACGCAGCAGCAGGAGCTGGGTGGCGGATTTGGCACCTCTGAGACAGCAGCTGCTGGAAGGGGGGGCAGGTGAGGGTGGGTTTTGTGGTGGGTTTCTGGGGTTCTAGAGGGGATCTGATCACACAACTGGCTGGGTGCGGTATGGTCAGCGAGTAAAGGGCCGAAGGTAGCTCTCAATGCAATAGCTGGGTAACAGGGGAGTGAAGGAGGTTCTTTTGACATGGCCTTGTTTTAAGGGGAGTATTGGCTTGGAACGAGAAATGTTGGTTTGAAAAGAGAGAATGCTCCTGATATTAATAAAGGAATGACTGCGCCCCATGTTTGTTTGTACCCCCCAGTTATGCTGCTTAGAGTATCTGGCGTGAATGTGCCTAGGCTCATAGGTTCCAAATTGTCCATAACATCTATGACTAGATCACTGCACAGCTTTCGGGCCGTGCAGCACCCTCCACATGACTTTAACCAGTCTGTTAGTGTGTGTTGAGAGAACCGATACTGAGAGCCCATCTGTAGTGATCAATGCTGCGGTACCCACTGGTGCTAATGCTAAACTCATAGGCTAAAGCTGATGCTATTGTTCTGAGCCTACATGTGCAGCCTCTGTCTCTATATCTCCTTGTATTACAAACACCACTGGACAGCCCTCTGAGCCATGCAGCACCCCCCACATGACGCCAACCATTATGTTATTTGAGTTGAGAGGGAGAGACGAAAACTGAGAGCCAACCTGTCTCTCTTCTGCATCATAGGTCAGCATCAACCTGCCCTAACTCAACCACAGCGACCGCTGCTGTGGCCCTCCTCCGCCTCCTCATCATCTTCAGCAGCAGCAGCAGTAGCAGCACACCGTCGCCGCTTCAGCGATCCATCTGTAGGTGGAAGCGTTGGAATACCATCATCAGCAGCAGCAGCAGGGCATATGGGGCTTATACCACACACTGCAGGAGCTCTTGCAAAGGCACTAGCTGCCGGGGGTGGCAGTAGTCCGCCTGTTGTTCCACCAGAGGTCCCATGTCTTCAGCTTCCTTTGTATTACGAGGCAGGGGATCGCACACGGTTTGCATATGGGATATTCTTGCTGAATAAGGATGTGGAGCAGCTTTTGTCAGCACATGGGTTGAGTAGCAGCGGGCCGAATCAGCTCATGGCGAATTTGTATAAGTTGGTGACGGTAGCGGCATCTGCACTGCCGCAGCCCCCTGCTGCTGCAGCAGCTGCTGCTGCTGGTGGTGGTGGTAAACAACAGGGTTCTGTGGTAGGAGGTTATGGTGGGGGTAGTGGTGGGGCACGGCCTCGAGGAGCAGCAGCAGGTATGGCGGCCAATGCTAATGGGAACATGATCAGTGGCAGTGGTAGCAGCAGTAGCGGAGGGCGTCTGCAGTGGAATCTGCTAGAGCAACAGCAGACTGCAGGGTTGTTGAAACCAACAGGAGCAGCAGCAGCAGGAGGGTTAATGGGGGTGGCAGGAGGTGCTGGGGGGTATGCAGGGGGCCAACTGATGAGCACCTCTGCTCTTGGTGGTGTTAGCCGGGTGGATGAAGAGGACCCGGATGGTCCTGCTGTGTGGGAATGGTATGATTTGTTGCCTTTACCCCCGCCAACCTAGCTGGCTCAGTCTATCTGCAGATCAGTGGCTGGAAGTTGAACGTGAGCGTGGTTGGGACTGGCCCTTGTTTGGGCATT
The DNA here is from genome assembly GCA_963556185.1 of Pseudopediastrum boryanum. NCBI lineage: Eukaryota > Viridiplantae > Chlorophyta > Chlorophyceae > Sphaeropleales > Hydrodictyaceae > Pseudopediastrum > Pseudopediastrum boryanum. The sequence goes on from OY744506.1 coordinate 6,794,838, forward strand.
GTTACTGCATGAGGTTGCGATTCTGTTCTAGATCCCCTAATCCTGTGGGTTGTGCAGTTTTGGGTGTGGTTGGTCTGACGTGTTCAGTCCATGCATCACGTGCATCCCTTTTTGCTAAAGGCTGGGTGCCACTAGATTACTGGCAAGGTTGCAGCCGCCGAACGCAGTGTTATGATAGAGGGTGAGCTTGGCGAACAGCAGTTTTAATGTCTTAACCCTAACCGGACTGAGAGCATGCCGGGTGGCTAGGTCACGTCATGAAAGATGGTGTCCTGCAAGCGGTGATATTTGACCGAACTGTGAACCCTGACGAATGAACATGAAGGTAGGGACGATGCTGTTGTGGTGGGTCGCTGCACAGTAGTGAGTGTACGGGTACTGCCGACTTCACCGACAGAAGCGCGAGCGAGTCACTCAGTTCCCAGCCGTAAGCAAACGGCTGATTAATACAGATTCAGCCACACTGGGTTTATCTCATAACCCTCCTGCGCAATTCCATTTTGCTATACCGGTGTGCGCACCCCTGGTGGTTTTTCACTCGTACCTGCACTGCGGAAGCCTATTCGTTGCACAGCTTGCTGCCCTTGGTCCGCGGTATCCGCTAAGCTGAGGCCAAGGGAACCATGCGGCCCTTCATATATATATGTCTGCTGCTTGTGATCACCTTGCTGCCGCTTGCTATTGGTCAGACTCGTCGCCCACCACCACCACCACCCTCGCCACGTCCACCACCATCACCACGTCCCCCCTCGCCACGCCCACCACCATCACCACGCCCTCCTCCGTCACCACCTAGTCCTCGGCCACCATCTCCGCCCCCTCGGCCCCCACCTCCCTCACCACCATCTCCCCGACCCCCTCCTTCTCCTCCTCCCCACCCTCCTTCTCCCTCACCCTTTCCCCCACCTTCTCCTCCCCGGCCCCCTCCTTCACTGTCACCGTCACCCTCTCCCCCACCCTCACCCTCACCCTCTCCCCCACCC